>CM046033.1:25199280-25318068 GCA_025215565.1 Flaveria ramosissima
TGGCAAGGCGGCGGAGCAACGGTTTAGTTAGCGTCATCGATGGATTGTAACTTTTTATAAAGAGTTATTAGTTTGATTGAATATTTAATTTGATTTTAGTTAATTCTACAAATATGGAAGATGATGATTTGAAGAGAAATTAGTCAAAAGTCAATAAGGAATTGAAATTTAAAAAATATTGCCTAAATTAGTGGAGTGAAACTTTACTTAATTACCCTTTTAATTAAAATAATTAAAAAACTATTAGAAATTATGTGATTGGTTGATATTGGTTTTCTTGGTTTTCTTTTATAATGGTGGTTTTCATTTGATCCCTCCTCTCTATATATATATATATATATATATATATATATATATATATATATAGGGGGAGAAATCAAATGAAAACCATGTTTATAAATGATAACCGTGAAAACAACCACTTCTAAATCACATAATTTATAATTGATTCTACCTTTTTATTGTTCAAAGTATATTTAAGTAAAATAAAACTTTATTTTTTGATTTCATTATATATTATTTAGTTTAAACTCCAAGTAATGACAATGATGACGAAACGACTTACGTATAAGTAACTTGTATGAGTTATATGTACGTAACTTTTAGTTGTAAACTTGTTAACACGTACATACATATACATAACCCCTACATATACGTAACTATTAGTTGTATATTTTGTAACATGTACTTACATATATGTAACCCTTAGTTTTTATTGTTTTCATTTATAACATGGTTTTCAAGTGAACCTTTCCATATATATATATATATATATATAATATTAGTTACTAAATCAATATATTGATAATTGATTCCGAGACTCACTTTTAGACTCTAATTTAACATATTTAGTACTAAAAAAATTGTTGTACAATACTAATTATTAGTGTCTAATAAACACTTGGGACCGAAACATAAATTATATGATATTGATTTTTTGTCTTTAGAAAACATATTTGAGAGTAAATAATATGATATCTGACAATAATTTTTTAGTTTTAAAAAGACATAAAAGACTGAAATGGTATATTATTAGGAACTAATTCTTAGTGTTAACAAAATATATTTGAGATTGAAAACATGTTTAAAAAGTATAGATTTTTAGTCCCTATAAAATATGTTTTAGAATTAAAAACATAAGATTATTATTTAGTCCCTAAAGGATATATTAGACACTAAATGGTTTGTTATTTGGAACTAATTCCCAGTCTCTAAAACATTTTATTAAGGACCGAATTATCATAAAACCTGAATATAATCAAATGTATTTGAGACAAAATATATAAGGTTTAGGTATTGATTTCTAGTATCTAAAAACCTAGTATTAAAGACTAATTTTTAGTCATAAACAAAATGTATTTGAGACTGAATCGCTTGTTATCAGGGGATATATTAAGGGCTAAATTTATGTGTATGGGAGACTGAATGTTGGTCTTTGTTGATAGCATACAATCGAGACAGAAATTTAGTTACTAATGTGAGTACTTAGGACTAGGTATTTATGACAGACTTGGGACTAGCAAAATCAGTCCTTAATAACTATTAGAGACTGATTTGAGATTATTAGAGACTAATTTTTCGGTCCCGAATATTATTATTTTTTGTAGTGCTGGGACGTCTACAGTTGGTCATTAATCGCAATAAAACATATAATTACTTTTATCTATCAAAAAAGATCGCAGCGGAATTATCAAAATAGACATCTCATTACTTTATAAAAGCTTTTGCCAAATAATACATCGTTACTCAGTTACAAAATATTTTGTTGCATTACATCACAAAAGCCCTATATAAATGGATGCCATCAAAAAGAGCTGAGTAGCCTCGCAGCGCCATCCCCAACAGCATTACCTGCCAACTGGAAACACATAAAAAGTCAGCGTTGCTGAGTGAGTTCTAGTTTTGTAATAAAACATACTTTACTTTCATTTAAAACCGTTCGTTACTTTTGCATGATCACACATCATACGTACACATAGATAATATCTTTATTATCTTCTTCATTCATTCATTCATTATATCTTTACTTGCGCATTTGATATCTTCCGTACCAATACCATGTGCTACACCCCAAACGATATGGCTACTGGGCCGAAGTCAATAAATGAACAGCTTAGCGTATGCCGCAGAACCGGGGTGAGCGGTAGAGGTTCTATACAAATGGTCGGTCACAAAGACGGACCCCAATATGCATCCTCCCGGGGTAGCGAACCCGCACACCGTTGGGCTAACACCTTATAATTGGCATGTCCCGTTATCAAATGCTTGCAAGTCTTTCATTACTTTCGTTCATTAAGGCATGCCTTCGATTCATGTTTCCCCTTTTTATCATCTTTCACTTTACGTTACATAATACTTTCAATTCATTCGTTAGCATAACACGTAAAGCCACAAGAAAGATAAACATTCATCATAATCAGGAACATCATGCATGCATTGTCGGGTTTGTTATAACATAAAATCAAAGTTTAACCTCTTAAACTTTCTGAAAAACGCAGCGGATATAAGATTGAAACATGATTATAGAACTGAAAAATCATGTTCTTTAGGTGACAAATATATGTATAAAACAAACCCAAAATACAAAGGATCATATTATGTGAATAAGCAAGCTATGTAAGCATAAGAAACAACATAATATGACAACCACAAAGGGCTGCCAAACTACCTTTTCCAGCAGCCAAAAATCGACAGAAAATGGGATGTTGGATGCTCAAAATCGGCCAAAAGCTCCAAGGAAGGACCTCTCAAGTTAGTATACCCCAAGCCCCTGAAGCAATCACCACTCTTGCTAGGGAGAGTGCACCAAAAACGCCCAAAATGCTCTCTTCTTCTTGTTTCAGCCGAGAACTCAAGGGAAGAACAAAAGGAGAGAGTTTTTGGAGCATGCAAAATGAAGTGATGGATGGAAAAGTGTGTCTTACACTCTTTCATAAAGAGTGTAAGTTTCTAGACAAGCTTTTGGTCTTCCCCACACAATGGGGCCGAAAATTTGACATCAAAAAGTAGGTATTTCCCTCCTAAACTAGGTCTTTTGTCACACATTAATAAGTCATCTACTAGACTTATTTAAAATGTGACATATGTCTTCTCTAATTAAACAATTTAATTAAAGTACACTCACATGTTATTAGTGTTATTAAAACTCTTTTAAATAACAAAAATAATAATAAACCCATCAACAAATTATCCTTATAACTTATTTTATTTTGTAGATAATTAATTTAGAAAACCTATTTTCTAAATTTGGTGTAATTATTTAATTGCATGATCCCATCATCAATTAAATATTTCTTGGTGATTGCAAAGCTTGTTATTGGGTATAACCCGACTTGGATCATGACATACTAACCGCATCAATGTTCTATGTGTCTTGGGCATATAGAATCCAACAATCTCCCACTTGCACAAGATTCATAGAAGATTGATGCAAGCAGTAAATACCGCCTAACAACGGTTTACTACCCTTAATACGCATGACTTATAGCCATTCAATAACATCATCCCATTCAAGTATCCTACTTGAAATGATTTAGGTGAATTAATCATCTATCCTTTTGTTACAGATGTCATGTTAAATCCAAGGACACAGAGTGACTACATACGTTTCTCACAATCACCTTGTGTCACACCTGAACATAGTCTCATGTACTGTCCATTATTTCAGAACAGCGGATAACCAGATCAAGGTATGACACTTCGTGAATATCAAAACCCAATATGTATCTCAGGTTTGAGGATACTAAATGATATTCGCCTTTACTCGAATTTACTTATGATCAATCAATAAGATTCCATGTAGTAAAATTTGAGATGCGGGTTAGTCCAATATTTGTATCCCACAAATATCTATGAACCTTGGTAGCAACCCATTGCTCTATATTCATCCTTATGAATATCAACCAATCCAAGTTCATAATAATCTTACCCTCACACTTGTTTCCACAAGTCTGAACGACTACGGACATTTAGAGTAAACAATTTACTCATGGATTAAACATGCTAAATTGGAACATTAATTTAAACATTATAACCAAATAATTTTATTCAAATAATAAAGAGTTCCACATATCCAAATACAAAATTACAGATCAAATCCAATCACTAGAATATTGAAGTCCCATGGCACAAGTATGACCTTCATGCTTTGCCTTTTCAAGGAGCCTCGTGAGAGGATCCGCAATGTTTTGATCCGTGTGAACTTTGCGAATACATATCTTTCCCTTTTCAACTTCATCTCGTATGTAGTTGAATCTCCGCTCAATGTGCCTAGTCGTTTGATGAGCACGAGGTTCCTTGATTTGGGCAATCGCACCCTCGTTATCACAAAAGATATCTAGGGGGTCCTGAATGGAAGGGACAACCCCTAGATCGGCAATGAATTTCTTTAACCATGCAGCTTCTTGAGCTGCCAATGAGGCGGCGACGTATTCTGATTCTGTAGTTGATAGAGCCACCACATCCTGTTTGGAGCTCTTCCAAGAGACCGCTCCTCCATTCAGAATGAAAATATATCCCGATTGTGACCGTGAATCATCACGATCGGTTTGGAAACTCGCATTCGTGTAACCTTTTACAACGAGTTCCTTATCACCAGACCCATAGATTAGGAACATATCTTTTGTCCTCCTTAGGTACTTAAGTATGTTCTTAACAGCCATCCAATGACTGTTTCCAGGATTTGCTGGTATCGGCTTGTCATGCTTAAGGCGCATGACACGTCCGGTCGAGTGCATATCATTGCATACATGATGGATTCAATAGCAGATGCGTATGGGATTGCCTTCATTTTATCTTGCTCATCCTTTGAGCTAGGACATTGAGTTGTACTCAATATCGTTCCTCTTTGAATAGGTAGCGTACCTTTCTTAGAGTTCTCCATCTTGAACCTTTTCAAGATTTTATCAATGTATGCACTTTGATTAAAACCAATCAACCACCTTGATCTATCCCTATAGATCTTTATTCCCAGAATATAGGCGGCTTCACCAAGATCCTTGATGGAAAAACAACTTCCAAGCCAGGTTTTTACACCTTCCAAGGTTGGAATGTCATTTCCAAATAGTAGTATGTCATTAACATACAATACTAGGAAAGTGATGATGCTCCCACTAGCTTTCTTATATACACAAGCTTCGTCAGCGTTCTTGATGAATCCGAATTTAATTATTTCTTCATCAAAACGGTGATTCCAACTTCTCGATGCTTGTTTCAATCCATAGATTGATTTCTTTAACTTGCATACTTTATCAGGATGTTTTGGATCGACAAAACCTTTAGGCTGAACCATATAGATATCTTCCTCAAGATATCCATTTAGGAAAGCGGTTTTGACATCCATTTGCCAAATCTCATAATCATAATGAGCAGCTATGGCAAACAATATCCTAATAGATTTTAGCATCGCATCAGGTGAAAAGGTTTCATCATAGTCAACCCCTTGAGTTTGAGTGAAACCTTTTGCTACAAGTCCAGCCTTATAAGTATCCAAGTTTCCATGCATATCGGTTTTCTTCTTGAAAACCCACTTACTTCCAACTACTTTGGAGTTAAGAGGAGGTACAACCAAGTCCCATACTTGATTGTCATACATGGATTGCATCTCAACGTTCATGGCATTAAGCCATTTGTCACAATCCAAATTGGACAACCCATCATGGTATGTGATCGGTTCATCAGAATCTATCACATAGCATCCATCAGCGAAAAATCCATATCTTTCTGGTGGATTACTAGTTCTACCAGATCTGCGAACGTTTTCTGTGTATTGATCAACCATTTTATCATCCTCAACATCCACATGTTGAGTGCTAGTTTCAACCAAACGTGTATCGGGTTGTGGTTCTTGATCGTCTTCAAGATCCACAGTTCTACTACCGATTCCTTCCATAAGGAACTTGGTTTCCAAGAACTCACCCTTTCTGGCAACAAACACTTTTTGTTCCAGTGGATCATAGAAATAGTATCCCATAGAATCTCTAGGATATCCAACAAAGATGCACTTGGTGGATCGGACTTCCAATTTGTTTGGGGTGGGAGTCTTAACATAAGCCTCACAACCCTAGACCCTTAAGTATGATAGGGATGGAACTCTTCCATGCCATATCTCAAAGGGTGTCCTTTCCACCTTTTTGGTTGGGGCCATATTTAGAATACGGGCCGCGGAGAGCAAAGCGAAACCCCAAAATGATAGAGCCAATGTGCTTCTAGACATTATAGATCGGACCATATCCAATAAGGTTCGATTCCTCCTCTCAGACACACCATTATGTTGTGGTGTTCCAGGTGGAGTGAGTTGTGAGACAATCCCACAACTCCTAAGATGATCTAGAAAAGCATCACTTAGGTATTCACCTCCTCTATCGGTGCGGAGAACATTAATCGACTTGTTGAGTTGATTTTGTACTTCATTTTGAAAGATCTTGAACATTTCAAAAGCTTCATCTTTGTGTCTTAACAAGTACACATATCCATAGCGACTATAATCGTCGGTAAAGGTAATGAAGTATCTTTCACCATTCCTAGTCATTGGCTTAAAAGGACCACATACATCCGAATGTATGATTCCTAATAAATCTTTTGCCCTTTTGGCTTTGCCACTAAAAGGTGCCTTAGTCATTTTACCTTGTAAACAAGACTCACACACATCAAATGAATCACATTCACTTGTTTTTAAAAGACCATTCTTTTGTAGTGTTTGAATTCGTTTCTTGTTTATATGACCAAGACGACAATGCCAAAGGTAAGAGTCACTTAAATCCGATTTAAGTTTCTTGGTACTAGTTTGGTAAAACAAGCTATCATTCAATGTGATTTCACGAACCAATTCATAAATACCATTGACGGGAATAGCTTTAAAGTAAAACATGTCATTCAAAGCAATATGAATTTCATTTCCAATAAATGATAATGCATATCCAAATTGTTTTAATAGGGCTACAGAGATAATGTTCCTAGTCAAACAAGGAGCATACAAAACATTATACAAAATTACTTCCAAACCATTTGGAAGTTTCAAGATGTAGTCACCACGTGCTTCAACTTGAACTTTTGCCCCATTGCCCATGTAGAGGCTAACATCCCCTTTCTTGAAGTCACTCCTTCTTTTGAACCCCTGCAACAAATTGCAAATGTGAGTTCCACATGCGGTATCCAATACCCATGTGTTAGAGGATATTAAGTTTAAATCAATATGGATCATGTATGTTGTACCTGAGGTCTACCCGGCATCCCTCTTTGCTTTCAACTCTTGGAAATGGACGGGACAATTCCTTGCCCAATGTCCAATCTCCCATTCGAAGCATCCTTTTGCTTCTTCTCCGGTGCTTTGGGTGGCACCCTTGCCACCCCTTTCCCCTTACTCGACATGGGTCCCTTACCCTTGGCAACTCTTGCTTTGGGCGCGGGATGAGGCCTTTTCTTGTTCCCACCTTCGTTGATGGTGAGAACGGGTAAAACCCTTTTACCCATGGCCGCCTCGGCCGTTTTGAGCATAGAGTGAAGCTCACCAATGCTCTTGTCCCATGCATTCATGTTGTAATTCAACACGAATGTCTCGAACCTTTTGGTAAGGCCATTAAGGATCAAATCCGTGGCCAATTCCTTCGAGACGAGACAGTTAAGCCTCTCGAGGCGGTCAATGTGACTTTTCATCTTAAGCACATAAGATGAAACAGATTGGTTGTCGTCCATACGACATGCATGAAGCGCTTGAACCGTTTCAAAGCGTGCAACCCTTGCTTGTTGTTGGAACGTTTCCTTCAGCTGGGTTATCATGTCATAGGCTCCGTGATTTTCATACTCCTTTTGGAGATCCGGAGTCATGCTTGCCAACATGAGGCAAGACACTTGGACCGATTCCTCAGTGTATTTTAACCAATCGTTAAAAGCCTCCTCATCATCCTCACTAGGTTGATCGGGGATAGGGTCGTCTAAAACATACGCACGTTTTTCTTGCTTGAGAACAATTCTCAGGTTTCGAAACTAATCAATAAAATTGTTATGGTTTAGACGTTCCTTTTGGAGAATCATTCTTAAAGATTGGGCGGACGCGGATGAATTTTCATTGTTATCATGGTTATTGGAGGCCATCTACAAAATTTAACAAAGATCAATTTTAGTATTTTTGATATTGTTATTTTAATAATAAATACCTTTTATGGCCATTTTTATATTAAAATCTAGAATCCAACATTTCATTTAAATTGTGGTTAGGTGACCTTTATCCCACGATTTAAATTAATAAGGTGGTCAGACGATTGCAACCATTTGCAACTTCTAGAGATATGGGATCGACTTGAAACATTATATGTAAAGTCGGCATGTTAATCCCATCAACACCATTTGGAAACCACATCGTAGGTGATCCATTTGACATGGTTTGCAAATCAAGACACCCTACTTACACCCACGTGTGAGTTTGCCAAAATAAGTGGTTAGGTGACCTTTTTCCCACAAATAAGGCATTCTCACCTCAAATCACAAGTTCCCTCAAAATGGTTAGGTAACCTTTATCCCACTAAGAGTTCCCAAGTGACTCAAGTGTTGTGTAAAAGGACGGTGTTGATCTCGTTTTAAATTATTTAAAGATTTCATAATTCTAGTTTAGAAAACTCTTTGTACTTGTATTTGCATGCTTTCAAATACAAGATACCCTATGGTCCTTTGATTAAAACTTATTTTAATCTTTAGAATCATTAAATCATTTTAATAACCTTTTATTACCTTTTAATGATTAAGAACCATTTAATTAGTTTGTTATGATCATTGATATGATTGTTAAAGCAAATATCACATACATGCCATCAACCACAATAATATAAACAAAACAACATAGCATATGTGCATAACCATAGCATCTAAAGTGGTCCACACTTGTTTGCCATCACAAGTGTGGTCCATAGGGCATTCCTAAGGGTCATAACAAAACACATAGAAAGCTTCCAAAAGCCTAGATGCCAATGCCGGGTTTGTTATAACATAAAATCAAAGTTTAACCTCTTAAACTTTCTGAAAAACGCAGCGGATATAAGATTGAAACATGATTATAGAACTGAATAATCATGTTCTTTAGGTGACAAATATATGTATAAAACAAACCCAAAATACAAAGGATCATATTATGTGAATAAGCAAGCTATGTAAGCATAAGAAACAACATAATATGACAACCACAAAGGGCTGCCAAACACCTTTTCCAGCAGCCAAAAATCGACAGAAAATGGGATGTTGGATGCTCAAAATCGGCCAAAAGCTCCAAGGAAGGACCTCTCAAGTTAGTATACCCCAAGCCCTTGAAGCAATCACCACTCTTGCTAGGGAGAGTGCACCAAAAACGCCCAAAATGCTCTCTTCTTCTTGTTTCAGCCGAGAACTCAAGGGAAGAACAAAAGGAGAGAGTTTTTGGAGCATGCAAAATGAACTGATGGATGGAAAAGTGTGTCTTACACTCTTTCATAAAGAGTGTAAGTTTCAAGACAAGCTTTTGGTCTTCCCCACACAATGGGGCCGAAAATTTGACATCAAAAAGGAGGTATTTCCCTCCTAAACTAGGTCTTTTGTCACACATTAATAAGTCATCTACTAGACTTATTTAAAATGTGACATATGTCTTCTCTAATTAAACAATTTAATTAAAGTACACTCACATGTTATTAGTGTTATTTAAACTCTTTTAAATAACAAAAATAATAATAAACCCATCAACAAATTATCCTTATAACTTATTTCATCTTGCAGATAATTAATTTAGAAAACCTATTTTCTAAATTTGGTGTAATTATTTAATTGCATGATCCCATCATCAATTAAATAATTTTTGGTGATTGCAAAGCTTGTTATTGGGTATAACCCGACTTGGATCATGACATACTAACCGCATCAATGTTCTATGTGTCTTGGGCATATAGAATCCAACATGCATAACATACAACATACATAAATATGCAACACCATCATCATCATCATCATGCCCAACCTACTCCCTAAGGCCTCAACAGTCATCTTACATGAACTTACGGAAATTTCTATGTCAAAACTTACGTCTGCACTTTCCCCCGAAAGTCAGTAATTAAACTACACGTTTCCCTTGGTGGAACAGCCCTGTTTGGGCATATGGACATCCTTCAGTCGCATGGCCTCCAGGCGACTGAACATCATGCGATTGGACTCATGCGGATGAACATCTATGCGAATGGACATCCAGTCGTGTGTATGGACCTCATGCGGATGGATCTAATGCGAAGGAGCACCTATGCGACTAACCTCATGCGAATGGACTCAATGCGAATGAACACCTATGCGATTCGGACCTTAGTCGCATGACTCCCCATGCGATTGGACCCCAATCGTGCGAATGAATCCTTAATCGTGCGAATGAACCCTCAATCGTGCGAATGAATCTTAGTCGTGCGAATGAACCTCAATCGCCCCTCAGTCAGCCGTATGGCCTTCAGACGGTCGCCTAGCCCTAGCTGATGCAGAAAGGAGTTCATCCCGAACCCAATCTGCCATTTTCGGCCTCCAAGCTCATCCAAACCCATTCTAAGCCTAAAGCAACCATCCTAAACCTTAGGAATGCACACTACAACACCATACAAGCACACACAAGCCTGGAAACAAACTCTAAACGCATCACACGCAATACACCCAAATGGGTCAAACACACACACATACAAAAACGGGTTTTTCTATGCTTTCCAGCCCCAAAATCGGTTGAAAACAAGTAAATGAGGGGTCCTAGAACTCACACAAACGACCACAACGACAAGGGATTTGATTTGACTCGCTCCTCAACGATTTTGGCCACTCGACCCAACCCGAACCAACACTTCTTCCTCTTTTCTTCCTTTCTCTCTTCTCCTCTCTTTTCTTGGCTGAATTGTGAGTGTGTGGGGAGAGTATGGCTGCCCTCTCCCTACTAATATCACCATATTTCCAACTTTCCTTCGTTGGCAAGTTTGGTCCGTCGACTTTGAACTTTATTTCTTTTTCTTCATTCGGCAGCTTCAAAATAAATAAATAACCGGGTGTTACATTATGCATGCAATGTTAATCTTCTGGGAACTTGAGGATTGATGTTTCTTGTTCTTTTTCTCTTTATCAGCAACCTTTCCTTTTAACTTCTGATCCTTTGGTAGGACAGGAGTGCTTGTACTACACTCTTTTTCTGAATCAGAGTTTCCTACCACCTGGAATCCAGCTGAGATGAATACACCCTTTTGCTTTGGGTCTATCTTCAGCTTAGACTCAGCCACTTTCTTGGCAGTTTTTCTGGATGCCTTAGCTCTGCTTCTTCTGGCTTTGGTGGTCAGGGGTTGATCATCACGGTAGGAGTGGGTAAAATTACCTGGTTCTTCCCTGTGATGGTCTCCATGGTTGCCTCACTCTTTGGCTCATGAGAAGGTGGGTCGGCAGATGGAACATCTTGCTCTTCAGTACCACACCTTAGTTGTCTTATAGACTCATAAGAATGTGGTGGAGCAATTTCATTGGTTCCCAACCCATCTTTGTTTTGGTAACAAAGTTTTGAGTGAGAGGATGATGCAAGAATGGCTTGGAAGTTTTGCTCAGAAATAGCATACTTCCTGGCTTGAGCCTCAGCTATGACAAGCTGGGCTTGGGCCTCAGACAATTTGGATATTAAATCTTTTATTTGAGTCTTATAGTTTGTGTGTTCATGTTTTAATAAGGACACAGTTTTCTCCAACTCCTTAATTTATCTTTGATAGTCAGATTCAGCCTTTTTAAAATCAGATTTTAAAACATTTAGAGACACAATATCATATTTAATCTCCATATTGTAGTCCTAATACAATTTAACCTTAGCAATACAGGCAGGAGTACAGAGATGTTCATATACCTTATTGTCATCTGTTCCAGCCATGAGTGCTTGAGCAGAAGTCACATCCTGTACCATAAAGCTCCAGTCAACTTTTTGAGCCACTGCAGCTGTTTCTGTTGACTTTCCAGTAGGCTGTGGTGTAGAGGGATGTGTGGAGGCCTGTGGGGTTCCCGGATTAGACTTGGGAGCCTTGCATTCCCTTACAAAGTGACCAAGTTGGTTACAGTTGTAACATTTGGCCTTAGTTTTGTCAAACCCAAATTTGCTGTTGGTTGGGTTCTAGGGAAATTGCCTTCCAGTTCTCTTGAAGAACTTCTTTGCTCTGTAGGTTAAGACAGCCATTTGTTGGACTATGTACACATATTCCACATCATCTGGGCTGAAGCACTCTAGATCATCAAAGCAATACTGATAGTCACTAGAGTGCCTACTTCCTGAGACAAAGGCACAGCTGTCCTGAAAGGAACTTTGCTGAGCCTGTTGAGACCTTGGAGTCTCAGGAAATGTGATGTATGGCCCAGAAGAACAGGATAGCTGTTGGGTATATGTCAGGTATAGTTGAGGTTGGGTGGGTCCTGAGCCTTCAGCAACCATTAAAGTGTTGCTTGCAGGAAGACTCAAGGGTCTGCTTGTTTGATGGCCTCTCTTGTTCTCTGTTTCCAAAAGGTATCCATCAAGGATGCCATAGAGTTAAGTCATGGTGAGAGTGTTCAGATTTTCTGTCCTCTTGATAGAGACACAGTAGAACATCCACTCATTAGGAAGTGCACTCATGAACTTTCTTATGAAATCTCTAAGTTCAAGGGCAATTCCCACATACTGAAGGGAAGAAATGAGGTCCATGTACCTGAAATATTGATGGCTGAGGGTCTCTCCAGCAATGTACGTGAAGTTCTCAAACTGCTGCTTCAGTGAGTCCTTCTTGGAGTCATTGGAGCTGGAGTACATATGAGCAAGTGCATCAAACAGTTCTTTGGCTGACTTGCAATGCTCAAACCCCACCATGATGGAGTTGGGTATTACAGTCATGAGAACAGTCATAGCATTGCTGTCAATTTCCAGCTTCTTCCGGTCCTCATCAGAGTAGTCTTCAACGGCTTTCTCTATCATGGCACCGTTTCCACCTGGTGCTGCCACCTTTGGTTTATACGGGCCATTGACAATAGAATTGCCACATCTTACTGTCTTGATACTTGATGAAGCCTTTCATGCGTCTGCTCCATGACCTGAAGTTTTCAGGGGTGATGATGGGTGCTTTAGTCATCGTCCCCATCTCTACTTCAGACTTGTTGAGGGCCATTTTGAGTGTGGTGTAAGAAGTAGTGAAAAACAGGTATATTAGGATGGTAAGATCTCACAATCAAGAGCCTAAAAAGCTCTGATACCAATTGTAGAATCGGGTTTTGTCAGTTAACACTTGGATTTCTCTCAAACTCACTTATACTACACTCGGATCAGATGAAGTTAGAATCTCTTCTAAGAGTTGATAGTAATATAATAAGTATCAAAGAACACAAAGAAATAATTTTCAAGGAACTTATATATATTACTTCTCAACTCAAAGTGTTACAAGATTCTTACAAGCATATTACATGAGTTATAATGAGAAACTATATATACTAGATCCTACAGCCGGATATACTTTGATACCAGCTGGAAACCTAAGACTAAAACATCTACTACAATGCTAAAGTTAAGGTATCTTAGATAAAGTATTATCTAAGATATGGTAGTCATGACATGTCCATGACTTACCTTTTGTCACCAACTAAAGTTGGCAACTGTACTAACTGATAAAAGTGAATAGTGGAATAAAGTATGGTCAACTACATGGCTTTTGAGAAAACGCCATGTAGTATCTCAGAAGTCTTGATGGCTTTTGAGAAAACGCCATGTAGTATCTCAGAAGTCTGCAACAGAGTGTCAGAGAGACCATACTTATGTCCATTGGTTCATAGTAGTGTCTTCCGAAGGTTAGTTGGCTTCGGAAGAACAAGTTCTTCTGAAGCCACTTATACTTCGGAAGAGGATACTTCTTCCGAGACTTGAGGACTTCTTCATTTCTTCATACTTCGGAAGTTGACTTCTTATCTTTTCTTCTAAGTCTTGATCTTCGGAAGTGAATACTTTGTCTTCAGAATTTTGTAGTTTTCCTTCGGAAGTTGATCTTACACTTTGTCTTCGGAAGAACTCCATTTCCTTCGGAAGTTCCACACTTAGCTTCGGAAGTCCTTTATTAGTTGCACCAAAATAGTCTAAGTGATTTGGTTTTGGTTGCACCAGCCTTTCTAGATCCAATAGAATCGTGTCAGGATCGTTTGTGTCTGAGCCATTGATTCCACTAGGAGCTGTCTTCCATTATTATTGAGTGGATGTTTGACTGTGTACTGCTGATTCGACTAGGGCACTAGGGACTATCTTCCATGTGCGATTATTCTTCAATTCTGTTAAAAATCTATATGAGTGTTGTCTATAGATACTGGTGTACCTCGATCCTTATTTTCTTCTTCATCAGAGTTTGATAGGTTTATAGTATGTTTTAATTCGAGCAGATCACTTTCCCCTATAAATGGTAGAAGCATACTCTAATTCTGTTTAGCATATATCTGTATATAATGCCCCTCAGCAAGAAGCCTAAATTGTTCCCAATGAAAGTAGTTCGGTAGATCTAGGGTTTGCTGATGTTTTTTAATGAACTTTTCTAAGGTGTTGGTTTGTAATTTTGGAGGAACATTGGGCATAATCTCTATATCTATATGGGACATATCTAACCAAGGCATATTAGAAAAAATTATGTTTGTGGTAACTGCTAATTTTTCTAAATAATCACTGGTAGTAGCTTGATGGTCAATAAAAATTCTCTTCCGTGAAGGTCTATAAATATAGGAATCGGCATGGGGGAATGAAACAAAAATCTTACATCATATATTAGAAGGAAATATGTGTGTAGCAATGTTTCCTGTTCTCATTACAAATTTTTAAACCAATCGGTTAAGGAGCCGTTCTGTTTAGCTGTTTAATCTAAATTCTAGGTAATCAATCATACCATGAAGTTGCCAACTCTGATACACATATTATCTGTTTTGCTATAGACTCTGAACATATAATAGTTTATTCTTTTTTTATTTTATAGTATAAAAGTCCTCATAATTGTATAGTTGAGGTAAACTTCTCAAGCTAATTATCAAAACCCAATGCTTTGTCCACTTCATTCAAACAAATCTAAAGCACAAGTAAGATAATAAGCATCACTCCCCTCGTTACCATACGTGCGACTCTCATCACATACGGCTCGCACAAAGACTCCTAAATTCCCCACTTGATTGTATCTGCCAATTGTATCATTTGTACTTAAAAGATTAATCAAGTGAATACTTTGAAAGAAATTCTTGTGTATTTATCTTTCCTCAAATTATTTGTGTTGTGATAGTAAGTAGGTAACTTAGATTCCATATTCATTATCTACTGATCAAAGAAGAAGTTTTTGTTAGTCTTAATCAATAACCCGATCCCACAAAAACGTTGTTCATAAATGAGAATTAAACATAAATTTTAATGTAATAAATGCAGTAGCTATGAAATCTGGTAATTTTCCATTATTAAAACTCGGTTACTTCCGTTGTATTGCATACATGTATCGTAAGCACACACTAGTTGTCGTTGAACGTCAATGACTTAACAAACAATTAATATTGGTTTAACTAATGTTAACTTGAATAATAATTTTGGTCATTATTATGTGATTATGTGAATAATAAGTTGTTAAGTGTTATTTAATGGATTATGATTTACAATGTGACTATGTGGGATATATAACTTCATGTATGGTGATTACCAATTGATTTTCATGTTATTAGTTGGTTTACTAAAGTTCATGCATTATGAAATGAAAAATGATTTTATAAAAAAATAAGTTTTTTTAATTTTTAAAATTAAAAGGTACTAAAAGGAAGTTGGTATGTATAAATACCAAAAACAAAACTATTGGATCAATGTTATGGAATAACAAGACTTTTCTATTTGATCAGTGGTTAACAAATGTGGAATCTAAGTTAACTATTTTACTAACAAACATAATTACTTTGAGTAAAGATAAATACACATATTGTTCTTTCAAAGTATTCACTTGATTAATCAAAAATTAAGTACCAATAGTGATATTTAATAGATACACAAGTGGTTTAAAACAAGCTTGCCTCTACTATACAAGTATGAGGGTTTCATACTATGATATCTAAACAATAAGAATAAGCTCTTTTGTGTTTAGAATATACATCAAGACAAACAATCGAAACACTAGAGTTAGGCAGATTCAGTACTATGTTGTCTCCAAAAGAGAGAACACAGCAGCCGTCGGTACAGACAGTTTTGTCTTGTGTAACAGTTGATCAGCAGCTCATGGAGTTTAGTGTTGATCAGGAGCAGTCGATCAGCAACACATCAAATAAGTGTTGATTAGGAGTGGTTCATCACATGCTTATCAGCTGTCATTTAGCATATTTTGTTCGACAGTTGATTCAACACGTGGTAGAACTCGGCGATTAGCAGCCAGTGCTGAATTCTTGAGTTTTCGGCAGCTTTATCCTCTTCATAGATCAACAAAAACCATAGAAAGCCCCCCCCCCCACACCACCCATTCTAGCAGCCGAGAGCATCCCCAAGCTTCCTCCCTTGCGATTTCAAGCTTCAAACATCACAACCATTTGATTTTTATTTGCTTTGATCATTCCAACATAGTACAAGGTTAATTGTTAATCTATAACACGTTAAAGATGAGTTTGCAACTAGATTTTATTGTTTTAATCTAAGAACAAATCATAGTTCAATTGTGCATGATACCATGAAATTGATGTTATTGGATGTTGTTATTGTGTTTATGATTCTTTGATGTTTCTTGTGTTTTTGTAATTGCTATGATCTACTATTTATGTGTATGAATGACGAACCAATGATTGGGTTTGATGAAATTTGGGTTGTAGGATATTACTTTCCCGAATAGAAACTTTATTAACATGTTTGGTGCAATTTTATAAACGCACCAAACCTACAAAATCTATCAAAACAAATCAAAGTAGATTCTATCCCACCCGGATAAGTGTCACATAAATAAACGAAAATACGTGTGATAAATGCATAATTTGTACCAAAATATACACTAAAACCAAACTAAATAATGCTTAAAATATAACTAACAAATACATACATATATATAGTATAACAGTTTTATCATTTGTTTTAATTTTAGAAGAAAGCTTTCCATCGTTTGCTTTTAAAATATACTAAAATGACATAGATGGTGGGATGGTGGAATTTTAAATTAAAATTTCAAAATTTGATGAGAAGATTTTATGACAAATAAATGTCTTTTATTTTTCAAAAGAAAATATTATTTTTATTAAATAAGAGCAAACCAATTTCTAACTCTTATTAAATAATAACGATCCCTATTAACATTCTCATGAAATCAAAAGGAAGAATATAATATGATGAATAGGACAAAGATAGATTAGGTTAAAACTTATCATTGTCGATGCATACATAAAACAAGAGAAAAAATAAGACCCTCCTCTATCTTTTCAACATTGGAGAACCATATGAGAAAAATAAATATATTTATATACGGAAAAAATGCACAAATGTTTCATATGGTTTGACCGTATTGTATGTTTGGTTTTTATATTTTAAAAGTTGTAAATTTAGTTTGAACCTTTGTGATATGATTGTAAATTTACTCCTCATCATTAATGTCAAATAGTTTTTAATGATGTAGAGATTAAACTTGTAACATGATTAAACTACAATGAGTATTTATGTCTTTTCTTTAAAATTAAACAACATTGAAAAATATCAAATAAAAGTATAAAAAATCAAATAAAAACTTAAAAAGTAAATTAAAAGTAAAAATATTAAAAATCAAATAAAATAAAATAAATGTCCATAAATCATAAAATAAAGATTGAAAGATCATAGTAAAGTTAACATACGATCAAAGTATTAAGAAATACCAAAATAGTTAACAAATATTAAGAAGAGTTTTTATGTCTATATTTATTGATTTTTTATTTACAAAAATGTCCAAATACAAAGTCTTCTAAAACTAAAAAATGTAAGAAAGATTAATATTTTGACACATATCCTTTTGATCAAAATTAGGTTGGCGGCGAAATTGATAATGTTTTCTTTTCTCAAGTTACACCTTTTTAAACATTAATAACTTTTACATACAACATTACCTTTTTTAAAATATACATAATACAAATGAGCATTTTTAATCATTAAAAACCTTATAGTGTTGATATAAAAAACAAAGTTTTTTTAACTCATTGTGTAAGTTCGCTAGGTCATTGTGTAATCTTCTAAATTGATGAAGATTACACAATTGTCTGATGAGAAATACACAATGAACTTGAAACATTAAAAGTTTACATTTTTTATTATTATGTTACTCGAAAATCATTAATTAAATTTTTAAAAACACATTGCATAACGCAATGGTCAACATTAGATACAATGGGTAACACAATGACCAGCACTAGACTCGATGATTAGCAATATACACAATAAATTGCTTAATAAGGATTACACAATAACATTATCATGATTACATAATGAATAGAAAAACGTTAAAAATTACATTTTTCGTATTTTGTTGTTTGAAAATCATAATTTTAAAAGACACAATGCATAACACAATAGCCAACATTAGACACAATGGGTAACATAATGACCAACATTGGACTCAGTAATTAGCAATAGACACAATAAGCTACTTGACGAGAATTACATAATGACCTTATCAGTATTACACAATGAATTGGAAAAAAACGAAAAAAATACATTTTCAGCATTGCGTTATTTGAAAATTATCATTTTAATAAACACAATAGTTTACATTAGACACAATTGGTAACACAATGACTAGCACTATACTTGATGATTAGCAATAGACATAATAAGCTGACAGATGATTATTACACAATAACCTGATCAGTATTACACAATTGACTGAGTAAAAAATTACATTTTACAATTATGTTATTTGAAATAAAAACCACAATGCATAGCATAATGGTCAAATGAATATTATACAATGGCATGATATTACACAATTAGCTAACAAATATTACACAATGAACCGAAATAACATGAAAAAAATTTTATTTTTTATGTATCAAAATTATAGACGTTTTAAAGATTAATAAACGCTTGTTTTCGTGGTGTACTTTTTTTTAAAACAAATTGTTGTATGTAAAAGTTACGAGCTTTTAAAACAAGGTTGGAACTTGAAAATATGGTAAAGACTAAAATACCCTTCGTCTAAAAAACAAATTTTGTTAAAACATTTTATTTTTCATAGATGGAACATTAATTTTTTTTAGAAAAAATTGCATCATAAAAAGTGTTTTTTAATCTTCAAAATGCTTATAATTTTGATACATAATAATGACTCTACAACCCCACCTCATCACCCTATATCCTAGACCTAATTATGAAACTCTCCACTACATTGCAACCCTCGGCCACAAGGGATCATAACCACACCACACCCGCAATCCACCATAACCACTGTTAGTGCTCTTAAAAAGATTAATATGTTGTCTTTAGTTGTCTTTTAATATTTTGTAATAGTATAGGGACTATTTGTGTAATTAGTTAGTTCCTTTACTTTTTGTTTTCATTATAAATAGCTTAGACTTACAGGTAGTATGGAACTAAGAATTGTATTCGAACCTGCTTTCATACTTTGTAATTGTCTGAGCTTGATATTAATGAAAACTTGAATTTTGTTGATATCTTGTATTGATTTGATTACTTTGTGTGAATTTCATTGAATTGTTATCACATATTGGTACATTTGATCCTATCAACCACACCATCACAACCGTGAACCACCACAACTACAATCATCACTCTCTCGGCTCACTCCCTCCCACTCGGTTCCCAAAACACACAACCAACATTACCATCCTTTGATCACCAACCGATTCTCATCCTCAAGAATATCATAACACTAAGTTTTTTTCAAACTAGTTTATGATCAATCTTCCAAGTTCAAGAACCATCTCATCAATCTGGTTATCAAGGATCTAGCTAGCAACACTTTTAAATCTTCTACTCTAAACAAGGTTTGATCATCAAACTTATAACTACCAAGTTTAAGAAATGTATATGTGTTTAACTAACACATATAACCAACTCTTTAAGTTAAAAATCATCACGGTTATTCATAAAACCTCATGGACACATGATTTTTAAGAAAAATCAGTAAGAGAAGGTATTCAAAAGTAAGAAAACTGGAAAGTTTTATAAATCAAGGATTTAAACAAAGAGATTACAAATAAAAGGGTTGAAAATATAAATATTCTTGATAAATTTGATTAAAATACTTAAATGACTGTGATTGGTGGGAATAAAATTTGGAACTTGTTAGAAAATATTAGAAATAACATTCTGCAAATTTTGGTGTAATTATAATAAGTAAATTAATTTATATAATTTATTTAAGTTAATGAAAGAAAATTATGATCTAGAAGCTCCAAACCTGGTAAAGACCTGGAAAATAATATAATGGATCTTATAATTTATAGGAATTTCTGGATAAATTTTATGATTTAATTCATAGATATGACTAAGTTGGATAATTTAGAACCTTCTGTAATTAGAAAATAAGAAGAAATAGTAAAAAGGTGAGATAAATTATTAAAAATTTACATAAAATATGGTACCTTGATTAAAACAGTTTGTGTAAAATTCGATATTTTTAGAGATGTTTTACTATTTATGTTGATTATTGTAAAACTGATAAAAATCATAGAAAATTACTTTAATGAGTTAATAACCTAAAAATTTAAGGGATAATATAGATTTCAGAATATAGATCCTGGTAAATTTTGGTAAAATTGAAAATCCGTAGATATTTCTGCTGATTTATTTGAATACTGTAAAAGTTCTAGAAAAATAACTGTAATTAGTTATTAGTTGAAATTTTTATATATTAATCTGGATTGTTGGATATTTCTGCTATCAAAATTTGGTAATGTATGAATAATTGTAATTAAGGTTTCGAAATAATTATTTATAAGTTCTGAAAAATTTAAAGAAATATTATTTATTTCTAACCTATAAATATTTTATAGGATTTTTGCTGGAATAAAAGGTGAGTTTCATAGCCATTTTTATATTTATATTTTTTGGGAAAAGAACATACTGTTTATGATTGATGCTATTATAAGTAAGATTTTGAGATTACTGTCATTATGTTATTAATTCGGATATGAAACCGTTTGGTAATATAGGTAGCGGTACTTAGGAAAATATTTTCTTCAGCAACAGGATGAGTGTTGTGATGCTATATTATTTGATTTTTTGATTTGTATTTTTGTGACATTTATAAATCACCTGGCTGATAAGTAGGTTTGGTTGTAATCTTATTTATGTTGCATCAATATATATTTTGTTTAGAAATTAACCTATGTTTTCACCAACATTATGTTGACTGTTTTGAGTATGTTTTTTCAGGTATTCATAATGAGTAACAGTATTATGATCTCATGGATACCAGATGGAGATGAACATGTAAAATCCATCTAGCCACTCTTTCAACAATCAGTAGAGTTCAGCCCTTCATGTAATTGAAAGGGATTGTAGAGAACTACAAAATCATATTCTTTGCTAACCTAAAAACTGATAAAAGGGTCCTTTCATCACCTTTTCGGAGACACCAAAAGAGAGCTACATCCAAGGAAGCCCATTCCAAGAGACAAGTTCTTCTCAAGCTTTTGTGTCTGCTGATGAAAGTTATGGCAACTTTCTCTTCACTCTTGAAGACTTGGACTGTATCCATCCAGATAATCTGGAATACATGGAGATAGTTCAACAAATGGTTCTTCTCACTCACAGGGCCAAGAACTGTTATAAGACGACTGATAGAAAGTTTTTTATCAATGCACCAGTGGAAAGTTTGGACTGGATATGTAACACCCGGTTATTCTATTAAAGTAAATAAAAGAAGGAAACATCAATAAACCCAAGTTGAGGGGTTAAAAATGTAAAAAGGGGACAAAAGTACAAAAAGTTAGTGTAAAGGTGGGCATGGCCGCCCCTTTTCAATCGGATTAGAGAGAGAGGGAGCAGAGAACCTACGGGTTTGAAGAAGAAGAAGAAGAGGTTGAATTCAAGGTAAGAATTCGTGGGTTTTAAGTGTTTATGATGGGTTTTGTCTCGGTTATATGCTTATGTGTTTGTGTGTGTGTGTTCGTGTGTGTGTTTGGTAGGTTTCTAGGTGTTTGAACTCATTTGCATTCGGGTTAGAAGGAAGATACACCCAAAGTTGCACTAGGTGAGTTTCTAGACCCCGGTTTTACTTGTTTTAAACTCTTTGGGGCTGAAAATGTATTTAAACAGTTTTATTATGATTATGTATGTATACCCGTATGTATAATGCATGTTTGATGATGTTCCTTAGGTGTTATTATGTTGTTCATGCTTAGAATGACCTTGGTAAGCTTAGAAAAAATAGGCTTGGTGTTTGGGTTCGAAAATATCCTAGAAACATGTCGAGCAGAAGGTTCATCCGCGTAAATAAGGCTCATGCGCCTGGAAATGCCTTAAAAATGTTTAAGTGTAACTCATGCGCCTGAACAGTGGTTCATGCGCCTAGAATTTGCAATCGGGCGACTAAGTGTAGGGCCATGCGCCCCGATAGTGTTCATGCGCCTGAATAGTTCATGCGCCTAAGTGTCCATGCGTCCGAATGGACCATACGCCCGAATAGTTCATGCGCCTGAATGGTTCATGCGCCTAAGTGTTAAAGCGGTTAAGTGTTGGCTAATGCGCCTGCATAGTGGAGAAGCGCCCAAACAGCACTCATGCGCCCAAATAATGTTGGTGCGCCTAACACTTAGAAATTATTACGGGAATTTATGGGAGTTTGTGCAGTTAGGGTTTTGACCAAGGTTTGACTAGGGCTTTTTAATGCTTAGTTTCATGCATGATTATGATTGTTTTATGATTGTTTCGTATCATTATTATTATTATTATTATTATTATTATTATTATTATTATTATTATTATTATTATTATTATTATTATTATTATTATTATTATTATTATTATTATTATATTATTATTATTATTATTATTTTATTATTATTATTATTATTATTATTATCACTATTAGTGTATGACTTTACAGCGTACCCTAGGTGACTGGGCCGGCCTTGTATACAGTAATTAGAGCCCATTGAAGGACCAGAGGGCCCAGCACCAGTTTCCCCCACGCATATAGTTTAGGGTATTGCTCATTGGTCCATATAGACAGTGAAAGATAAAGATAAAAGAGTACAGAATAAACAAGGCATACAGTAAAGAGAAAAAGCATTATCTGGTTGAATAGTTAATACGTGCTCATGTATAAAGAGATGAATTTTCACAGAAAGAGTATTTTCATATGTATACCTTACAGAAAGTATTTTATTACTTTTAAAAACTAGAACTCACTCAGCAACGCTGACTTTTATACATTTTCAGTTGGCAGGTAAACATTGCTAAGGATGGCACGAGGGTGAAGCTACTCGGCAGGAAAAGACTGACATCCATTCATACTTGTTATTGTTGTTGTTTTGTAATGCAATTAAACAATTCTTTTGTATTCGGTTAAACAATAGTGTATTGCTCAACAACAGTGTTTTTAATGAAATGAATGGCTTTTGTTAAAATAATTCCACTGCTTAAGCTTGTAAATTTATAATGTTTAACGTATTTAATGCTGTGAATGACCAACTGTGAGGTCTCCGGGAACGGGGCCTTACAGGATAAAAACAAGGTAAAGTGTTACAACTGTAATCAAATAGGACAATTTTCTAGAGAGTACAAGGTACCAAGGACAAATGATGGCCAAGCACAATCCAGACCATACTACACTGATGGAGCTCCACAAACTGAGAAGCCCAAGAAGCAAGTTGCAGTTGATGTTAAAGAAGGAGGCTTTGATTGGAGCTTTCAGGTTGAAGATGTTTCTCCAAACCAAGCACTGATGACTGATCATGAAAAAGCCAATGTATTAGAACATCTCTGTACTCCTAAATATATTGCTAAAGTTAATAGATACAGATCCTATAACTTGGAAATAAGATCTGACTTTGAGTCCTTAAATATTTTAAAAGCTGATTTTAATAGAGCTTAAAATGATTATAAACTTAAGATAGAAGATCTAGAGAAAGCCATTTCAACTCTTAAGCATGAGCACACAAACTACAGGACTCAAATCAAAGATCTCATTATCAAGTTAACTGAATGTCAGGCTGAGCTTGTGATCAGCAAAGCCAGTGCAGAAAAATGTGTTCTTGAAGAAAAGACCTTCAAGAACATTATATCCTCGTCCTTGCATGCAAAGATTTGTTATCAAAATATGCAGGGGCTAGGATCTACTGAGATACCTCCTCCACACTCTTTACTATTTGTAAGATCTCCAAGGTGTGAAACTTATCAAGATGAGCTTCCCCTCATAGACCCCATTCAAGAAGAGGTTAAAGATGAATATGAGATAGTGAAGGATGAATCTGAGATGAGTGAAGAAGATTATCCTAAGATGGGTCACTATCCACCTCTGCACCTTAGGGGGAGTTAGAGCATCCTGAGGTTGCTCAAGAATAGGTTGCTCAACCAAGTGCAACTAATGTACAACCTCTTACTGCTGGGAGACCCATCTTGTCTTGGATGTTTACTACTAATCCAGATAGATGGTATGTCATTAGAGATCAAGTAGGTCAAGACATTTACTTCTAGCAAGACATTCTTGACCTCCCTCTACATGATCTCTATGACATGAGGAGATACTTTGAGAGTCTAAGGGATCCTGACCAAATGATGAAGAAGGGAATGGTCTCGATCCTAATAAGGACTATCAACGGATGAAGAACAAGTCTCAAAGGTCTTTTCTGTTTTGGTAGCATCAGCCTAGGGGGAGTTTTCAAGGAATACTCTTAAAGGCTGATACAACCAAAGAGCTCTCTGCATGCACTACTGAAGTACAAGGAAGTTACTTCAGAATATTTGATACAACTTAGTAAATTATTCTACGTATCAAATCTTCCTAAGCCGAAAGTCATATCTTCCGAAGCCAAAGATTAAGTCTTTCGAAACTTCAAAAAAAAATTTCTGAAGCCAAAGACTTATTTCTTCCGAAGACGGAGAAGACATGCTTTCTCTGATCACCTTTTGACAAAAGCTTAACTACTTCCTGCTGCCATCTCTGGTGACTCACCAACTGTAAGGCCCCGTTCCCGGGACGCTTACAGTTGGTCATTCATCGCACTTAAAACATATAATTACATTTTTACTTTCATAAATCGTTGCAGCGGAAACATTAAAACACAATTTCATTCCATCAAAATACTTTTGCACAATAGTACAATCGTTCTTTTAACAATATCATTTTACATTTATTACAAAAGCATTAAACATAAAGATGCCATCCAAAATACACTGAGTAGCTGCCCCGTGCCATCCTCAGCAACATACCTGCCAACTGGAAACACATCAAAGTCAGCGTTGCTGAGTGAGTTCTAGCTTTATAATAAAATAAACATACTTTTCTTTCGTAAAACTGTTCTTTACCTTCTTTATAAAAACATTCGTTACATACATGCGTTCACACATCATACGTACATACAGATAATATCATTATTATCTTCATCATTACGTTCGCTACATTCATCCTTTATCATACATCATTATCTTTCACTTCATTCAAGATCCTGTCAGGCTTTACCCTCTTCATGGCACACAGCCACGATTACTGAGGTCGAATGACAAGGATCCCATTTCGTATATTATTAGGATATTTCATTAACGTTCATTTCATACATTCATTCTTTCATTCATCTCTTGCTCATTCCTCTTTATTTACTCGAATCTTGTCTCGCGCAATATCCCCGACTCATGCTCGAAAGCTGATGTTGTGCCGGGACCTGCTCACAAGTCCCCGACTCATGTCCGAAGACTGACACAACACCGGGATACGCGACAAAGATCCCATATGAGTCAATCACAGGGATTGAACTCCATCCGAGTCTGTTGCAACACAAAGTCGCTCACCTCATCATCTCGTCTCATGCAATATCTCCGACTCATGTCCGAAGACTGATACTGTGCCGGGACCTGCTCACAAGTCCCCGAGTCATGTCCGAAGACTGACACAGTACCGGGATACGCGACACGGATCTCATCATCTGTCACTTTCATCCCGACTCATGTCCGAAGACTGATACTGTACCGGGGCCTGCTCACAAACCCCCGACTCATGTCCGAAGACTGGCACAGTACCGGAGTATGCAACAAGGACCTCTTTCGAGTCTGTTGCGACACAGAGTCGCTCACCTCATACATATGCTTGCAAGCCTTTCATTCGTTCATTCATTAATGCATGCATTCATTCATTACGTTCCTCTTTTCCTTATCTTTCACTTTACGTTACATAATACTTTCATTTTATTCATTAACGTTCAACGCAAAGCCATAGAAAGATAAACATACATAGTAAGGAACATAACATAAACATAAACATACAGCATCATCATACATACGCATCAATCATACATCACATCAAACATATCATACATACTATGCGTCACACGCACCACCGTGCCTAACATCACACATAACGTCATACATATCATTATCATCTCCTTCATCATCATCATCATCATTAGCTCATCATCCTGCGTCACCTTATACCGTTCATGCCCTTCACATCATCGAGGAATTTCATCTCGGCTATCATTTCTGAACACTTAGGCGAATGGGCATCTATGCGAATGGACCCCATGCGAATGGACTATGGGCGAATGGACATCTATGCATATGGACTCTCAGTCGCATAACTTTCATGCATATGGCCTTCAGTCGCATGACTTCAGACGTATGGGCTCTTCAGTCACACCTTTGTTGCGAAGTGAACCTCAGTCGTCGTATGGCCTCCAGGCGCATGGACTTCAGTCGCATAACCTTCGTGTGTATGGACCTCAGTCGCACACATCTTTCAATCGCATGACTCCCCAGCACATGAACTTCAGTCGCAGGACCATCGTGAGTATGGACTTCAGTCGCATGGCAAGCGTGCGCATGGACCACAGTCGCACTCCAATCGGCCGAATGGCCTCCAGTCGCCCTCCAGTCGGTCGCCTAGCCCTAGCTGGTGCAGAATGCAGTTCACTCGACTGTAGCCTCGGGTTTTGGCCTCCAACCCCCTTCCAAACCTCTTTTAAGCTCAAATCAACCATCCTAAACCTTAGGGAAACATACCACGACCTCATTCAAGCATAACCAAGCAAGAAATCAAGCCTCAAACGCATCGTACACATACATACATGCATAAAAACGGGTCTTCACCCAAACACTCGAAAAGGTTTTCAGTGTGTTTCAGATTGTGTTCCAGCCCCAAAATCAGTTGAAAGCGTGATAAAAGAGGGGTCCTAGAACTCACCTTAACGATTCTCCGTCGAGTAGAGCTTCGATTGACTCGCTCCACGTCGAATTCCACCCGTCGAAATCGCACCACCCGAGCCAACTTTTTCTCCTTTTTCCTCTCTTCTCTTCTCTTCTCCCCTTCCCCTCTTGGCTAAAAATGGAAGAATGGGGGTGGTTTCCTCCCCCCTTTATACTCCCGTGCATCGAGTAAGTTCATTTATTGGCGGGTTTGGTCCCCTCGGCTTCGACTTTATTTCTTTTTTATTATTTCGTCGGCTTCAAAGGAAATTTCCGGGTGTTACCAACTTAGATAAGTTGGTGAAAAGGTCCATACTTTTGTCAACTGTATATTATGATTTTTTGTTTGTAACTTTCTACTACTTCCTGCTGCCATCTCTGGTGACTCACCAACTTAGATAAGTTGGTGAAAAAGTCCATACTTTTGTCAACTATAAATTAAGATTTTTTGTTTGTAACTTTCTACTCTTGTACTTTTATCATTTTTGTAATATATTAGGATGTGAGTACAAGTCAGAAGGCAATCTGCCTTTTGACCATACATTGATCTTATTGTCAAGATTAGTGTTTCCAACTGGATTTCAAAGTATAGCCGGCTGTAAGATGTAATATAAAGTGTCTCAAGTACTAGTATATTTATGTGCTTTGTAACACTTCTAAAAAAACTTGAGAGTAATATACATCATTCAAAAAAAAGAAAGATCAATTGATATACTGCTATATATATCTATATAATACAGTATGATCATAGTCATATAGTATAGTATAGAAGATATATAATAGAGTATGGGATTATATCTAGGAGATATACACGGGAGATAGATATAAAAATAATAAATGATATACCTAATAGGATATAGAAGAGAGGGAGGGAGGGGATGTTGATATATATAGTGTACATATAACATATATACATCGTATATCATCTATAAATACACGATCATATCTCTCGGTGAGTATACTGATATATAGAGGAGTGATCTCAATCTAGATGTACTCTCATCTAGTCTAGATATAGTCTACTATCAAAATGAAAGGTCTGAAATCTATATAGATATAGATAGATCTAGCTCATAGACCTAGAGTCTAGTGATAACGTGAAGATAGAGGGAAAAAAGAGAAAAAAGTAGTAGACAGGATATAGAAAATATGAGAGGAGTAGTAGCCCAGATCTCTAGAGACTCTCTTAGATCTCTCTTCCTACTACAGAATCTCGAAATTCTATCTTCTGTCTGGTCTCTCTCATATCTGGTACAGAGACTCTACATCTGAAGCTCTCTCTCTCTCTTCTAGATCTCTCTAGACTCTCTCTTAGAGAGATCCTCTCTCTATCGATCTCTCTATATCTCTCTATCTAAAGATTAGGTCTCTCTCTCTAGTCTAGATAGTCTCTCTAGATCTCTTAAGATGATCTCTAGTATCTCCCTTCTCCTATCTCTCTCTCTCTCTCTTATCTGTATAATCTAGATATATAGATATCATCTCTGTATATCTCTATATCTCTATCTCTCTCTCTCTAATCTTCTATCTCTCTAGTATCTATCTCTATATCTCTCTCTATCTACTATATCTCTCTGTCTTCTCTTGTCTTGATCTCTCTCTCTAAACTCTATCTCAATGCTCTATCTCTATATGTCTATCTCTCTCCTTCTTCTTCTCAGACTCATCCTCTACTCCTACATCTATTCTATGTATATAGCTATAAATGATACCTCTATCTCTATATATCTATCTCTCTATCTATATCTCTATCTATATATTCTCTCTATCTCTCTTCTGTCTCTCTCTCATCTCTCTATACCCTATATCTCTATCTATCTCTCTATATCTTCATCCTACAATCTCTCTGTCTCTCCCCCTCTCTCTCTCCCTCTCTCTCTCTATACTGTATGTCTCTATATCCCTCTCCTCTATCACCTCCCTCTCCCTCCCTCTATTCTCCCTCTCCTCTCTTACCTCTCTATATATTCTACTATCTCTATCTCTCTTCTCTCTCTCTCTCTCTCTCTATCTCTCTGTATTGGTCCCTGTTATCGAAAAACAGTGGCAAATGATGTGATAATTGCTCAATATCTAACAGCCATGCTAAACATGACAAGTGAGAAGATGAATACAATTCTAACACATATTTGATAACAAAATGAACATAACAATCAATAACATGAAGCACAAGATATTTTCTGTGTAATAACTGCTTGGATAGGTAACTTGCAACAATGATCCACGATTAGGGTTTTGCAAGCTTACCTACAATGAGAATTAACAAAAGTATATATAGTAGTTGTAGTTTCGCAGACAGTTTCGCTACCAGCGAAACTGTCATGCCGAAACTACAGTTTCGCCCGGCAGAACACAAGTTCGCGGTAAACTAGAACAGCAAACTGTGAGCGAATTTACAGATTCGCTCATAGTTTCGCTGGACTGCCAAAAATACACAATTCAAAGAACATACAAAAGGAAACTAACAAAATCCTATTACAAGTAAAGTAAACAAACTATACTAAGGTGAGTCCAACCTATACATGATCTTCAATACTCCCCCTAGGTTGGATCTCACCATCTTCACTCTTCTTGATTGACTTGTCAGCTCCAGTTTCCTCTGCTGCTGCCATTGATCTGTCTTCGTCACCACCTCCTGCAGCAACATCCTCAGAAGCTTCAGCCAATGATCCTCCATGGTCCTTTCCTGCATCACTAGCTTCTTCAGAATGACCACTAGCCTTTGCAAACTGCCTGGTTAGATCTTGAACCCATATTAAACTCATCCTGAGCTCTCACCCTTTCAGCTAACTTCTTGACCTCCGACCTCACTCCCCTGATCTTGTTGGCAACATTCATGAACAAACTAGCTTCGTTTCTAGTTTCCTCTCCAGCCCCAGCTTTAATGTGATTTTCACATAGTACCAAAAGATCTTCATCACAAAAACTAAACAACTCCATCGGATCAAATACTCTAAACTCTCCTTTCCATTGTTTAACTCTGATCACAGCCTCTCCAATTATTGTCATAAAACCATTTCTCAAAGTCCTGTAGTTGTTAGGGAAGAGGATCAGCCAATCTTACCCGATTTACAGTCTTTGGAGGTTTAACTCTTAGTACAATCCTTCCCTTTCCTGTCTCCCAGTCTTTATCCTTCTTTGATCTCTTTCTTTCAGCTTTCATATATCCAAAAGACTCAAAATTATCATTAAGTCCATTTTTTATCTCCTTCTCAAGAAATGAGGCTCTTTCACTTAGATGAGCATTATCAGAGGTAGAGTTGCCAAACGCCTTAAATCCCATTTAGGCAAGGTCTTAAAAGCCTTCCTCTTAAGCATATAACTGATATTTCCTCCCCGTCTCTTGATCATAAACATCTTTAAGCTTGGATTGTAACACCAGCTTATAATTTTCTTATCAGCTTCCTTCCTCCTGCTTAATCCCTCCAAGTGTTGAAACAAAGGAGTGATTTCTCTCTCCTTCTCTTCACCAACCAAACCAATCATTTTTATCCATTTCAAAAACATCTGCATCATCCTATCCCTTTTTAGCAACATAGATCAATGGTCGCTCATCAACTTCATAAAACTCAGGTTCTGAATCATAGTCTATGAGCTGTTCATCTTCCTCTTCTTCATCAACCAACCCTTTGCCTTTATCAGATACTCCTTCAGTAGTAGCTGTAACAACAACTTCTTCACCAACCAGATCTTTTTCAAAGTCAAATTGCATGTTTACAAACCCAGCCTCTATAATATCCTCCTCATCATTTCTTCTAACACTCCTCTCCTGGAGTTTCCTGCTCTCCTCCACCAGTAGCTGCTGCTCCAGAAGTGCCCTCTCCTACCTTAGATGAAGTACCCACATTCAGAAATGAGTACTTTGATGTATCAGTCAAATCATCTAACTCAGATTGAGTCAGTTGATTAGGTAGGCCGGCTGCAGCTTTCAGCTGTGTAATCTCCTCAAACAACTTCTTAACCAGTCTGTTTTGATCAACTAACATCCTCTGCATTCCTTCAATCACTTCATCTTTCTGTCTTTCTCTGATTTCCTGATTTGTAAGTTTAGTCTTGATCATACTCAGTTCATTAGCCAACGAAGTATTCAAGTTGCGTATCATATCCTCATCAAGATTTTCACTAGCCTCTCTTCTAGTTGTAAATCCTTCATGTCTATGCTTGGTTCGTCTCTCAGGCTCAGCAAAATAGTTTTCTTCTTAGACCTCCTTTTTTTTCAACTCTAACTTCCTCAGCTTGTGAAGCAATATCCTCCTCAAAATCATAATCTTTTTCTTTGGCATATCTCTTCCTTTTTTCTTTGTAGCATCAGCTTATGTACTCTTGTTTCTTCAACTCTTTTATTCTCTGACTCATCCACCCGTCTAATATAGTTCCAGCGTTCTGGAGGATACATCTTTTCCCAAAGATGGGTGATCTTACCACTAAAGTCGTGACGAATGGCACAGCAGTCAGCAAAGATACAGGGATTCATCTGTACCAGCCTCTTAATCTCTCCATGTTTTGGAACATCAGGTATAAGATCATCAAAAATCATCTGAAGAAAACGAGGGTACAGCAGCCATTTGTCTTTCTTTAAGGCCATCACATTCTCCGCCATGCACGCAAAAATCAATCTAGCAATATTGGCCTTCTCCCCTTTACAACACAACACCATTGCCTTAGCCCAATCAATATTAAGACCATCGGATCCACCTTTACGGTGATCTAGACACATGATAAAAACATGGGCAATGTATCTCCATTCTTTAGATAAGAATGACTTCTTGATCTCCTTCCTCGAACCAAAGGTTGGTCCCTCATATCCCATACTTCTAAAGGCTTGAAACACCTCAGAATCTGTCATAGCCACTTCATCTCCTGAATCTTCTTCAAGTCTTAGAATTCTCGAAACAGTCTCAGCAGTGATCGTCACTTCGTGATCAACAACTTTGGCAGTGATCCGCTGTACATCTCCTCGAGTATCATACTCTGCAGATCGCCAAAAATCTCTAATATGAAGATCATAAATGGTAGGCGAATGAGATATGGCATAAGCTATAGGTGATCTTTGAAGCCATCTGATACAATCTCTAAATCCAGCTGCCTTAGGGTGAGTATCATCTAAAATGGCTGTGATATTATTCCGCTCATCAAATTTGAGATTAGCCATGATAACCTGATAAAGAAAACAGATAAGTTGAATGAGAAATTAAGAAAAGAAGAAAATAATACAAAAACAGTGAAAACTAACAGTTTCGGCAATCGAAACCATAGTTTCGCTCATTAAAACATGTTAGTTTCGCTGAACAAAAGACAGTTTAGACAATGAAAACTAACAGTTTCGGCAAGCGAAACAATAGTTTCGCTCATTAAAACATGTTAGTTTCGCTGAACAAAAACAGTTTCGACAAGGCAAAAATATATTAAAGTAGAGATTCGCTATTAATTTCGGCAAGCAAAACATAGTTTCGCTGTAAAAAAAAATTAGTTTGGCTGTTCAAAAGAAAGCATGATCAAGCGAAACTGTACAAGCTTAAGACCAGATTCTGCGAAACTAAAGATAGTTTGGCGAAACTGTTAAGTTCGCTTGGACAGCATAACTTTACAGTTTCGCTGAGAAGTAGAGAACTTTCGTTCAGTTTCGCAGAAGAATCTGCAATTTCGCTGGATGAACAGCGAAGCCACCGAAGAGTCAAAATCCAAATGACTTAAAAGAAGTTGATTTTAACCAGATTAAATGATAGTACATGGTTCGAAACTCACATGCGAAGCAAAGGAAACGATTAATCGGTCCAAAACACAACCAAAACGCAAAATCGCCCAATAAAGTCACGGTAAACCCTAAAGAACTACACAGATCGTTTTTGCGAAATTGTGAGAAGAATTTCGCAAAAACGACTTAAATAGCAAATAGTTTCGCCTAGATAAACTGTAATTTCGCTAAGAGATAGCCAGTTGAAAACTAATTAGTAAACCTAGCGAAATTGCAGTTTCGCCTTGCGAAACAATTAGCGAAAGTATAGTTGCGGCACCCCTTTTCTTTTTTTTTTTTTTATTTTTTTTATTATTTTTTATATATTTTTTATTTTTATTATTTTGTTGTTGTTTTTTTTATTTATTATTATCATTATTATTTTAACATGAAGCACATCACATAATGAGATCTAAATTAATCAGAGATCACATCCTCTAGGTATTTATGAACATAAAGATGATCAAAAATCATCGACCAGCAATGAGATCATACTGAATACGAGATCTGATCACAATCTGCACAGGAACAACTGAAATTAGAACAAATCAATAACGATTGCTGATATAATTGTCCACTTAAACTCATGCCTTATCCTTTTTCAACAAACAGCTTATGATTTGTTTAAGGTTCAATTAGATGCTTTAGAATGTTAGGACCCCACAATCATTTGGTAAAAAAAGCCTCACCCAACCTCAGGATTTCTTGAATTTTGAATCGATCTAAACAGAGCAAGGCTTGTGCATTAGTGTGCAAATGATTATAAACAGAATATTTCATTCTGAAAAGAACTCATCGATAAGATGATTTGACATAATTATATCAAAATGGTGAGAGCTCCAGATCTATACTCACTTATAACAGAGGAGATAACCATTTAAACATGTGCTGATGAGAGCTCCAGGTCAGTACTATCGTACAGCAGAGGAGATCATCACTCCAGGTCAGTACTTCCGTACAGCAGAGGAGATTAGCACAGACACAAGATACACCATACAAAAATATACCAATATGGTCCAGGGAGATGACATATAAGAACAGAATGGACGAAAGATTCATTCTCAATCCAAATTTTGTCAGGACTCAGTTTTTGTGCAAGCCAAAACAATTGAGTAAATCCAGACATTCTTAAGCATGATGTTTAATTTAATCATAGAGCTGCTGTCTACTTTATTCGTCAGGCTGAGTCTATCAAGCATATCGTTAAAGAATCTGATCATTTTTCTTAAAAATTTATGTGAAACAGAATCCAGTATCAGTTACTATCATTTCTCATTGAAGCAAGCACCGGTCATGTATAAAATATACTTAGAGAATATACAATCATTTCTCGTCATTTTAAATTCTGATCTCAGGATATGAAACTTACTCCCCCAAATTTTTATTTTCAAATAATAGATAATTTTTATAAATTTGAAAGAAAGAAAAATATATACAATGAATTTATTAAGTTATTTATTTTGATTTATTATTCATTTACTTATTATTTTTTATTTATTTATTTTTTTTAATAAAAAGGACAGAAAATAAATTTAAAAGGATATTAACCCGAGCATAGAGATCAATTCATAAAAACGGGGTTTATCAAAAGTTTTTGTGAAAATATCAGCTTTTTGATTTTTTGTATCGATGGGTATAATATCGATGAAACCCTTTTCTTGAGCATCACGAATCGCATGAATTCGTGTCTCGATGTGCTTGGTTCGGGAATGATGAATAGGATTTTTAGCAATTCCAATGGCTGCTTCATTGTCACAAAATAAAGGTGTATGGAGAAAATTAATTCCATAATCAATCATTTGGTGTTGAATCCAGAGAACTTGAGAAAACAACTTGAGGCAGCAATATATTCAGCTTCCCCTGTAGAAAGAGAAACAGTGGTTTGTTTCTTGCTCTGCCAAGATACCAAACAATTTCCCAAATATTGACATCCTCCAGACACAGATTTTCTGTTTAACCTGCAACCATTGGAATCACTATCAGAATAAGCATGTAAATCAAAATTCCCTCCATATGGATACCATAACCCTAAACGAGATGATCCTTTGAGATAACGAAATATTCTTTTGACAGCTTTCTCATGAGATTCCTTTGGAGCCGATGATATCGAGCACAGTAACCAACAGCAAAAGTGATATCAGGACGGCTTGCAGTAAGATACATGAGAGAGCCAATCATAGATCTAAAAAGATGAGGATCAACTGGTTTTCCGTTTTCATCTGGAGTGAGACAAGTCTGAGCAGTAAGGGAGTCATCTCAGTAGAAGCATCATCCATCTTAAATTTCTTCAAAATATCCTTAATATACTTCTCCTGATGAATAAGAATTCCTTCTTTCTGTTGTTCAACTTGTAATCCAAGAAGAAACACATTTCGCCCATCATACTCATTTCAAACCTTTGGCTCATTACCTCTTCGAACTCTCTACACAATTGAGAATTTGTAGATCCAAAAATAATATCATCAACACATAAACTTGGACAAATATCATTTCACCATTCACTTCTCTTTTGAAGAGAGTCATATCAATGGTACCACGAGAGAAACCATTGCTTAGAAGATACTGTGTAAGGGTCTCATACCAGATTCTGGGTGCTTGATGAAGACCATACAGAGATTTGTCAAGCTTAAACACTTTATCAGGAAAATCAGGATCCTCAAAACCTGGTGGTTGACACACATATATCTCCTCATCAATGTCTCCGTAGAAAGAAGCACATTTCACATCCATCTGATAGACTTTAAATTGTTTATGAGCAGCATGAGCGAGAAATATTCTGATTGCTTCAAGACGAGCAACTGGAGCAAAAACTTCTGTATAATCGATCCCTTCTTCTTGAGCAAAGCCTTGCACAACCAGTCTAGATTTGTTACGTACCACTACTCCTCGATCATCCGGTTTGTTCTTAAACACCCATTTTGTACCGATTGGATATTTGTTAGGAGGTAAGTCAACCAAGGTCCAAACTTTAAGCTTTCTGAACTGTTGAAGTTCCAATTGCATAGACTCCACCCAACAAGGATCCTGTAGAGCAGCATGAACGTTCTTCGGGACAATTTGAGAGATGAAGCATGAGAAAAGACAAACATTAATTAGACCAGATTGACTTCGCGTTCGAACACCATCAGAGATAGATCCAATCACGTTATCAAGTGGATGATCTTTCAAAGTTTTGTAATCGCTTGTTGAAGGAAAGATGGTTGAAGAAGTATCGCCCATAGCCGGTGAAAGATTAGATGAAGGTGAATCGATGATAGGTGTTGGATCAGGTAAAGGAGAAGATGTATTAGGTAAAGAATCAGATGATGGTGCCGGATCAGTCATTGGAGACGAAGAACTAACATCAGTTGAAACAGCATCATTTACTAATGAGTTGGATGGAACAGACGATGGAGATGATGAAATAATATTTGTTTGAGTATTTGGAATGGACGTATCATCATCGAAAACTGGCAGATTGAACGAATTGAACACAGTATCGGAGTCAAAGAACCATGCTGGTTCAGATCTAACTTCAGAAGGATTAGATTCCTGCCAATCAACATAGAACGACTCTTGAACGATACGTGTTTTTTTTTATAAACCCGATATGCCTTTTGCGAAGAAGAATAACCAACAAAGTAACACTCATCAGAAACAGCACCAAACTTTGTCTTTTGAGATTGAGTATTCAGAAGAGTGCAAGAACAACCAAATGGTCGAAAGAAATCAATTAGAGGCTTTCTCTTATGAAAAAGTTCATAAGGAGTCTTCATTTTATCTTTCACAATCAACACCCGGTTTAGAACATATGAAGCACAATTTACAGCTTCAGCCCAGAAAATAATGGGTAATGAAGATTCTATCAGCATTGTACGAGCAGCTTCAACAAGAGTGCGATTCTTTCGTTCTGCAATACCATTCTGCTGGGGAGTTCTCGCAGCACTAAATTGTCTCACAATCCCTTTTGAGCACAAAATGAATCGAGAATCTGATTTTTGAATTCAGTGCCGTTGTCACTTCTCAGTCCCATAACTTTTCTCTTACTAATTGATTCAATAGAAAGAATTAATCTCTGCAATTCCTCTGCAACCTCGCCTTTGTGTGCAAGAAACCTCACCCATGAATATCTTGAGAAATCATCTGTAACAACAAGACAAAATGATTTTTTAGCAATAGATTTAACACTAATTGGCCCAAATAAATCAGTATGTAACAACTCAAGAGGACAAGATATGCTATTTAGAAGTTTGGGCTTATGAGGTTTCTTATGTTGTTTGCCCTTGGCACATGCCATGCACTTTTCATTAACAGAAAAATCTTTTGAAGGAAGTCCTCTAACAAGGTTGTTCTTTACTAATTTATTATTATCTTAAAATTAACATGGCCTAAACGACGATGCCATAAGAGAGACTCAGAGGTTGATGCTTTTGAAAGAAGACAAGTTGCAGTAGCCTTTGATTCGCTTGAATTCATATCGAGAAGATACGTATCATGCTTTCTTGGAGCACGCATGAGAATCAAATCATCTGGAATTACAATCTCTGATTTTAAAAATAGACATTCATCAGATTTAAATAGAACAGGAATGTCTTTATCGCAGATTTGAGAAACACTCAGAAGATTAAAAGCCAATTCGGGAACATAGTTGACTTTTTCCAAAGTGAGAGAACCATTGGTAACTTCTCCTTGTCCAATCATTTTTCCACCCTTTTTATTACCAGCAAAAGCTACATATCCTCCATCTATAATCCGATAGTTGGTCAACAAATCCTTTATCCCGTCATATGCTTGGAACACCCGCTATCAACATGCCATAAACTGTTTACAATCTTTGACGAGGACTCCTGAAAAGAATTAACAAATCAATTAGCCAGGAGTAATAGGAACCCAAGATTGAACAACTTTGCTTTTTAAAGAAGCAGATTTTTTACAGAAGAAATTATTAACCATTTTGTCAATTTATTTCCAAAACAGTTCCTATTAGAGGATCCTTGAATCAAAGAAGGACAATTTTTTACAAGATGATCCTCTTGACCACACCTGAAACAATGAGGTTTGAATCTAGGTCTGTGATGTGATGAGGTAAAAATAGGATCAATAATAATCTCCTCATCACATTCAGACAAACTAGAATCAATATCACTGAATGTCTCATACAACCCATGAGTTTGATGTTTATTTGAACAAGAATTATTATTTACAAAATTAGAAGAAGATTCATCTGACATATCAGTAAAACTAGTTCCACTGGTACTGGTGTCAGATGAAGAAGAAATACGTTCATCAGATGAGTCATATTTAATGGAGTGAAAGATGGAATAGGTTGAGAAAAGAACTTTTCGAAACAATTAGTTTTAATTTGCTCAGTTGGTTTTTGGAGAAAGATCAGATGCATTACATTCATTATGAGAACAAAAATCATCACTACCATGATCTGAATTACAAGATGGAATAAAACTATCATGAGAACATGAGACATTCAAGTCTGTTACAGTTGAACTAGAAACAAAAACAGAATTTAAACTAGACTTATGATCTAAAACAGACTGCTGATTTTCAGGTGTACTAGAACTAGTGCATCCAAGCCCACTAGTTGGTCCATAGTCGTAGTCTTCACGAATGTACTTAGAGTTATTCCCACTAAACCTGCAGACATACTGTCAGTATCTGTTTTGATTAAATCATTAGAAGGATGAGGAACAGGCATAGGAGAATAACAGTATGTACTAGGTGGAGGATAAACCTTTACATTTTCATAACCCAAACCTGTTTTAATTCTTGCTCCCCGTTGAGATTTACAAAGATCATCATGTTTCATTCCAGAAATAGTCCATTTATCTAACTTTGACTGAAGTTTGCTTGCTTCAAATTCAGCAAGAGCAACCCTTTCAGTCAAAGTATTAATCTCGACATTTCTTTTCCAACGATTCGTTTTAAATGATCATTTTCTTTTAAAGCCTCATTTAATTTCACAAAATATTTTGATTCATTGATTTTAAGTTCATCATTAATTCGCTTTAAATCCTTTTCATTATCAATTAACAAACGGTTAGCCTTATAAATCCCAAATAATCTAATTTTACAAGCAGGTGAGCACATATCCTGTACTACCTCATATGGAAGTCCCATTACCATCCATCTTTTCAGCAGCTAAAGCTTTGTCACACAGGCATACTGGAGTACTTGATTTCTTTTCCTCAACAGTAGCAGCAGCATCATCCTTATCCTTTCCTATCCCATCTCTTGAACTTCTTTTCTCACTTAAGCCTGCAGTTCATCATCTTTCCCATTTCCATCATCTTTTTCTTCTTTCCCATTTACAAATGACTCATTTTCTCTTTTAAATTCCTTGAACAACACAAATCCATCTTCACCATCTACCTCTTCATTACTTTCCACAAACTCAGCAACTAACGCGTGATTGATCTCAGTTCTTGTTTCTTCCACCTCTGCACTCCAGTCAAAGTTCGAAATCAAAGCCGACTCCTTTTTTAGATTCACATCTTCCTTTTTTTCTCTGCTGTCAGTCTTGGTACTCCAGAGTTACTAGGATCTGTGACAATTGGTAATGGACATTCACGTTTGAAATGTCCCAATTGTTTACAATTAAAGCACCTCAATTTTGACTTATCAACCCCAGTTTGAAGTAGATGATTGACCACCAAAGTTCTTTCGTCCTGTTCTTTCCATAAATCTCCGAGCTCTCAAAGTTAACATCGCCATTTGCCATTGAATATCAGTTTCTTCAAGATCATCAGGATCAACCTGATACATGTCCTCCATAGTCATTCCCTTACCTTTCAGTTCTCCAGCAACAAGAGCTTCATAGCTCTGAACAAACATTCCAAAAAGAGCCATTGTTTCTGATGGAATTGGAGTTTCAGCATTGGCCTTAGAATTACCCAAATCTCTTCCAACATGACTGTTCCCACTCGAGAAATTACTTGTATTGCTCCCTCCTTGAATTGGATTTTGTATTTGAGAGTTTGCAGCGGATGACAACAAAGCAGCATTTTGAGAAAACCAGATGTGGGCATCATAGTCTGGTTAAATTCCCTTCTTTTCATATCCAACTCAAAGGATTTCAACTTATTGATGATATCCATCAGCTTGTAATCTGTGAACCCTCTTTCTTGTTTAAGCATTCTCACCTGAAGACTCCACTGTGGTGGAAGAGAATCGAGAAGCCTGTTAACTTGTTCACTGTTGAGAGCCTTTCATCATATTTCTTTAAGGTGCTTGAGACGTTAAGAAACGGTTTGTAAGATCTGTCATCTCATTCTTGTATCCCACAAATGAATTGAATTCTTTTTCAGCTGAATACTCTTATCTTTTACCAAATCTGCATTACCATCATAAAATTCACATAAAGCATCGTAAGAGATTTAGCATTTTTATGCTCTGCAAAACGGTTGTAGATGTCTGGAGCTAAACAGAGAGTTAGAGCACCAAAAGCCTTTTGATCACGATCAATCAATTTCAGATCTCTTTCAGTATAGGAAGATGGGTCCTTGTTTTGAGAAACAACATCACCAACAGTAACCGTTGGTATGTGAGGACCAGAAGTAATCGATTCCCATTGATTATGATCAGTGTAGAAAAGAAAGCTTTGAGAAATCTCTTCCAATCTTCAAAATTATCTCCATTAATGAGTCTTGGAGGTCTATTAGGAGCAACACTTCTTTCAAGATCAGCAAGTGTGTGATAGTAGTTAATTTCGACATTGTAGTTTCGGCAGAAAGATGATAATTTCGCTGACAATTTCGCAGAAAAGGATGACTTGGATGACAGTTTCGCTGAAGAATTACTTTCGCTGACAATTTCGCTGGAGCTGACAATTTCGCTAGCAATTTCAGCAGCACTTTCGCTAGACCAAAGACACCACTGGCTTAGTTTCGCTGCTAACTTCGCACGAAACAAGCTTGAACTTTCGTTCAAAAACAAATTCAGCAGCAATTTCGCTTGTTGATCGTTCACAAACACTGATGAACTTTCGTTCAAGAGATTAGTTTCGCAGAATCCTAGAAAACAACTTCTGATGCAAAATAGCTCATAGTTTCGCTGAAAGATGATGGCAATTTCGCTGGAAGAACACTAATTTCGCTGATCGATCTCAAAACCCTTTTTCACCTCAAAATCAATCTGAAATCATCCAAAACTCAATGAATTTGAGATCTGATGATTGTAGAATCTTCCTCAAACAAAACTAGCATAATTCAATCAATTTCCATGTCAAAAACACCTTATAATCCAATGAAAATGATTGAGACTAGATATTGAACAAAAACCACAAAAACTCAACAAATCAAGAGCACTAAGGCTCTGATACCATATTGTTGGTCCATGTGATCGAAAAACAGTGCAAATGATGTGATGAATTGCTCAATATCTAACAGCCATGCTAAACAATGACAATTGAGAAGATAGAATACAATTCTAACACATATTTGATAACAAAATGAACAATAACAATCAATAACATGAAGCACAATGATATTTCTGTTTAATAACTGCTTGGAATAGGTAACTTGCAACAATGATCCACGATTAGGGTTTGCAAGCTTACCTTACAATGAGAATTAACAAAAGTATATATAGCAGTTGTAGTTTCGCAGACACAAGTTCGCCGGGTAAACTAGAACAGCAAACTGTGAGCGAATTTACAGATTCGCTCATAGTTTCGCTGGACTGCCAAAAATACACAATTCAAAGAACATACAAAAGGAAACTAACAAAAGTCCTATTACAAGTAAAGTAAACAAACTATACTAAGGTGAGTCCAACCTATACATGATCTTCAGTTGTTCTGCTGGTATTCTCCCATAAGTCCAAGAAGATATATGGGTGAAGACTTTTTGAGAAGTAAACAAGTGTTGGCAATCCGTATTTGTCTATGCGGATGACCAAGAACAAATGCTAACAAGTGTTTGCTCATCCGTATATACAAATGCAGATATCCAGAAAGAAGTGCTACAAAGTATTTCACATCCGTATTAACTAATGCGGATGTTCAGAAACAAATGTGCATAAGTGTTTGTTCATTCGCATTTTATAATGATGATGACCGAACACCAATGTTGAAGACACAAAGAAATGCTGATGAAGAACAAGTCATCCATATTAGTTAATGCAGATGAACAGAAGAAATGTTTATTAGGCTTTTGTACTTAGAATAGTTTCCTGATGTATAGTACATGGGTAGTTTAGGCATTTTGTAAAGGCCTTGTCAGCCTATAAATAGAATAGAAAACCCTAATTTTATGATTGATCTTAGACAAAAGCATTTCACCCTAGCATTCATTGTAACCATTTCGCCATCATTAATACAAAAGCATTTATGAGAATTATCAGTATACAATGATTTGTGTTTTTTGTATTTCCACTACATAAATCACTGATTCAATCATCATATTTGATCCTTGTTGATTCACATCAACAGAGAACATCATTCTTACCACCCAGTCAATTGGTATCAGAGCATTGGCTCTCAGTTCTTCTTCAGATATGCTCAGATCTGAACTGAAACTCGATTGATCTAGTGATTGAGTTACAATTAGCAAGTTCTTCAACTTCTAATATGTATTCATGCTGAAATCTCACTGAAACAATGACTGTTTTCACTGTTTGACTGTACCAAAAGCACAATATATCTTCAAACAACAGATTCTACTAAAAAAATCATAACAAAATACATCATCATCATCAAAATCTTCAGACCTAAATCCAAAGTATCATCATAGTAGTATTCTTGGAAAGTTCATAGAAAAACAACCTGCTACTGATTCACTGAACCAATTATAATATTCAGACTCTGAACTGTTTGCACTATTTGGACATAAAATCAGTCTAATCCATATTGAAACCGTCTAAAACAAGCTTATTAAAATGGATTTATTTAATGTATCTGAACTTGGTCATGCTTCTAAACCTCCTATGCTTAAACACAAATCTGAGTTTAAGCAATGGAAAATCAGGTTTATGAACTATATTACAGGTGTAGATCCGGATTATTGGATCTCAATATGCAAAGGACCTTACATCCATGTATCACTTACTGCTGATAAAGCTGCACAATACAAGTAAACAAGAATTCCCATTGAATATCCAAACTTAAATCTTGATGATAAGTATAAGAAAATCAAGATTGACCATAAAGCATACTCCATTCTCACATAAGCCTTGAAAATGGATGTACTTAAAAGGCTGGAAATATATGAAACAACAAAAGTTGTGTGGGATGCACTATTGATTATGTATGAAGGAAGTAGTGAAGTAGGTGAGATCAACAAAGACAAGCTTGTGAACCAGTATGAAACCTTCCATCACTCCAAAGGGGAATCAATATCAAAGCAACAACATCGGTTTGTGCAGTTGCTTAATGATCTGGAAATTATGGAGGTTACCTACAAGGAGAAGGAGATGAAAAATAAGATATTACATAGTCTGCCTGAAAGTTGGAAGCATAATGTAACAATCCTTAAAAACACAAATGATCTAGAGAGCACCAATCTAGATATCATGATTGCACAGATTGAAGCTCTTGAACTTGAGGAAAGAAGTAGCAACCTCAGTGGACCACAAGCCATTAAAGCATATAATTTTCCATCAGAAACTCATTCTGTGGAAAACACATTTATCACTGAAGAAGATGACTTCCTCTCCTCTAGAGATCAAGTGAGATTAACTGGATTCATAGCTCTTCATCACAAGTGAAGCCATCAATTTCAACATCAACATCAACTCAATCAACTGCAACTCCCTCAAGCATGTCCGCTGACTATAGATCTAAAGAGAAAAAGACTACTTACAATGCTTTTGTTTCTAGTTTTGAAGCTTACTTTGGAGGAAGACTCACTTCAGCTTATCAGATCCAAGAGGGCTTAGAAGAAATGGATCTTGAGGATGTAGAAGAAATGGATTTGCAGTGGCAAATGGCCATGATAGCTATGAGAGCTAAAAAGTTCTTTAGAAAGGGAAGGAACTTGAGTCTGAATTAAAATACTAAACTTGGATATGACAAGTCCAAGGTTAAGTGTTCTCAAGGGAATGCAATGCTATAAGGATTCCTATAAGTCTGATACAACCAAAACATCCAAAGTCTCTCTGCATGCATACATTGAAGAGCATAAGTAGAAATGCTTCGGAAGTTTTACACCATGCACTAGAAATATTCTAAGTGTAAAATCTTCCAAAGCCAAGACCAACATCTTCCTAAGCCAAAAGTGAAGTCTTCCGAAGCTTCAAAGACAAAGTCTTCCGAAGCCAAAGAGTGAAGACAAATTTCTTCCGAAAACTTTTAGAGACATGCTTTTATCTGATGTACTTTACCATAAAGATGGACCACCTTTCCGCTGCAACTCTGTATAGTCACCAACTTACATGAGATGGTGAAAAGGTCCATGGTTTTGGTAACTGTACATTGAGGTCTTGAGTATGTGCTTTCTACTTTATGTACTTTTATCCTTTTTGTAATATATTAGGATGTGAGCTATGGCATGTCATAGTCACTAGTCAAAAGGCAAATCTGCCTTTTGACTCTACATTTGATTTTGTTGTCTAGTCTTATGTATCCAGCTGGCCTTCAAAGTATGGCCGGCTGTAGGATGTAGTATATGTATCTCAAGTACTTGTAACTTTCGAAGTATGCTTTGTAACATTTGTAATAGAACTTGAGAAGCAATATACAACATTCTTGAAAACCATTTACTTGTGTTATTTGCCATCTTGTTCTGTCTCATTCTTACCTGTGTTCTTAGCATCTTCCTCTTAAGTTAACCAGTTCCCTATTTGATCTGTTACGTGTTCTAAGAAACTCTCCTCATTGTGTTGTTGTGTTGTAAGTGCATACCTTCTAACGGTCCTGCATTTGGTATCAGAGCATTCTAGGCTCTTGATATAAGATCTCACCATCTTAAGTGCCCTCTCACACACAAAATACTTAACAACTCAAATGGATGTTATAACCAAAGCTGATATGGAAACTGGAACTATGACAAAGTCTCCACTGATCACTCCTGAAGACTTTGATACTTGGTGTCAAAGAACGGAAGGCTTCATCAAGTCTCAAGACTCCAAGATGTGGGACTCTGTTGTTGAAGGACCTTACATACCAAGCACCACTTCTCCTACTGGTGGTGGTATGATGCCAAAGGCTGTGACTGATTACTCTGAAGCAGACAGGTAGAGAATAGAGATTAATCAAAAGGCCATGACAGCCCTTCAAACTGCTCTTCCAAACTCCATCTACAGAGGCTTCAAGAAGTACAAAACTGCCAAGCAACTATGGGAAGCACTGAAGCTGATGTATGAGGGGTCAAATGAAGCAAAGGAGAACAAGAAGGACCTTCTAAAGCAGCAGTTTGAGATCTTCACCTTTAAGGTAGTTGAAACCATGACACAACAATATTTCAGCTATGTTGAGATTGTGGATACTCTAATGGATGTTGGAGTAACTCTTGAGAGCAAGGACATTGTAAGGAAGTTTATGTCCTCTCTTCCTAGACAATGGACACATTATTGTGTTGTTATCAAGAGGATTGAGAACCTTAAGACTCTTACTATTACAGAGTTGTATGGTATTCTTAGTGGCTACCAGATGGAGATGAACATGCAAAACTCATCTAGTAACTCCAGCAATCAACTGAGTTCAGCCCTCTATGTGGTTGAAAGGGAAAGCATTAAACCACAACATTATCTTATATGCTACCCTGACAACTCACAAAAGGGCCCTTTCATCACCTTCCTAGAGACTCCAAGAGAAAGCTACACTCAAGGAAGTCCTTTCCAAGAGACAAGTTCTTCTCATGCCTTTGTTTCTGCTGATGAAACCACAGGCAACTTTCTCTTCACCCTTGAAGATTTGGATTGTATCCATCCAGATGATCTGGAGTACATGGAGATAGTCCAGCAGATGGCTCTTCTCACTCATAGAGCCAAGAAGTTCTACAAGAGAACATGGATAAAGTTTCCAAGCAATGCAGCCAGTGGAAAGTTTGGGCTGGTTAAAAGCAAAGTAAAATTTTACAACTGTAACCGGATGGGACACTTTGAAAGAGAATGTAAGGCACAAAGGACAAATGGTGGCCAAACACAAACCAAACCAAACTAAACTGAGAAAGCCCCACAGAATGAGAAGCCAAAGCAGCAAGCTGCAGTTGCTGTTGAAGAAGGAGGCTTTGACTAGAGCTTTGAGGTAGAAGATGCATCTCCAAACCAAGCACTCATGGTAGACCACGATGAAGCCAAGGTATTGGAAAATCTTTGTACTCCTAAATGCATTGCTAAAGTTAATAGATACAGGTCCTATAACTTAGAAATAAGATCTGACCTTGAGTCCTTAAATATTTTAAAAGCTGATTTTAAAAGAGCTGAAAATGATTATAAACTAAAGATATAAGACATAGAGAAAACCATTTCAACTCTTAAACATGAGCACACAAACTACAGGACTCAGATCAAAGACCTCATTACTGAGTTAACTGAATGCCAGGTTGAGCTTGTGATCAGCAAAGCCAAGGCAGAAAAAAATGCTCTTGAAGAAGAGACCTTCAAGAACATAATATCCTCATCCTTGCATGCAAAAGTTTGTTATCTAAATAAGAAGGGACTGGGATCTTGTGAGATAGCTCCTCCACACACAATCTTGTCAGTAAGATCTCCTAGGTGTGGAACTTGTGAAGATGAGCTTCCCCTCATAGACCTTGTGACTGAAGAGGATGAAGAGGAGATGGTGGAGAATAGCTTTGAGAAGAGTGAAGAGGAGCATTCTAAGAAGGGTCACCATCCCTCTGAGGAAAGCAAAGCTGTTGGGATGACCAAGTCAAGGAGAAAAAACTTGATCAGGAAGGCCAAAAGAAAGTCCAAGAAGGCTCAAGAGATCAAGGCCACCTTTAATTCTGCACAAAAACAAGTCTTCATCTCTGCAAGATTTGAAGTGGTGAAGGCTGAAAAAACCAACTTGAACTCCATGAACAAGAGTTCTGGTTCATGTCCAAATAATCCCATCATGAAGAAGCTGATCAGTTGTGCACCACTACTGTACAACTTGAACCATCCAGCTCCAAAGGTAGTTCTATCCCCACAAGAATTGCCACAACATCTGCAAAGATGAAGATGGAGAAGGAAAGTGATCAAGTTTAGCTTTGTCCACAAAGGAAAACTCCAAGAAGGAAGAAAATGGACTGTGTTATATGTGGGAGTACTTCTCATCTTGCTAAGGATTGTATTTACAATCCAAAGAGTACTCTCCACATGACCAAGAAAGAAATAAACTTCTAAGAAGTTTGCAGAAAGAAAAAAGAAGAAGCAAACCTTCGGAAGGAGTGTGTTATGATTTTTTTAGTAGAATCTGTTGTTTGAAGATATATTGTGCTTTTGGTACAGTCAAACAGTGAAAACAGTCATTGTTTCAGTGAGATTTCAGCATGAATACATATTAGAAGTTGAAGAACTTGCTAATTGTAACTCAATCACTAGATCAATCGAGTTTCAGTTCAGATCTGAGCATATCTGAAGAAGAACTGAGAGCCAATGATGCTCTGATACCAATTGACTGGGTGGTAAGAATGATGTCTCTGTTGATGTGAATCAACAAGGATCAAATATGATGATTGAATCAGTGATTTATGTAGTGGAAATACAAAAAACACAAATCATTGTATACTGATAATTCTCATAAATGCTTTTGTATTATGATGGCGAAATGGTTACAATGAATGCTAGGGTGAAATGCTTTTGTCTAAGATCAATCATAAAATTAGGGTTTTCTATTCTATTTATAGGCTGACAAGGCCTTTACAAAATGCCTAAACTACCCATGTACTATACATCAGGAAACTATTCTAAGTACAAAAGCCTAATAAACATTTCTTCTGTTCATCTGCATTAACTAATATGGATGACTTGTTCTTCATCAGCATTTCTTTGTGTCTTCAACATTGGTGTTCGGTCATCATCATTATAAAATGCGAATGAACAAACACTTATGCGCATTTGTTTCTGAACATCCGCATTAGTTAATACGGATGTGAAATACTTTGTAGCACTTCTTTCTGGATATCTGCATTTGTATATACGGATGAGCAAACACTTGTTAGCATTTGTTCTTGGTCATCCGCATAGACAAATACGGATTGCAACACTGTTTACTTCTCAAAAGTCTTCACCCATATATCTTCTTGGACTTATGGGAGAATACCAGCAGAACAACTGAAGATCATGTATAGGTTGGACTCACCTTAGTATAGTTTGTTTACTTTACTTGTAATAGGACTTTTGTTAGTTTCCTTTTGTATGTTCTTTGAATTGTGTATTTTTGGCAGTCCAGCGAAACTCTGAGCGAATCTGTAAATTCGCTCACAGTTTGTTGTTCTAAGTTTACCCGGCAAACTTGTGTTCTGCCGGGCGAAACTGTAGTTTCGGCATGACAGTTTTGCTGGTAGCGAAACTGTCTGCGAAACTACAACTGCTATATATACTTTTGTTAATTCTCATTGTAAGGTAAGCTTGCAAAACCCTAATCGTGGATCATTGTTGAAAGTTACCTATTCCAAGCAGTTATTACATAGAAATATCATTGTGCTTCATGTTATTGATTGTTATTGTTCATTTTGTTATCAAATATGTGTTAGAATTGTATTCTGTCTTCTCAATTGTCATTGTTTAGCATGGTTGTTAGATATTGAGCAATTCATCACTTCATTTGCACTGTTTTTCGATCACATGGACCAACAATATGGTATCAGAGCCTTAGTGCTCTTGATTTGTTGAGTTTTTGTGGTTTTTGTTCAATATCTAGTCTCAATCAATTTTCATTGGATTATAAGGTGTTTTTGTTGACATGGAAATTTATTGAATTATGCTAGTTTTTGTTTGAGGAAGATTCTACAATCATCAGATCTCAAATTCATTGAGTTTTGGATGATTTCAGATTGATTTTGAGGTGAAAAAGGGTTTTGAGATCGATCAGCAAAATTAGTGTTCTTCCAGCGAAATTGTCATCATCTTTCAGCGAAACTATGAGCTATTTTGCATCAGAAGTTGTTTTCTAGGGATTCTGTGAAACTAATCTCTTGAACGAAAGTTCATCAGTGTTTGTGAACGATCAACAAGCGAAATTGCTGCTGAATTTGTTTTTGAACGAAAGTTCAAGCTTGTTTCGTGCGAAGTTAGCAGCGAACTAAGCCAGTGGTGTCTTTGGTCTAGCGAAAGTGCTGCTGAAATTGCTAGCGAAATTGTCAGCTCCAGCGAAATTGTCAGCGAAAGTAATTCTTCAGCCAAACTGTCATTCAAGTCATCCTTTTCTGCGAAATTGTCAGCGAAATTATCATCTTTTCTGCCGAAACTACAATGTCGAAATTAACTACTCTCACACTTGCTGATCTTGAAAGTGTTGCTCCTAATAGACCTCCAAGACTCATTAATGGACATAATTTTGAAGATTGGAAGAGATGTCTCAAAGCTTTCTTCTTCTACACTGATCATAACCAATGGGAATCGATTACTTCTGGTCCTCACATACCAACGGTTGCTATTGGTGATGTTGTTTCTCAAAACAAGGACCCATCTTCCTATACTGAAAGAGATCTGAAATTGATTGATCGTGATCAAAAGGCTTTTGGTGCTCTAACTCTATGTTTAGCTCCAGACATCTACAACCATTTTGCAGAGCATAAAAATGCTAAATCCCTTTACGATGCTTTATGTGAATTTTATGATGGTAATGCAGATTTGGTAAAAGATAAGAGTATTCAGGTTGAAAAAGAATTCAATTCATTTGTGGGATACAAGAATGAGAGTCTGACAGATCTTACAAACTGTTTCTTAACCGTCTCAAGCACCTTAAAGAAATAATGAAAAGGCTCTCTAACAGTGAACAAGTTAACATTCTCTTCTCCACCACAGTGGAGTCTTCAGGTGAGAATGCTTAAACAAGAAAGAGGGTTCACAGATTACAAGCTGATGGATATCATCAATAAGTTGAAATCCTTTGAGTTGGATATGAAAAGAAGGGAATTTAACCAGACTATGATGCCCACATCTGGTTTTTTCTCCCAAAATCTGCTTTGTTGTCATCCGTTGCAAACTCTCAAATACAAAATCCAATTCAAGGAGGGAGGCAATATAAGTAATTTCTCGAGTGGGAACAGTCATGTTGGAAGAGATTTGGGTAATTCTAAGGCCAATGCTGAAACTCCAATTCCATCAGAAACAATGGCTCTTTTTGGAATGTTTGTTCAGAGATATGAAGCTCTTGTTGCTGGAGAACTTAAAGGTAAGGGTATGACTACGGAGGACATGTATCAGGTTGATCCTAATGATCTTGAAGAAACTGATATTAAATGGCAAATGGCGATGTTAACTTTGAGAGCTCGGAGATTTATGGAAAGAACAGGACGAAAGAACTTTGGTGGTCAATCATCTACTTCAAATCTGGGATTTGATAAGTCAAAATTGAGGTGCTTTAATTGTAAACAATTGGGACATTTCAAACGTGAATGTCCATTACCAATTGTCACAGATCCTAGTAACTCTGGAATACCAAGACTGACAGCAGAGAAAGAAAAGGAAGATGTGAATCTAAAAAAGGAGTCGGCTTTGATTTCGAGCTTTGACTGGAGTGCAGAGGTGGAAGAAACAAGATCTGAGATCAATCACGCGTTAGTTGCTGAGTTTGTGGAAAGTAATGAAGAGGTAGATGGTGAAGATGGATTTGTGTTGTTCAAGGAATTTAAAAGAGAACATGAGTCATTTGTAAATGGGAAAGAAGAAAAAGATGATGGAAATGGGAAAGATGAAACTGTAGGCTTAAGTGAGAAAAAAAGTTCAAGAGATGGGATAGGAAAGGATAAGGATGATGCTGCTGCTACTGTTGAGGAAAAGAAATCAAGTACTCCAGTATGCCTGTGTGACAAAGCTTTAGCTGCTGAAAAGATGGTAATGAGACTTCCATATGAGGTAATACAGGATATGTGCTCACCTGCTTGTAAAATTAGATTATTTGAGATTTATAAGGCTAACCGTTTGTTAATTGATAATGAAAAGTATTTAAAGCGAATTATTGATGAACTTAAAATCAATGAATCAAAATATTTTGTGAAATTAAATGAGGCTTTAAAAGAAATGATCATTTAAAACGAATCGATTTGGAAAGAAATGTCGAGATTAATACTTTGACTGAAAGGGTTGCTCTTGATGAATTTGAAGCAAGCAAACTTCAGTCAAAGTTAGATAAATGGACTATTCTGGAATGAAACATGATGATCTTTGTAAAACTCACAACGGGGAGCAAGAATTAAAACAGGTTTGGGTTATGAAAATGTAAAGGTTTATCCTCCCACGTATACATACTGTATTCTCCTATGCCTGTTCCTCATCCTTCTAATGATTTAATCAAAACAGATACTGACAGTATGTCTGCAAGTTTAGTGAGGAATAACTCTAAGTACATTCGTGAAGACTACGACTATGGACAACTAGTGGGCTTGGGGATGCACTAGTTCTAGTACACCTGAAAATCAGCAGTCTGTTTTAGATCATAAGTCTAGTTTAAATTCTGTTTTTGTTTCTATTTCAACTGTAACAGACTTGAATGTCTCATGTTTCTCATGATAGTTTATTCCATCTTGTAATTCAGATCATGGTAGTGATGATTTTTGTTCTCATAATGAATGTAATGCCTCTGATCTTTCTCCAAAACCAACTGAGCAAATTAAAACTAATTGTTTCGAAAAGTTCTTTTCTCACCTATTCCATCTTTCACTCCATTAAATATGACCTCATCTGATGAACGTATATCTTCTTCATCTGACACCAGTACCAGTGGAACTAGTTTTACTGATATGTCAGATGAATCTTCTTCAAATTTTGTAAATAATAATTCTTGTTCAAATAAACATCAAACTCATGGGTTGTATGAGACATTAATTAATATTGACTCTAGTTTGTCTGAATGTGATGAGGAGATTATTATTGATCCTATTTTTACCTCATCACATCACAGACCTAGATTCAAACCTCATTGTTTCAGGTGTGGTCAAGAGGATCATCTTGTAAAAATTTGTCCTTCTTTGATTCAAGGATCCTCTAATAGGAACTGTTTTGGAAATAAATTGACAAAATTGGTTAATACCTTCTTCTGTAAAAAATCTGCTTCTATAAAAAGCAAAGTTGTTTAATCTTGGGTTCCTATTACTCCTGGCTAATTGATTTGTTAATTCTTTTCAGGAGTCCTCGTCAAAGATTGTAAACAGATTATGGCATGTTGATAGCGGGTGTTCCAAGCATATGACGGGATTAAAAGATTTGTTGACCAACTATCGGATTATAGATGGAGGATATGTAGCTTTTGCTGGTAATTAAAAGGGTGGAAAAATGATTGGACAAGGAGAAGTTACCAATGGTTCCTCTCACTTTGGAAAAAGTCAACTATGTTCCCGAATTGGCTTTTAATCTTCTGAGTGTTTCTCAAATCTGCAATAAATACATTACTGTTCTATTTAAATCTGATGAATGTTATTTTTTAAAATCAGAGATTGTAATTCCAGAGATTTGATTCTCATGCGTGCTCCAAGAAAGCATGATACGTATCTTCTCGATATGAATTCAAGCGAATCAAGGCTACTGCAACTTGTCTTCTTTCAAAAGCATCAACTTCTGAGTCTCTCTTATGGCATCGTCGTTTAGGCCATGTTAATTTAAAGATAATTAATAAATTAGTAACAGAGATTCCTTCAAAAGTTAATGAAAAGGTGCATGGCATGTGGGCAAGGGCAAACAACATAAGAAAACTCATAAGCCCAAACTTCTAAATAGCATATCTTGTCCTCTTAAGTTGTTACATACTGATTTATTTGGTCCAATTAGTGTTAAATCTATTGCTAAAAAATCATTTTGTCTTTTTGTTACAGATGATTTCTCAAGATATTCATGGGTGAGGTTTCTTGCACACAAAGGCGAGGTTGCAGAGGAATTGCAGAGATTAATACTTTCTATCGAATCAATTAGTAAGAGAAAAGTTATGGGACTGAGAAGTGACAATGGCACTGAATTCAAAAATCAGATTTTCGATTCATTTTGTGCTCAAAAGGGGATTGTGAGACAATTTAGTGCTGCGAGAACTCCCCAGCAGAATGGTATTGCAGAACGAAAGAATCGCACTCTTGTTGAAGCTGCTCGTACAATGCTGATAGAATCTTCATTACCCATTATTTTCTGGGCTGAAGCTGTAAATTGTGCTTCATATGTTCTAAACCGGGTGTTGATTGTGAAAGATAAAATGAAGACTCCTTATGAACTTTTTCATAAGAGATAGCCTCTAATTGATTTCTTTCGACCATTTGGTTGTTCTTGCACTCTTCTGAATACTCAATCTCAAAAGACAAAGTTTGGTGCTGTTTCTGATGAGTGTTACTTTGTTTGTTATTCTTCTTCGCAAAAGGCATATCGGGTTTATAACAAAAGAACATGTATCGTTCAAGAGTCGTTCTATGTTTATTGGCAGGAATCTAATCCTTCTAAAGTTAGATCTGAACCAGCATGGTTCTTTGACTCCGATACTGTGTTCAATTCGTTCAATCTGCCAGTTTTCGATGAGGATACGTCCATTCCAAATACTTAAACAAATATTATTTCATCATCTCCATCGTCTGTTCCATCTAACTCATTAGTAAATGATGTTGTTTCAACTGATGTTAGTTCTTCGTCTCCAATGACTGATCCGGTACCATTATCTGATTCTTTACCTAATACATCATCTCCTTTACCTGATCCAACATCTATCATCGATTCACCTTCATCTAATCTTTCACCAGCTATGGGCGATACTTCTTCAACCATCTTTCCTTCAACAAGCGATTACAAAACTTTAAAAGATCATCCCTCTTGAATAACGTGATTGGATCTATCTCGGATGGTGTTCGAACGCGAAGTTAATCTGGTCTAATTAATGTTTGTCTTTTCTCATGGTCTTCATCTCACAAACTGTCCCGAAGACGGTTCAGTGCTGCTCTACAGGATCCTTGTTGGGTGGAGTCTATGCAATTGGAACTTCAAACAGTTCAGAAAGCTTAAGGTTTGGACCTTGGTTGACTTACCTCCTAACAAATATCCAATAGGTACAAAATGGGTGTTTAAGAACAAACCGGATGATCGAGGAGTAGTGGTGCGTAACAAATCTAGACTCGTTGTGCAAGGCTTTGCTCAAGAAGAAGGGATTGATTATACATAAGTCTTTGCTCCAGTTGCTCGTCTTGAAGCAATCAGAATATTTCTCGCTCATGCTGGCTCATAACAATTTAAAGTCTATTAGATGGATGTGAAGTGTGCTTTTCTCCTCTACAGAGACATTGATGAGGAGATATATGTGTGTCAACCACCAGGTTTTGAGGATCCTGATTTTCCTGATAAAGTGTTTAAAGCTGGACACATCTCTGTATGGTCTCGTCGTCAAGCACCCAGAATCTGGTATGAGACCCTTACACAGTATCTTCTAAGCAATGGTTTCTCTCGTGGTACCATTGATATGACTCTCTTCAAAAGAGTAGTGAATGGTGAAATGATATTTGTCCAAGTTTATGTTGATGATATTATTTTGGGATCTACAAATTCTCAATTGTGTAGAGAGTTCGAAGAGGTAATGAGCCAAAGGTTTGAAATGAGTATGATGGGCGAAATGTGTTTCTTTCTTGGATTACAAGTTAAACAACAGAAAGAAGGAATTCTTATTCATTAGGAGAAGTATATTAAGGATATTTTGAAGAAATTTAAGATGGATGATGCTTCTACTGAGATGACTCCCTTTACTGCTCATACTTGTCTCACTCCAGATGAAAACGGGAAACCAGCTGATCTTCATCTTTTTAGATCTATGATTGGCTCTCTCATCTATCTTACTGCAAGTCGTCCTGATATCACTTTTGCTGTTGGTTACTGTGCTAGATATCAGTCGGCTCCAAAGGAATCTCATGAGAAAGTTGTCAAAAGAATATTTCGTTATCTCAAAGGATCATCTCGTGTAGGTTTATGGTATCCATATGGAGGGAATTTTGATTTACATGCCTATTCTGATAGTGATTCTAATGGTTGTAGGTTAAACAGAAAATCTGTGTCTGGAGGATGTCAATATTTGGGAAATTGTTTGGTATCTTGGCAGAGCAAGAAACAAACCACTGTTTCTCTTTCTACAGGGGAAGCTGAATATATTGCTGCCTCAAGCTGTTGTTCTCAAGTTCTCTGGATCCAACACCAAATGATTGATTATGGAATTAATTTTCTCCATACACCATTATTTTGTGACAATGAAGCAGCCATTGGAATTGCTAAAAATCCTATTCATCATTCCCGAACCAAGCATATCGAGACAAGAATTCATGTGATTCGTGATGCTCAAGAAAAAGGTTTCATTGATATTATACCCATCGATACAAAAAATCAAAAAGCTGATCTTTTCACAAAAACATTTGATAGACCTTGTTTTTATGAATTGATGTCTATGCTCGGGTTAATATCTTTTTAAATTTTCATTTTCTATTCCTTTTATTAAAAAAATAAAAAATAAAAAATAATTTATAGAAATTATTTATTATTTGAAAATAAAAATTTGGGGGAGTAATTTCATATCCTGAGATCGGAATTTAAAATGATGAGAAATGATTGTATATTCTCTAAGTATATTTTATACATGACTGGTGCTTCAATGAGAAATGATAGTAACTGATACTGGATTCTGTTTCACATAAATTTTTTAAGGAAAATTGATCAGATTCTTTAACGATATGCTTGATAGACTCAGCCTGACGAATAAAGTAGACAGCAGCTCTATGATTAAATTAAACATCATGCTTAAGAATGTCTGGATTTACTCAATTGTTTTGGCTTGCACAAAAACTGAGTCCTGACAAAAATTGGATTGAGAATAAATCTTTCGTCCATTCTGCTTTTATATGTCATCTCCCTGAACCATAGTTGGCATATTCTTGTATTGGTGTATTTTGTGTCTGTGCTAATCTCCTCTGCTGTACGGAAGTACTGACCTGGAGTGATAATCTCCTCTGCTGTACGATAGTACTGACCTGGAGCTCTCATCAGCACATGTTTAAATGGTCATCTCCTCTGTTATACGTGAGTATAGATCTAGAGCTCTCACCATTTTGATATAATTATGTCAAATCATCTTATCGATGAGTTCTTTTTAGAATGAAATATTCTGTTTATAATCATTTGCACACTAATGCACAAGCCTTGCTCTGTTTAGATCAATTCAAAATTCAAGGAATCATGAGGTGGGGTGAGTGTTTTTACCAAATGATTGTGGGATCGTAACATTCTAAAGCATCTAATTGAACCTTAAACAAATCATAAGCTGTTTGTTGAAAAAGGATAAGGCACGAGTTTAAGTGGACAATTATATCAGCAATCGTTATTGGTTTGTTCTAATTTCAGTTGTTCTTGTGCAGATTGTGATCAGATCTCGTATTCAGTATGATCTCATTGCCGGTCGATGATTTTTGATCATCTTTATGTTCATAAATACCTAGAGGATGTGATCTCTGTTTAATTTAGATCTCATTATGTGATGTGCTTCATGTTAAAATAATAATGATAATAATAAAAAAAACAAAAATAATAATAAAAATAAAATAAATAAAAATAAAAAAAAATAAAAAAGAAAAGGGGTGCCGAAACTATACTTTCGCTAATTGTTTCGCAAGGCGAAACTGCAATTTCGCTAGGTTTACTAATTTGTTTTCAACTGGCTATCTCTTAGCGAAATTACAGTTTCCCTAGGCGAAACTGTAAATTCGCCCTGCGAATTTATAGTTTCGCTCACTGCGAAACTATTTTCTATTTAAGTCGTTTTTGCGAAATTCTTCTCACAATTTCGCAAAAACGACCTGTGTAGTTCTTTAGGGTTTACCGTGACTTTATTGGGCGATTTTGCGTTTTGGTTGTGTTTTGGACCGATTAATTGTTTCCTTTGCTTCGCCTGTGAGTTTCGAACCATGTACTATCATTTAATCTGGTTAAAATCAACTTCTTTTAAGTCATTTGGATTTTGACTCTTCAGTGACTTCGCTGTTCATCTAGCGAAATTGCAGATTCTTCTGCGAGACTGAACGAAAGTTCTCTACTTCTCAGCGAAACTGTAAAGTTATGCTGTCCGGGCGAACTTAACAGTTTCGCCAAACTATCTTTAGTTTCGCAGAATCTGGTCTTAAGCTTGTACAGTTTCGCTTGGTCATGCTTTCTTTTGAACAGCAAAACTATTTTTTTTACAGCGAAACTATGTTTTTGCTTGCCAAAATTAATAGCGAATCTTCTTTTATCTATCTTCGCCTTGTCGAAACTGTCTTTTGTTCAGCGAAACTAACATGTTTTAATGAGCGAAACTATTGTTTCGCTTGCCGAAACTGTTAGTTTTCACTGTTTTAGTATTATTTTCTTCTTTTCTTAATTTCTCATTCAACTTATCTGATTTTTTCATCAGGTTATTATGGCTAATCTCAAATTTGATGAGCGGAATAATATCACAGCCATTTTAGATGATACTCAGCCTAAGGCAGCTGGATTTAGAGATTGTATCAGATGGCTTCAAAGATCACCTATAGCTTATGCCATATCTCATTCGCCTACCATTTATGATCTTCATATTAGAAATTTTTGGCGATCTGTAGAGTATGATACTCGAGGAGATGTACAGCGGATCACTACTAAAGTTGTTGATCACGAAGTGACGATCACTGCCGAGACCGTTTCGAGGATTCTAAGACTTGAAGAAGATTCAGGAGATGAAGTGGCTATGACAGATTCTGAGGTGTTTCAAGCCTTTAGAAGTATGGGATATGAGGGACCAGCCTTTGGTTCGAGGAAGGAGATCAAGAAGTCATTCTTAACTAAAGAGTGGAGATACATTGCTCATGTCTTTATCATGTGTCTAGATCATCGTAAAGGTGGACCCGATGGTCTTAATATTGATTGGGCTAAGGCAATGGTGTTTTGTTGTAAAGGGGAGAAGGCCAATATTGCTAGATTGATTTTTGCGTGCATGGCGGAGAATGTGATGGCCTTAAAGAAAGACAAATGGCTGTTGTACCCTCGTTTTCTTCAGATGATTTTTTATGATCTTATACCTGATGTTCCAAAACATGGAGAGATTAAGAGGCTGGTACAGATGAATCCCCGTATCTTTGCTGACTGTTGTGCCATTCGCCACAACTTTAGTGGAAAGATCACCCATCTTTGGGAAAACATGTATCCTCCAGAACACTGAAACTATATTAGACGGGTGGATGAGTCAGAGAATAAACGAGCTGAAGAAACAAGAGTACAGCAAGCTGATGCTACAAAGAAAAGGAAGAGATATGCCAAAGAAAAAGATTATGATTTTGAGGAGGATATTGCTGCACAAGCTGAGGAAGTTAGGGTTGAAAAAGAAAGGAGGTCTAAGAAGAAAACTGATTTTGCTGAGCCTGAGCGACGAACCAAGCATAGACATGAAGGATTTACAACTAGAAGAGATGCTAGTGAAAACCTTGATGAGGATATGATACGCAATCTGAATACTTCGTTGGTTAATGAACTGAGTATGATCAAGACTAAACTTACAAATCAGGAAATGAGAGAAAGACAGAAAGATGAAGTGATTGAAGGAATGCAGAGGATGTTAGTTGATCAAAACAGACTGGTTAAGAAGTTGTTTGAGGAGATTACACAGCTGAAAGCTGCAGCCGGCCTACCTAATCAACTGACTCAATCTGAGTTAGATGATTTGACTGATACATCAAAGTACTCATTTCTGAATGTGGGTACTTCATCTAAGGTAGGAGAGGGCACTTCTGGTGCAGCAACTACTGGTACAGGAGAGTAGGAAACTCCAGGAGAGGATGTTGGAAGAAATGATGAGGAGGATATTATAGAGGCTGGGTTTGTAAACATGCAATTTGATTTTGAAAAAGATCTGGTTGGTGAAGAAGTTGTTGTTACAGCTACTACTGAAGGAGTATCTGATAAAGGCAAAGGGTTGGTTGATGAAGAAGAGGAAGATGAACAGCTCATAGATTATGATTCAGAACCTGAGTTTTATGAAGTTGATGAGCGACCATTGGTATATGTTGCTAAAAAGGGAGAGGATGATGCAGATGTTTTTGAAATGGATAAAAATGATTGGTTGGTGAAAGAGAAGGAGGTAGAAGAAATCACTCCTTTGTTCCAACACTTGGAGGGATTAAGCAGGAAGGAAGCTGATAAGAAAATTATAAGCTGGTGTTACAATCCAAGCTTAAAGATGTTTATGATCAAGAGACGGGGAGGAAATATCAGTTATATGCTTAAGAGGAAGGCTTTTAAGACCTTGCCTAAATGGGATTTAAGGCGTTTGGCAACTCTACCTCTGATCAATGCTCATCTAAGTGAAAGAGCCTCATTTCTTGAGAAGGAGATAAAAAATGGACTTAATGATAATTTTGAGTCTTTTGGGTATATGAAAGCTGAAAGAAAGAGATCAAAGAAGGATAAAGACTGGGAGACAGGAAAGGGAAGGATTGTACTAAGAGTTAAACCTCCAAAGACTGTAAATCGGGTAAGATTGGCTGATCCTCTTCCCCAACAACTACAGGACTTTGAGAAATGGTTTTATGGCAATAATACTGGAGAGGCTGTGATCAGAGTTAAACATGGAAAGGAGTTTAGAGTTTTTGATCCGATGGAGTTGTTTAGTTTTTGTGATGAAGATCTTTTGGTACTATGTGAAAATCACATTAAAGCTGGGGCTGGAGAGGAAACTAGAAAAGAAGCTAGTTTGTTCATGAATGTTGCCAACAAGATCAGGGGAGTGAGGTCGGAGGTCAAGAAGTTAGCTGAAAGGGTGAGAGCTCAGGATGAGTTTAATATGGATGTTCAAGATCTGACCAGGCAGTTTGCAAAGGCTAGTGGTTATTCTGAAGAAGCTAGTGATGCAGGAAAGGACCATGGAGGATCATTGGCTGAAGCTTCTGAGGATGTTGCTGCAGGAGGTGATGAAGACAGATCAATGGCAGCAGAGGAAACTGGAGCTGACAAGTCAAATCAAGAAGAGTGAAGATGGTGAGATCCAACCTAGGGGGAGTATTGAAGATCATGTATAGGTTGGACTCACCTTAGTATAGTTTGTTTACTTTACTTGTAATAGGACTTTTGTTAGTTTCCTTTTGTATGTTCTTTGAATTGTGTATTTTTGGCAGTCCAGCGAAACTATGAGCGAATCTGTAAATTCGCTCACATTTTGGAAGAGATGTCTTAAATAAAGAGTGTTCCATCAATAGTACGCCTTTTATAGCCATGTTGACAAAGGTAATATGATAGTGTCTCATACCACTTCCTTAGAGCTTGTAGACTTAATCATGATGATCTAGATCTACAAAGCCAGGTGGTTGTTTGACATACACTTCCTCATCAATCACCCCATATAAGTAGGCATACTTGACATCAAGTTCGTAGACCTTGAAATCCTTGGATGCAGCAAAAGCAAGGAATATCCTAGAAGATTCAAGTCTTGCAACAAGAGCAAAAACATATGTGTATGCAATCACTTCTTCTTGTATATACCCATGAACAACTAGTCTTGCCTTATTCTTGATGACAAGTCCTCTATCATATTTCTTATTCCTAAAAACCCACTTGCTACCTATTGTGGTCTTCACTTATGGAAGAGGACATAGGTCCCAAACCTTTTGCCTTTTGAATTAAAGCCGCTCCTCATGCATTGCTTCAACCTAACTTCCATCCTTTAAAGCCTCAACAATATTCTTAGGCTCATTTTTGGACAAGATGTTAGGACCGTGTACGGACAGAGTACTAACAGATTTACGTGTATACCAACTCAAATAGTGTGGAATCCTATTTGATTGGTGATCCAATCAGTGAGAACGCACGTAGAATCGATCTTAGAATGAATCTAGACGTTAAGAACGATATCAATACGATTTAGTGGGATCTATGAACTTGGAGTAGGTTCTCTAAGGTCTCTGGACGGCTAGGGTACGATTTAGTACGTAGGGATTCGAATTGTTACGTTTTTCCACGAATTAAGTGGTATTTATAGGTTAGGGTTTCTCATTCGTGCGACTGAACCATTAGTATGGTTCAGTCGTGCGACTGAGTCATACGATTGTTCCATCCGCACGACTGAGACCTCAGTCGTGCGACTGAGTCAATCTCATGTCACAATCGTGCGACTTATCCAGTCTCCTGGTTCAATCGTGCGACTGGTTCATTAGCATGAAGTTGTTCATGCGTATGGTCCGATAGCATGGGCCATTCACATAAGAACTTCACATGACTAAGTTTAAACATATTTCTCAACCATTCTTGACTAAGATCTATGTAAACAACCACAAACCTATATAGTTAGTTCAACCATGCGTTATTACATAATAAGCAATGGAATGTTCAACATTATAAGCACAATCACATATTGTATTTCATTCAATACCCATTATATTACATATATGTAAGAAATGAAAGACCTTTTACATTTGAGCTCCTAAACTAGGTACACATGTATCTACAAACTCCCCCTTGGACCTAGTTTACTCTATTGTCTGACATTCTTCATTAGTTCTTTAAACTTCTTGTACTTCTCCTCTCTTGTAGCTCCAACATGTATCTCAAATGCGAAACAGAGCCTCATAACATTTTGAAACTGGAGGGCTTGTACAATGTCTTGCGCGTCATAGAACAGTGGCCACTTGTATAAGGTGTAAACATCATTAGCCGACAAGTTAGTGAGCCACATTGGGTCAAACACCCTGATTGTTTCCATATTTCCAGCTCTGTTCAAAACTATGACCGCCTCTCCTATTCTCCAATCATAGTACCACCGTTTAAAGTGTGGAGTGAAGTCCTGAGGCATTTCCCTTAGAGGGATTCTCGACATTGTGCGCGGAGGACTCCACTTTAGCACAATCTTTGGCTTCCCAGTAATGACATCAACTTCAGATCTTCTGATATACCTCATTGGTTGTTGAGGTTTGAAGTTGACCCACCTGGTGTGGTACTCTCTCTTCAAAGCTGCTTCAAACCAGCTTGACATCTTTTGAGGGTCAGCATATAACAGCTTCAATTTGGCCAGCTGGTAAAGCTCAAAACCGGGTAGAGTCTTCAGATCGTGTGGGAATCTAAAGTACTCGATTCCCTTCTCTCTCTTTATAGCATAAACATTTAGATCATCAAAATATGCCCACGTTATAATCTTTCCTGACACCTTCAGATGCTTCTTCACTTTATAGAGCTTGGTGTAGGTACTAGGCTTTGGAGCACTGCGTTGGGCTCTGATCTCTGCAAAACATGCCGCCCATTCAGCCTTTTTGATGTTGACATCGGCATGTGAGGCTTGGGCTTGATCTTCCTTCTTTTCCGACTCCTGCTCCATCTTATCCAGTGTTTCAAATGTATCACTGACAAGAGTGTCATCCAGATTGGGGACTACATTTCCCTCGTTGTCAGCATACTCTTGATAATGTTATACCGTGACGTCTTCAATCTCAATCTCATCCACATCGTTAAGCTCATCGTCACTATCCATTGTAGGAGCATCCTTCACGATCTCATCTGGATTCAGTCGGAACATTTCAGCCAGTTGCTCATCAGTAAGATCGTGAATTATTTCTCCTTCTTCAGGAGCATCCTTCACGATCTCATCTGGATTCAGTCGGAACATTTCAGCCAGTTGCTCATCAGTAAGATCGTGAATTATTTCTCCTTCTTCAGGAGTGTAACTCAGAGACCTCCTGACGATCCCTTGCAAATCAAGTATCATTGTGAGTTGAGACTTGATTTGCTGAATGGGAGCAACATCGTATTCATCTCGCTGATATTGTGGATCTGCTTGATTTAAAACACGTAACACATTAAAAAACATTCATTTCTTAAGTTTTAATACATGATTCAATTGCACAAAAGTTCAAAATACAGAAACATCTAATCATTACTTTTGTCTTGAATCATATGCTCTTCTGAAGTCGGGGCTGATATTGAGGCACCCTGATCTTGATTTTTCTTGGTCCGCCTCTCTCTTGCTTGTGTGGTGCTCGATGCAGATGCATCCCCTCCTTCCTCATCATCATCCTTATCATCCTCCTCCCTTCCTTCATCACCTCCATCATCTGTCTCATCCTCATCATCATCACCATCATCCTCATCATCCTCACCATCATCTACATCATCTTCTCTGATCTTTAGAGGCTCTTCTTTTGATCCCTTAAGCTTGAGCATAATAGACATGTTAGATGTCTCTAACTTTTCAATCTTCTTTGCTGATTCGGCTTTATGCTCTTTGAGTTAGGCGATCTCCTGAGCCTGCTGAGAGATCTGCTGTGATTGGGCAGCAGTTAGCTCCATTAGCTGTGGTAGCTGAGCAGTCTTCTCGTCATCGGCTGCCAACAGCTTCAGCACCATACGATTCAGTGCTGACAGCTGTTCCTCAACTCCAATGGAGGGTAGAGTAGATCCAGTAGTGAATGTGGTGTGGGAAGAGGGACCGGCTTGGTGGCTAGTGGTGGTTGTTGTGGTAGTGGTGAATATGGTGGTGGTATATGTGTGGCTGGTGATGGGTAAGCTGTAGGGGTGGTGGAAGTGGTTTAGATAGGTGGTGGAGTGTAGATAGGTGGTGGAGTGGTTGTGGTAGTAATGGTGGGTGAGGTGATAGTAGTGGTGGTGGTAGCTGTGGTAGTGGGTGAGTGAGTGGTGGTGGTAGATATGGTGGCAGTGGTGGTGGAGGTGGGAATCAACACGAACCTCTGTCTTTTCGGCTTCATCCCGTGGGGCGGAGCCATCCTCTTCTTCCTCGAACCCCTCGAGGAGGATGCTCCCCCTGGGATGCGGAGCTGGTCTGGGATATAAGTAGGATCTTTAGTGGTCTCCCTAGACTCAGCTTGGCGTCCTCCAACCGCCTCTATCCCATGTTCGGTGGCAACCACCTTGCTGTCCACCGTTCTGGTCAACGGCTCCTCATCACTCCACTCCTCCTCAGCAGGAGGACATAAATCCTGATGGAAACTGGCTGTGTCAGCTTCTCCATGATTAGGTGGTGGAGGTGTAACATCTGTAGTGGTGGCCCTAGATGGAGTGGGGCCTGTGTCTCCACCATCGCCACTGTCATCATCCCTGAGTCATCGGTGGGGAGTACAATCTGCTCTGTATCAGAGTCGCTGTCATCGTGGCGCCACATCCTCTGTGACGACGCCACATAGTCTTCACGTGCAAGGTGCCCGAACAATCGTCTCACAGGGCGTTTCACCTGCTTTCCCATGTAGACCTTCATCCGGCCCAAGGTGGTATCGTCCATCACCTCGAGCACCACAGCGTCCTCCTTCTCCTTAGGTAGCTGAGGGAGCTTTTGATCAATGATCATCTGCATGAAGCGAGGATACATTCAGAATCCCTCCTTCCCCTTCGCCTCGATGTTCTCCACCAAGTAGGTGAAGATCATCCGGGAGATACTGAACGGGTGGTTCAGCACCAACACCATGTATGCGTTTTGAATCTGGTCCGATAGCTCATTGAAGCCTCCTTTCCTGGGGCTCTGCGGTCCTATCGACAACCGCGCCTTCCCAGAAGGCCTGCTGAAGGGATCGGTATGGTATGCACGGTGTCAAAATGGCATGGAAGATCCTCGATCTCCGTAGAAAAGTAATAATGCCAGAGAAATCTGCAGCATTCCTGGAGGTGAGATCTAGATGAGCACAAATGTTGTGCTTAGTCCTCATGGCCCAACGACTCGTCATCTGTCACACAATACAAATAAACATTAGCGTGTGTTAATGTGTAACAAATTGGTTCATTTAACTTGAAATTTTTGTTCTGTCGTGCGAATGAACTGTGCGACTGAGATTTAGTCATGCGATTGAGCTCTTTCGTACGACTGAGCATGCGACTGGGATCAGTCGTATGCAATCCCATGCGTTTACCCCAGTCGTGCGACTGAGCTCAAACGCTTGGTGCAGTCGTGCGATTGATCCATTTGTCCATCTCAGTCGTGCGACTGAAGTTCATCAGGGTGTCCATTCGCATGACAGTCTGTATGTTCCATTCAAATTCAAATTTTGAGCAACATTTAGTGTTAGACATCGTGGTTTGGATCATTAGACTCGCAAATGTCCGGCAGAACACCTAACAACCTTTAATTTAACAGTGTATTTAGTTTTATTAGTTTCTTGGACAAACTAAGTTTCGGTTCCTTTTAGTGTTCAATTCAGTCAATTTAGGGCATGAATCGAAAAAAAAAGAAAAAAAAATGGACATTTGAGTGGAATGCATCGCACTTTACCTGTATAATCACTAGAAATCGTCAGTACACAATAATCAGTGGTCTAGAGTGATCAAAAGAAAATCGGACAGAGTGATGGTAGAGTAGTGCGATTAGGGGGCGATTTGGGAGTGATGAATGACTGCGACCGACTCCCCCTCCTTTTATACTAGGGTTTCCTTCAGTCGTGCGAGTGAGCCCAGTTGCATACTTAAAGTGTGCGACTGAAGATCAGTCGTGCGATTGTCACAGTCGGTCACCTTCAGTCGTGCGACTAGAAGTCAGTCGTGCGACTGAGTCATTCGGTCACCCTCATTCATGCGATTGGTTCATTCTGATGATCCAATCGCCTGGATTAACCCATGTTGATGGTCCAATCGCACGTCTGGGCCATACATGTGGTTTAGTCGTGCGTTTGGACTCATACGTATGGTTCAATCGTACGGTTGGTCCATACTCATGATCCAGTCGTGCATTTGGACTCATACATATGGTTCAATCGTACGGTTGGTCAATACTCATGATCTAGTCGTGCGATTGGACTCATACGTATGGTTCAATCGTACGGTTGGTCCATACTCATGATCCAGTCGTGCGATTGGAATCATACTTTATGACCATTTGACACTTATCCCTTTTTAACACTTGGTAAAACATTACAAGCATTCGATCATCTCAGACATGATCGTTTTTAACTTTGGAAGCAATTGATCACCTCAGACGTGACCCATTTTAACTTAAAAAACCATTGATCACCTCAGTCGTGATCCTTTTAAACAAAACCTTTTGTCACCTCAGAGGTGACCCCTTTTACATTTAAAACACATGTGGTCACCTCAGACGTGACCTTTGTAACTGATTAAATCCCAGATAGAATTCCACTACATAGTCCGACGATTAAAACTAAATTTGACTAAAAATTGAAACAAAATAAAACAACTATATCTAAGAGATAAAACTAAACATATTATGTGATTTTATGTGAGGTGGAAATTATAAGATAGATATCTAGAAGATTTCTTTCTAGAATAGTACAGCTTCAAGTTATTGTGACCATAATTGGAATGATTCATTATGGAATCATACAGGTAATCAAATCATTTGGGACATGTTACCAAAGCCTTTTGATGCTAGATTCGTGTTTTTATCGAGAGTCATTAGCAAGTTTAGGAAATCATACTAAAGCTATAAGATGCACACACTGATTTGGACTTTAAAGAGTTGCTGCTCACGATGATTGTCAGTATACTTGTCCTCTTAAATCCATACACAGATTTTTGACACTCATTGGTGATGAATTAAGGTTTAATTATTTCAACAAACATTTGTGGATCCCACGCTTATATGGTAATCAACATTCCTTAGGAGATTTTTGAGCGGTCTACGGGTATTTTGACAAGAAGAAACTATTCTAAGAGCTTTCAAAGAGATGCCAAGCCTCAGGTCAGTGCCATCGCACAGCAGAGAGGCGCAAACAACAATGAATTCTAGAATATTTAGGTTATGCTTATCCTCAAGTCAGTGCCATCGCACAGTAGAGAGGCACACAACCTATCTTCTGTGAGAGCATTTTTCTTTTCTTTTTGCACGTAACGTAGCAACAACATTTGTTATTAGCTTGATTGCGTTTACACAATTTTTTTTCATGCTTTGCTCTTTTTATGGTCATCCGCACACATTTGTGGCGTTTATTTGCTCGTCACCCCTTATTGGAAATAATTGATTGTGTTAACCTGTGATAAGATAGGAACCCACAGCCAGTTGAACAGCTTAGTTTAAATTGAAGTCACCAAAGAAGTCTAATCATCTATTGTGTTGAATCTACCGACACATCATGTAGTAGTCTAACAACCTGTAGATCTACTTTCTTTGTCTTACCTTTGTACTAGCCAGTTTTACTATCATTTTTCCTGTTATATTGCTCAGACTTCTCAGACTTATCCTTTGAATTTCGCATCTAATTCAATTTATTCTTTTAAAGTCCCAAATTCTTTGTTCCTGTGTACTATCATTTTCTATAGTCATTGAATCTGTTTCACAGATACGATCTCATTTCTATCAGCTAGCCTGTCCTCCTCCCTCGTTTTTTTTCTGTGAGAAGTGTGTGACAAACGTGTGAATTTATTCTGTTTGGGTTTTGACACTTCTTGTTTAGATGTTTTATCTTGTTTAACAAAATTAATTGTTTGAACATTTTTAACATCTTTTCCCTTTTGTTTATCTGGACTTAGACATGTTGTACGTGATTGGTTAACTTGTTTGGTCTTTTTAGGTTCAGAATTAAACGTTGTTGAACCAGACTTTACCGTAACCTTCTCAAATTGTTCATCCAGATTAACACAAGGCTTTTTACCTTTTGATTTTAAAGTGGTCTCCTTTTGTTTAGTGCCAGATTCATTTGGTTTACATGTGGAATCTGGATCACTTAGAAGAGGAGTGGACACCACATGCTTCTTGATTGGGTTATTATTTATTGGTTTACTTTTGGCATTCATCAAGGTCTCATGTGGTGGTGGAACCACTTTATAACCCAAACCCTCCCCATTGTTGCATTCTCTCACTAAGTGTTGGACAATGTGAGAAGAACTTGTCCAACTATGCAGTTTTTGTTTCAATGAATTTACTTCAACTTCCAAAACTGCTTTTTGTTTCTTAGTGTCTTCTAGGGAGTTTAAGTAGAACTTCATGTCATTTGCTTGGTTAAAAGCTACAACTTCGGTTTCCCTAAGTTGTTTATTCAAAAGTTCTATCTTTTCTTTATAATTGTGCTCATTTTGTTTTAAAATTCTATTTTCTTCTATGCATAGTTGTAAATCATTTACTAAGCTATCATTATGGTCTAATAACCTAGCAAATTTTAAGTCTATGCTTTCCCTAAATTTATTACATTCAATGCATACATGACTATCAAATAATTGGTCTTTGGTACTTACCTGAGAGGGTGCGGTTGAATCAGCCATCAAAGCAGAGTCAAACTTTTCTGGTTCTGGTGATTCTGAACATTTTGTGCTTGTCCCTTCTTCAGACAAGTGATCGACCACGTTTGCAGTTTCTTCAGTATTTGACATCGCGAGTTCCACTGCAATATCACCTTCGCTTGTTGAGTCGTCATCTAAATCCTCAACACTAGCAATGTTGGATTCTCTCGGAGACACAAACCGAAAGCTCCAATCTTGTCCTTCGTCATCTTGAGCGGTCAAGGCCTTAGGATCTTTGCTTGACAAAGTAGGACTACTTGTGGGTTTATCCTGACGATTGAAAGATGAGAATGGATTCCCATTTCCTGTCTTCTTGGGCTTTACACATTCACCCTTGAAGTGCCCTTTTTCCTCACAGTTGAAGCAGGTAACTTTGGTCTTGTCAAAACCAAAAGTTGTGTCCTTAGTGGCAATTAAGTTATGTCCGGTCTTCTTGACAAACTTCTTAGCTCTCCGGACAGCACTTGCTAAGGCCCACATGATGTCCATCATCTCCAACTCTATCTCGTCTACCTGCTCATAGTCCTCATCTGCCAGATGGCAGTTTCCAATTTTCCCAGCAACTAGTCCGTCATAGGAGTGAACGACAGCTGCTAAGAGGTCCATATGCTCCTTTGCTACCTCTACTGTCACATTCCTGAGATTCTTGATCTTCAGTTTTGTAGCATTGGCTTAAGGTGCTATGTATTATGTACAAGACGACCCTGACATGTCAGATCCTGAAGTAGTAGCTTGAGATGGAGCAGCTGAACTCGACACAAATGCCGTTTGAAGTGGTGCTCCAGACGTTTTGGCTTGTGGAGTTGAGTTGTAAGTGATGGATTCTGATCATATGAAGACTTTTGGGCCCTGTACTTCATCCTCAACTCTTCCTCTCTCAGCTTTAGAATGAAATCATTGATATCTAACTTCGCCAGCATATCATTCTGTCTGAGGTTGGATACAAAGGAAACCCGCTTCTCTAGAAACCCATCTGCAAAGTTCGACACCTTGTCTTCCATAGACGTTGTAACTCCATGAGTGTGCAGCTCACTCATCAAGTGGTAGAACCGATCGATGACGTCATCCAAGCTCTCCTTACCCATTGACGAGAAGTTGTCGAACTCCTTCTTCAATGCTTTATGTTAGGATCTGGTATTTGAACGAAACACCAACTGATTAACATGTTAACCAAACCAAATAGTGCGGAATCCTATTTGATTGGCGATCCAATCAGTGAGAACGCACGTAGGAACAATAACGTATTGAATCTAACGTCAAGAATCGATTAGGAATCGATCTACAGCGTTCTATGAACTTGGAGTATGAACTTGGAGGCTTCTGGACGGCTAGGGTACGTCTAGAGTCGAATTGGAATGAATGCTTACGTTTTTCCACGAATTAGGTGGTATTTATAGGTTAGGGTTGCTCATTCGGGCGACTGAACCATTAGTATGGTTCAGTCGTGCGATTGAGCCATGCGGTTGATCCATTCGCACGACTGAGTGTTCAGTCGTGCGACTGAGCCAATCTCATGTTACAATCATACGACTGATCAAGTCTCCTGGTTCAGTCGTGCGACTGAGTCATTCGCCTGAAGTTGTTCATGCGTATGGTCCATTCGCATGGGCCATTCGCATGAGAACTTCATATTGCTAAGTTTGAATGAATTCATTAATATAACATTATGTGTATCAATTCAAACAATCACAAACCTATATAATCAAGTTAATATCAGCTCATTAATGAAATATTAAACATTATAAATCACAACCAAACATTCTCATTTCATTAATAACCCAACTATTACATAAGTGTAAGACAATCAAGACATATTACATTCATATCAGGATCTAGGTACATATGTATCAACAAATTCTCCCTTGGACCTAGATCTATCTAATGTCTTACCTTCTGCATCACCTCTTCATACTTCTTGTATTTCTCCTCTCTTGTGACTTCTGCGTGTATTTCAAACGCAAAGCAGAGTCGTACGACATTTTGGAATTGGAGGGCTTGTACAATATCTTGCGTGTCATAGAATAGTGGCCACTTGTATAATGTGTATACATCATCAGCAGACAAGTTAGTGAGCCACATCGGGTCAAACACCCTAATGGTATCCATTTTTCCCTCTTTATTCAGAACTATGACCGCCTCCCCTGTTCTCCAATCATAGTACCACCATTTAAAGTGTGTAGTGAAGTCATGTGGCATTTCCCTGAGAGGGATTCTTGACATTGTTCTTGGGGGACTCCACTTCAACACTATCTTGGGCTTACCAGTTATGGGATCAACTTCAGAACGTCTGATATACCTCGTAGGTTGTTGACGTTTGAAGTTGACCCACCTAGTGTGGTACTCTTTCTTCAGGGCAGCCTCAAACCAGCCTGACATTTTCCTCGGGTCAGCATATAGTAGCTTCAATTTAGCCAGCTGGTTGAGCTTAAAACCAGGTAGAGTCTTTAGATCATGTAGGAATCTAAAGTACTTAATGCCCTTCTCCCTCTTTATGGCATAAACATTAAGATCCTCAAAATGTGCCCACGCAATAATCTTGCCTGACACCTTGTGATGTTTCTTCACTTATAGAGTTTGGTGTAGACATTCTATTTAGGAGCGGTGCGTTGGGCTCGGATTTCCACAAAACATGCAGCCCATTCGGCCTTTCTGATATCAACATCGGCGTTTGAGGCTTGGGCTTGTCCATCTGATATCAGAATCTTGCTCCATCTGATCCAATACCTCGAATGTATCACTGACTAGGGATTCACCCAGATTGGGAACCACATTTCCCTCGTTGTCAGCGTACTCAGGATAATGCTCTGCTGTGACGTCCTCTATTTCTATCTCATCAATGTCGTCCAGCTCTTCATCACTGGTAGACTCAAAAGTTAGAGTATCCTTGATAATCTCATCAGGATTTAGCTTGAACATCTCAGCCAGTTGCTCATTTGTGAGATCATGAATTATTTCCCCCTCTTCAGGGGTATAACTCACTAATCTCCTGACGATCCCCTGCAGATTAAGAATCATAGTCAGTTGAGTCTTGACCTGCTGAAGGGGAGCAACATCATATTCGTCCCTTTGAAAGTTTGGATCTGCTTGATTTAAACATGTAACACATCAAACAGTAGTTAATAATCAAGACAGTAACACATTAACATTATATAAACATTGAGTACATAAGTTTAATACATGATTCAAGTACAAAAGCTATCAAATACATAAACGTCTAATCATTACTTTTGTCCTGAATAGCTGGCTCATCAGTAGGTGAGGCAGAAGAAGAAGCTCATTGGTCTTGATTTCTCTTCGAACGTCTTTCTTGACCCTGAGCTGAGGCAGATGCAGCTGCATCTCCTCCTTTATCATCATCATCATTCTACCTTTCCTCTGTCTTTTCTTCATCATTCGCTTCATCATCCTCACTATCTTCATCTTTATCCTCATCCTCATCCTCATCATCATCATCACCATCATCATCACCATCTCTTTCCTTTATCTTCAGAGGCTCATCTTTAGTTCCTTTGAGCTTGAGCATGATAGTCTTTTTGGCATCCTCCAACTCCTCAATCTTCTTCGCTGATATAGCTTTATGCTCTTGGAGTTGTGCAATCTCTTGGCTCTAAGCAGCCATTTGCTGTGCCTGCTGCTCAATCAGCTGAGCCTGCTGAGAAATCTGTTGGGATTGCGCAGCTGTAAGATCTGCCAACTGACGAATCTGAGCTGTCTTCTCGTCATCGGCTGCCAGCAGCCTCAACACCATACGGTTTAGTGCTGAGAGTTGTTCCTCTATCCCACTAGGAGGTAAAGGTGATCCAGATAGATGGGTAGGATGTGATGATGGCCCGGCTTGGTGGCTAGTGGTGGTGGTGGTGGCAGTGGTGAAGATTGGGTTAGGTCTAGATGATAGTGGTGGTGATGTAGGTGTGAATGATATGGTGGTAGATGGGATATATGTAGTGGTGGGTGGTGTGGTGACAGTGGTAGAGGGTGTGGTAGTGGTAGTGGTAGCTGTGGTGGTGGCTATGGTGGTGGCTGTGGTGGTGATCAGGGTAAATCTTCTTCTCTTGCTCTTCATGCCATGAGGCTGAGCCATCCTCTTTTTCCTAGTTCCCTTTGAGGAGGATGCTCCCCCTTGGCTGGTGGGTGGGTCCGGAGTATATGATGGATCTGTATCAGCAACTGCAGTATCTCCGGACTCCCCCTGGCGTCCACTAACCGCCCTAATACATCTCTCAGTGGCAACCACCTTGCTGCCCACCGTTCGTACCAGAGGTTCTTCATCTGACTCCTCTCCTCTTCCATTTGGAAATCAGGGTGAATAGGAGCTGATTCGGGGCCACCCTAAACATCTCCTCCCTGATCAGCATCAAGATCATTGTCGTCGGAGTCATCGAAGGGTAGAGCAATATGCTCAATGTCTGAGTCACTGTCATCGTGGCGCAACTTCCTCCGAGCTGGCGCCACATAATCCTCACGGGCCAGATGCCCAAACAGTCGCCTGACAGGGGGTTTCACCTGCTTCCCCTTGTACACCTTCATCCTGCCTAAGGTGGTATCATCCATCACCTCAAGCACCACGGCATCTTCCTTCTCCTTCGGCAAGGAAGGGAGCTTCTGGTCAATAATCATCTTCATGAATCGAGGGTACATGCAGAAGCCCTCCTTCCCTTTCCCCTCAATGTTCTCCACCAAGTAGGTGAAGATCATCCTGGAGAAGCTGAACGGATGGTTCAGCACCAACGCTACATATGCGTTCTGGATCTGATCCGACAGCTCATCAAATCCTCCCTTCCTAAACGCTATGCACTTCAGCAGCACATGAGCGAGGTACTTGAGCTAGGGACACAGGTTGCTCTTGTTGAGCACCCCTGCATTGATGTCCCCAGAGTACTTAGCTCGCAGGAAACATCCTCTGACAGTAAGGGGGTGTAGTCTAGTGGGACGGTCAGCATCATCCCCAAACTCCAGCACAATCCTGAGATCCTCCCCCGTGATCTCAATGGCCTCTCCAAAAATAGTACTCCTGATACAATGAGGCTCAGAAGATCTGTCAACGACTACACCTTCCCAGAAGGCCTGCTGAATAGAGCGATACGGTGTACGTGGAGCAGATATAGCATGAGCAATCCTCGATCTCCTCAGAAATGTGATAATGCCAGAAAAGTCTGAAGCATTTCTGGATGTAAGATCCAGATGAGCACAAATGTTATGCTTAGTACTCATGGTCCAGCGACTCGCCATCTGTTACACAATCAATATAAACATTAGTATCCGTTGGCTAAAAATGTCTTGAATCACTTGGACTTGAAAATATTCTTTATAGTCATGTGAATGAGGTTGTGCGACTGAGATCAAGTCGTGCGAATGAGCAGTGCGACTGAGACCCAGTCGTGCGTTTACACCGGTCGTGCGACTGAACTCATACGCATGAGTGTGCGACTAGACTCATACGTATGTAAACTCATGCGTTTACACCAGTCGTGCGACTGAACTCATATTCATGGTTCAGTTGTGCGGTTTAGCTATTCACACACCTCAGTCGTGCGACTGAAGTTCATCAACCTGTCCATTCGTATGACTTTCTGACTGTTCAATTCAAATTCAATTTTTCACCAATTTTTAAGTTTAGACGTCGTGTTCTGATTCATTAGACTCGCAATCCTTTAATTTATCACCTAACAACTTTAATTTCATTTGTTTACTTAGTTTCGTTAGGTTATTTGGCCACACATGTTTCAGTTTTTCGAATGAGTCCAATTTTCCAGATTAGGTCTCAAATTGAATGGAATAACGATGGATTTGCACCGCAAAGTACCTGTAGAATTAGTGCAGAGAGTCAGTATACAACAATCAAGGTTTTTTAGTGATCAAACGGAAATTGGGCAGAGTAACGCTAAGTCGTGCGAATTAGGGCAAATTTGGGAGTGATGAGTCTCTGCGACCGACTCCCCCTCTATTTATACTAAACCTGAATTCAATCGTACGACTAGAGTTCAGTCGTGCGACGTACTCATTCGCTCGCTGTTAATCATCCGACTGGGTCATTCGTATAGGCCATTCGGTTGATTGGTCCATACTCATGTCCATTCGGCTATAGAAGGCATGAGTGTGGTCCATTCGTACGATTGGCCCAAACGCATGGTCCAGTCGTGCAACTGGGTCATACTTATGAAATTTTCTGCATTTCTTACCAATTGACATTTAGAACCCTTTTTACTATTGAAATAACATTATGAGCATTTGATCATCTCAGACATGATCATTTTAACTTGAAAAACTTTTGATCGCCTCAGACGTGATCCTTTTAAACACTTTATCACCTCAGACGTGAGCAATTTACCCTTTGAAAGCACATGTGGTCATCTCAGACATGACCCTTTTAGGTGATTTACACCCTTACTGAATTCCATGATGTATTCCGATATCAAACAAACTGAAATGACTAAATAAATAGAAAATTAAACTGAAGTACAAAAATTAAACTTGTTTTGACTTTTTGTGAGGTGTAAATCCTAAGATAGAAATCTACTGGTGTCACAACTACCATTTGATGAGCGAGCTGCACACACATGGTGTCACAACTACCATGGAAGACAAAGTGTCGAATTTTGCAGACGGGTTACCAAAAAAATGGGCTTCTTTTGTGTCAAATCTGAGACAGAATGGAATGTTAGCAAAGTTGGACATCAATGATTTCGTTTTAAAGCTGCGAGAAGAAGCTCTAAGGATGAAGTACCGAGCTCAAAAGTCTTCGTATACTCAGAATCCAGCTTTGTACAATGCAACTCCACAAGTTAAGACGTCTGGAGCACCTCTTCAGACCGTATTTGTGTCAAGCTCATCTGGTCCCTCACAAGCCTCTCCTTCAGGATCAGAAACGTCAGGGTCTTCTAGTACCCAATACATTGGATCTGAAGCAAATGCTACAAGACTGAAGACCGAGAATCTCGGAAATGTGACAGTAGAAGTAGCAAAAGAGCACATGGATCTCTTAGCAGTAGTGGTCCATTCCTATGATGGACTTGTTGCTGGGAATAATTGGAAACTGCCATCTAGCAGACGAGGACTACCAGTAGGTAGATGAGACAGGGCTGGAGAGGATGGATATCATGTAGGTCTTAGCAAGTGCTTTCCGGAGAGCTAAGAAGTTTGTGAAGAAGACCGGACAAAACTTGGTTGCTACTAAGGACACTACTTTTGGTTTTGACAAGAGCAAGGTGACCTGTTTCAACTGTGGAGAAAAGGGGCACTTCAAAAGAGAGTGTGTGAAGAAAAAGAAGACTGGAAACGGGAATCCATTCTCGTCCTTCACTCGTCAAGACAAGCAAGCTAGCAGTTCTACTTCATCAAACAAGGATCCAAAAGCCTTGACTGCCCATGATGATGAAGGACAGGACTGGAGCTTTCGGTATGTCTCTCCGGGAGAATCCAATATTGCGAGTGTGGAAGACTTAGATGATGATTCTGCGAGTGAAGGAGATATTGAAGTAGAGCTAGCGATGTCAAACAGTGAAGAGACTGCAACTGAGGTCAGCTACAAGCCTGAAGAAGAGACGTCTACAACAAAGACAGAATCACCAGAACCAGAGACATCAGATACTGCGTTGATGACTGATTCATCAGAACCCCCTCAGGTAAGTACTACTGACCAACTTTTCAAAAATCATGCTTGTTCTGATTGTAATAAATTTAGAGAAAGCATAGATATGAAATTCGCTAGGTTATTAGATCATAACGATAACTTAGTAAAAGATTTGCAACTATGCACTGAGGCAAATAGAGTTTTAAAACAAAATGAGCATAGTTACAAAGAAAAGATAGACCTTTTGAATAAACAGCTTAGGGAAACAGAAGTAGTAGCCTTTAACCAAGCAAATGACATTAGGTACTATCTTAACTCCCTAGAAGACACTAAGAAACAAAAAGCAGTTTTAGAAGTAGAAGTCAACTCATTAAAGCAAAAACTGCACAATTGGACAAGTTTATCTCATATAGTCCAACACATAGTGAGAGAGCGTAACAATGGGGAGGGGTTGGGTTATAAAGTGGTTCCACCACCACCTGAGACCTTGATGAACACTAAGAGTAAACCAATAAATAACAATCCCATCTAGGATCATGTGGTGTCTACTCCTCTTGTAAGTGATCCTGATTCCTCATGTTCTTCAATTGAATCTGGAACAAAACAAAAGGAGGCTACTTCAAAGGAAAAGAAAAAAATGCCTTGTGTTAATCTAGAAAAAGAATTTGAAAAGGTTAATATAAAGTCAGGTCAAACAAAGTCAAATTGTAACCTAAAAGACTGTTAATATTAACCTATCACGAGTCTCGTGTCAAAGTCCAGTTAACCAAAATGGAAAAGATGTTAAAAATGTTAAAACATTTAAGTTTGTCAAACAAGAGAAAACATCAAAAGAAGTAGAGTCAAAGTCCAAACATAATGATGTCACTAGGGTGTCACACACATCTTCACATAGACAGTTTAATCATAAAGTTGATAGCAGGTCATGCTACAACTGTGGAGAGTGTGGACACATTGCTTCTTATTGTCCTTACTATCAGACACCTAGGAAGAAAATTAAACTTCAGGATTCAAAACCTAGGTCTTCTAAGAGGAGTTCTTTAACTCCACCTAGAAGAACTACTGAACCCAAAGTTCAACCTATTAGCCAGTCGTCTATTTATCACAAACAGGCCTTACACAAATCTGGCTTATGGAAAGAAAAGTCATCCTCTGTGTCTGATAATGATGACAAGAAGTCACCTGAGCTACCCTCACCTTCTAAGGGTCAATGGGTTGAATTCATGATGTGTGATGCCTCTGGGAAACCCAAGCCAATAAAGGCTTGGGTTCCTAACCTAAACTAATGTTTTAAATTGAATGTGCAGGGTGTTCGCTACAGTGCTGAAACCAACACGTGGATTGTAGATAGCGGAGCATCTAGGCACATGACAGGAAACATGGCACTTTTATCAAACGTCAAACAAATAAAAGGAGGGCATGTTTCTTTTGCTAGTAACAAAGGAGGTTATATCACAGCTCAGGGAGAGGTTTGAAATCAGAAAGTTAAGTTTGATAAAGTGAACTACGTTCAACAACTTCAAAACAACTTACTTTCTGTTTCCCAAATATGTGACAAAGGATTTAAGGTCATATTCGACAACAAGAAGTGTTATGTCCTAAAGAAAGACTATGTGATTCCAGAGGACCAAGTTTTGATGACAGCTTCAAGATATAAAGACCTTTATGTTTTGGATCTCTCAACGGCTTCTACAACGGATCATGAAGTTCAGTGCTTCTTATCAAAAGCTACTGAGAAGGACTCGTTTTCCTGGCATAGGAGAATGGGACACATTAATCAACGGAAGATGAATCACTTGATCCAGAAGGATCTCGTGAGAGGAGTTAACGTCAAGAATTTCCAACTTCCAGATTTCTGTGTAGCATGCAAGAAAGGCAAACAAACAAAGAAGTCCAATAAGGAAAAGAAAGTTCATTCTATCGAGCTTCCTCTTGAACTTCTTCACATGGATCTGTTTGGTCCAGTCAGTACAAAAAGAATTGCAGGGGACTTGTATTGTTATGTGGTTACTGATGACTACTCAAGATTCTCTTGGGTAATGTTTCTGAAGTCCAAATCAGAAACATTTGAGTCATTCAAGGTATTAGTAACCACACTAGAATCTCTCTACAAGCTGAAGGTAAGACAGGTACGCTCAGACAACGGGACCGAGTTCAAGAATCAGTGGATGGAAGCTTACTGCAAGGAAAAGGGAATTGTGCATCAGTTCACTTCTGTCTACACGCCTCAGATGAATGTCGTTGCTGAGAGAAAGAATCGCAGCTTGATAGAGATAGCACAGACAATGCTAGCAGACTCGAAAGTGCCTATCCAATTCTGGAATGAGGCAGTGGCAAATGCATGTTACACATTAAATCGAGTTCTGGTAGTCAAGCGCCATGGCAAGACATGTTACGAGTTACTACAACGACGTAAACCTAATCTGGAGTATCTCGAACCATTCGGCGCGCCGTGCACACTTCTGAAGAAGACTCAAGAAGGAAAATTCAGCGAGAATGCTGATGAAGGTATCTTCCTAGGATACAACATACCGAACAAGAGAGTTTACAACAACTCAACGAGTTTAGTAGAAGTGTGGTGTAATGTTGATGTTCAGAGATACACCACACCACCTACTAGAAAAGGACCCGCTTACTTTTTCGACTATGATGGATTCTTCAAGTCCTTCAACATACCTATCTCCACTTCTAACGAAGAGTTAGCTACAAGGATGATGTATGATATCTTGAATACACCCTCACTAGATTCAACATCATCGGGTTCACAGGGAGAATCATCTCACCACTCAAGGGGAGCACTCGAAGAAAATGACTCCTCCTCAGAAGATGAAGCTGAAGAAAATGACCAGAACAATCAGGAGGGACAGGTTCCAATTCCTGCAAGTCCACAAGCATCTAATAGTGATGTCTCTTCGACTTCGGAACCTCAAACTCCTACTACCTCAGATGCAGAACCTAATGTTCACAATATTGACTCTGAGGTAATTGTTCCTACCACTCCAGGATCACGTCTAAATGTCTATCATCCCCTAGACAATGTCATTGGGGATGTCAGATCAGTAGTGCAGACCAGAAATCAGCTATACTCAACTGATTATGCCTCGGTAATGGAAAAAGGATACATTCACGATGGTGTTTATCGTTGTTTTGTCTCGCAGGTTGAGCCAAAATACGTCAGTGAAGCACTGAATGATGAGGCATGGGTGAGTGCCATGCAAGAAGAACTTCTTCAGTTCAAGAAGTTAGGTGTATGGACTCTGGTAGATAGAGCTAAAGGTGCTAAGGTCATTGGCACCAAATGGGTCTTGAAATGCAAGAAGGATGACCAAGGCATCATTATCGGGAACAAGCCTCGACTGGTAGTTCAGGGATTTCAACAAGTCTAGGGCATTGATTACAATGAAGTGTTTGCACCCGTGGCAAGGATGGAAGCCATCCGCATCTTCCTTGCCTATGCATCGTATATGAAGATCAAAGTCTATCAATTAAATGTGAAGAGTGCATTCCTTCATGGTGAAATCCGAGAGACAGTTTATGTCAGTCAACCCGAGGGATTTGAAGATCCTTATCATCGGGACAGAGTTTACAAACTCGACAAGGCTTTATACGGGCTTCATCAAGCTCCAAGGGCCTGGTATGAGAAACTCTCGACTCATCTTGTGAAACACAGCTTTCGCAGAGGAGTCATTGACTGCACACTGTTTATCAAAGAAAAAGATGGAGACTTACTGCTCGTACAGATCTATGTAGATGACATAATCTTTGGTTCAAAGAACGAAGAATTATGCAAAGAATTTGAAGCAGTAATGAAGGCGGAGTTTGAGATGAGTGCCATGGGGGAGATGAAATTCTTTCTCGGGTTACAGGTGGATCAGACACCCAGAGGAATTTTCCTACATCAGACCAAGTATGTGGGAGACATTCTCAGTCGGTTTGACATGGAGAATGCTTCTGCAACTGGGACTCCACTTGCTACTAACCATGATATAGCACTCGATGAAAATGGTGATCTGGTCGATGCAACCATGTACCGAGGAATGATTGGATCTCTCATGTACCTCACTGCCTCAAGACCTGACATCATGTATGCTACATGTCTATGTTCTAGATATCAGGCTAAGCCAAAGGTTAACCATCTGATTGGGGTCAAAAGGATATTTCGTTATCTGAAGGGCACACCCACACTTGGGTTATAGTATCCTCATGATGATGACTTTGAGCTCACGGCGTATAGTGACTCGGATTACGGGGGCTGCAAGATGAATTACAAGTCTACATCAGCAGGGTGTCAATTCTTTGGGAGGAGATTAGTGACCTGGCAGTGTAAGAAGCCGACCTCGGTTGCATTGTCAACCTGTGAAGCCGAATACGTTGCTACTGCAAGTTGCTGTTCACAAATCATTTGGATTCAACAGCAAATGCGGGACTACGGTTTAAATTTCTCTTCTACTCCTATTTTTGTCTATAACTCTGCTGCAATTGCAGTAACTAAAAATTCAGTACAACATCCTAAGACCAAACACATCGGTATAAAATATCATTTTATACGGGACTGTTTGGAAAAAAAATTAATCGATGTGGTAAAAATAAATACTGATTTTCAACGCGCTGACCTCTATACAAAGGCTTTTGACAAACCGCGTTTTCTATATCTGTTAGAGGTCAACGGCGTTAAAAAGAAAAGTGATGCCATTCCAGATGATGACCATGTGTAGTCCGATTCAGTTTAGTCTAATTTTTAATTTTTCTTTTTATTTCCTTTATTTTTCTATTTTCTGTTTAAATTAAATACATTTTATTTAGCTGTCTATTAAAATCCTAAAATATGTAAATCGGTTACGATTTTAGAATTTTACGGGGAGAATAGGTCAGCCAGTAACATTAAAAAAAACAAAAAAAACAAGGGAGAAGGAGAGGCTAGCTGATAGAAGGTAGACTATATCTGTGATACCGATTCAAATACTTTGGAAAATGATAGTACACAAGAACAAATCAAGTGGGACTTTAAAATTTTAATTTAGACAAGATGCAAAATTCAAAGTATAAGTCTGTGTAGTCTGAGCAATATAAAAGGAAATATGATAGAAAAACCGGTAACTACTAAGGTAACACAACGAAAGTAGACCTAGAGGTTGCTAGACCACATATGATATGTCGGTAGATTCAACACAATAGGTGATTAGACCTGACTGGTGATTTCAAGATCAAACTAAGTTGTTTAACTGACTGTGGGCTCCCATCTTATCACTGGTTAACACAATCAACAATATTCCAATAAGGGGTAACGAGTATGTAAATGCCACAAATGTGTGCGGATGACCATAAATAGAGCAAAGCACGAAAAAAATGAAAAGCAAATGCTATCAAGCTAATAACTTATGTTGTTGGTGCATTATGTGCAAAAGAAAATTAAAGATGCTCTAACAAGAAGATAGGTTGTGTGCATCTCTGCTGTGCGATGGTACTAACCTGAGGATAAGCATAACCTAGATATTCTAGAATTCATTGTTGTTTGCCGCCTCTCTGCTGTGCGATGGCACTGACCTGAGGATTGGCTTCTCTTTGAAAGCTCTAAGAATAGTCTCTTCTTGTCTAAATACCCGTAGACCGCTCAAAAGCTCCTGAGGAATGTTGATTACCATATAAGCGTGGGATCCATAAATGTTGGTTGAAATATTTAAACCTTAAACTATCACCAATCTGTGTCAAAAGTCTGTGTATGGATTTAAGAGGACAAATATACTGACAATCATTGTGGCTATAATTCTTGAAAGTCCAAATCAATGTGGGAATCTAATAGTACCAGTATGATTTCCTAAATTTGCTAACGACTCTGGATGAACACCAAGAAGTGAGCATCGAAAGGTTTTGATAACATGTCCCAAATGATTTGACTTGCCTGTATGATTCCACAATTGAATTGGTCCAGTTATGGTCAAACTAAATTAAAGCTGCCTATTCCGGAACCGAATCCAGTAGATTTCTATCTTAGGATTTACACCTCACAAAAAATCAAAACAAGTTTAATTTTTGTACTTCAGTTTAATTTTCTATTTATTTAGTCATTTTAGTTAGTTTGATATCAGACTACATCATGGAATTCAGTAAGGGAGTAAATCACCTAAAAGGGTCATGTGAGATGACCACATGTGCTTTCAAAGGGTAAATTGGTCACGTCTGAGGTGACAAAGTGTTTAAAAGGATCACGTCTGAGGTGATCAAAAGTTTTTCAAGTTAAAATGATTATGTCTGAGATGATCAAATGTTCATAATGTTATTTCAATAGTTATAAAAGGGTCTAAATGTCAAATGGTAAGAAATGCAGAAAATTTCATAAGTATGACCCAGTCGCACGAGTGAACCATGAGTTTGGGCCAATCGTACGAATGGACCACACTCATGCCTTCTATAGCTGAATGGACATGAGTATGGACCATTCAACCGAATGGCCTATACGAATGACCCAGTCGGATGATTAAGAGCGAGCGAATGAGTAAGTCGCACGACTGAACTCCAGTCGGACGACTATAGGGGGGCGACTGAATCAGTCGCATGACTGAGGCCCATTCGCCCGAATGAAATGAGCCTATGAGCCCAGTCGTACGATTGAATTCAGGTTTAGTATAAATAGAGGGGGAGTCGGTCGCAGAGACTCATCATTCCCAAATTTGCCCTAATTCGCACGACTTAGCGTTACTCTGCCCAATTTTCTGGTAACCCGTCTGCAAAATTCGACACTTTGTCTTCCATGGTAGTTGTGACACCATGTGTGTGCAGCTCGCTCATCAAATGGTAGAATCTATCAATGACATCGTCTAAACTCTCATTTCCCATCGATTAGAAGTTGTCAAATTCTTTCTTCAACTCCTTAGCTTTAATGGCCTTCAACGAAGCATTCCCGTCATATCTTTTCTCCAGCTCATCCCATAACTTCTTGGCTTGCTTATTCTCAGAGAATTGATGAAAAATATCCTTAGGGATAGACTAAGTTAGCAATGCATATACTCTCTTTTCTGCATTATATTTTACTTTCTGTGCATCAGTCATGTCTCCTAAAGTAAGTTTCACCCCATCAGCTCCTACCGGCATACTGTACCCCGTCTCAATAGCTTCCCACATATTAGGATCTACTCCATTTAAGTAGATCTCAAAACCTTGTTTCCAGTGGGGAAACTCATCTAACGTTATAAGCTTCGGGGGTTTATTGTGATTCCCCACCTCACTCTCCAGTAGCAGTAAGTTCTGAATACGTGAGTCCTTCCCGGCTGTAAATGCTGAAAACTGATCCTCCATCTTGATTAACTTTAAGTCTCTTAAACAACCTGTTTAACTGGTGCGAATGGAGTGGTGCGATTGGGCTACCCGTGCGAATGAACTATGCGACTGGTTCAATCGTGCGGCTGAACTAAGCGATTGGTCCAGTCGTGCGAATGAAACTGATGCGGATGAACAATGCGAACGGTCTGCTTAGTCGTATGAATGAAGATACGACTTATTCCAATCGTACGTCTAAGGGATGCGAATGAAGTCTAATCGTGCGACTGAAGCTGCTGGATTTCGAAAATTTCTAGGTTTAACGTGTTTTGGCCGTAAAAACCCTAATTTTCACCAACCCTAATCGCCTTATGCCGGAAAAACAAAAACTTTATGAGCAGGGGACGTCCAAGACAATGTTTGACACAAAGATTGTGTTTTTAATGAAAAAACACAACTTTTGTATCAAAATCGATTGAATCACACGTAATCAAGAGCCAAAGCTCTGATACCACTTGTTAGGATCTGGTATTTCAACAAAACACCAACCGATTAACGTGTTAACCAAACCAAATAGTGTGGAATCCGATTTGATTGGCGATCCAATCAGTGAGAACGCACGTAGAAACAATAATGTATTGAATCTAACGTCAAGAATCGATTAGGAATCGATCTACAACGTTCTATGAACTTGGAGTATGAACTTGGAGGCTTCTGGACGGCTAGGGTACGTCTGGAGTCGAATTGGAATGAATGCTTACGTTTTTCACGAATTAGATGGTATTTATAGGTTAGGGTTGCTCATTCGGGCGACTGAACCATTAGTATGGTTCAGTTGTGCGATCGAGCCATGCGGTTGATCCATTCGCACGACTGAGTGGTCAGTCGTGAGACTGAGTTAATCTCATGTTACAATCATACGACTGATCCAGTCTCCTGGTTCAGTCGTGCGACTGAGTCATTCGCCTGAAGTTGTTCATGCGTATGGTCCATTCGCATGGGCCATTCGCATGAGAACTTCATATTGCTAAGTTTGAATGAATTCATTAATATAACATTATGTGTATCAATTCAAACAATCACAAACCTATATAATCAAGTTAATATCAACTCATTAATGAAATATTAAACATTATAAATCACAACCAAACATTCTCATTTCATTAATAACCAACCATTACATAAGTGTAAGACAATCAAGACATATTACATTCATATCAGGATCTAGGTACATATGTATCAACAAACTCCCCCTTGGACCTAGATCTATCTAATGTCTTACCTTCTGCATCACCTCTTCATACTTTTTGTACTTCTCCTCTCTTGTGACTCCTGCGTGTATCTCAAACGCAAAGCAGGATCGTATGACATTTTGGAATTGGAGGGCTTGTACAATATCTTGCGTGTCATAGAATAGTGGCCACTTGTATAATGTGTATACATCATCAGCAGACAAGTTAGTGAGCCACATCGGGTCAAACACCCTGATGGTATCCATTTTTTCCTCTTTATTCAGAATTATGACCGCCTCCCCTGTTCACCAATCATAGTACCACCATTTAAAGTGTGGAGTGAAGTCCTGTGGCATTTCCCTGAGAGGGATTCTTGACATTGTTTTTGGGGGACTCCACTTCAGCACTATCTTGGGCTTACCAGTTATGGGATCAACTTCAGAACGTCTGATCTACCTCGTAGGTTGTTGAGATTTGAAGTTGACCCACCTGGTGTGGTACTCTTTCTTCAGGGCAGCCTCAAACCAGCCTGACATTTTCCTCGGGTCAGCATATAGTAGCTTCAATTTAGCCAGCTGGTTGAGCTCAAAACCAGGTAGAGTCTTTAGATCATGTGGGAATCTAAAGTACTCAATGCCCTTCTCCCTCTTTATGGCATAAACATTAAGATCCTCAAAATGTGCCCACGCAATAATCTTGCCTGACACCTTGTGATGTTTCTTCACTTTGTAGAGTTTGGTGTAGACATTCTGTTTAGGAGCGGCGCGTTGGGCTCGGATTTCCTCGAAACATGCAGCCCATTCTGCCTTTCTGATATCAACATCGGCGTTTGAGGCTTGGGCTTGTCCTTCAATCTTCTCAGACTCTTGCTCCATCTGATCCAATACCTCGAATGTATCACTGACTAGGGATTCACCCAGATTGGGAACCACATTTCCCTCGTTGTCAGCGTACTCATGATAATGCTCTGCTGTGACGTCCCTTTGAAAGTTTGGATCTGCTTGATTTAAACATGTAACACATCAAACATTAGTTAATAATGAAGACAGTATCACATTAACATTATATAAACATTAAGTACATAAGTTTAGTACATGATTCAAGTTCAAAAGCTATCAAATACATAAACATCTAATCATTACTTTTGTCCTGAATAGCAGGCTCATCAGTATGTAAGGCAGAAGAAGAAGCTCGTTGGTCTTGATTTCTCTTCGAACGTCTTTCTTGACTCTGAGCTGAGGCAAATGCAGCTGCATCTCCTCCTTTATCATCATCATCATTCTGCCTTTCCTCTTTCTTTTCTTCATCATTCGCTTCATCATCCTAACTATCTTCATCTTTATCCTCATCCTCATCCTCATCATCGTCATCACCATCATCATCACCATCTCTTTCCTTTATCTTCAGAGGCTCATCTTTAGTTCCTTTGAGCTTGAGCATGATAGTCTTTTTGGCATCCTCCAACTCCTCAATCTTCTTCGCTGATATAGCTTTATGCTCCTGGAGTTGTGCAATCTCTTGGCTCTGAGCAGCCATTTGCTGTGCCTGCTGCTCAATCAGCTGAGCCTGCTGAGAAATCTGTTGGGATTGCGCAACTGTAAGATCTGCCAACTGACGAATCTGAGCTGTCTTCTCGTCATCGGCTGCCACCAGCCTCAGCACCATACGGTTCAGTGCTGAGAGTTGTTCCTGTACCCCACTGGGAGGTAAAGGTGATCCAGATAGATGGGTGGGATGTGATGATGGCCCGGCTTGGTGGCTAGTGGTGGTGGTGGTGGCAGTGGTGAAGATTGGGTTAGGTCTAGATGATAGTGGTGGTGATGTAGGTGTGAATGATATGGTGGTAGATGGGATATATGTACTGGTGGGTGGTGTGGTGACAGGGGTAGAGGGTGTGGTAGTGGTAGTGGTAGCTGTGGTGGTGGCTATGGTGGTGGCTGTGGTGGTGATTAGGGTAAATCTTCTTCTCTTGCTTTTCATGCCATGAGGCTGAGCCATCCTCTTTTTCCTAGTTCCCTTTGAGGAGGATGCTCCCCCTTGGCTGCTGGGTGGGTCCGGAGTATATGATGGATCTGTATCAGCAACTGCAGTATCTCCGGACTCCCCCTGGCGTCCACCAACCGCCCTAATACCTCTCTCAGTGGCAACCACCTTGCTGCCCACCGTTCGTACCAGAGGTTCTTCATCTGACTCCTCCTCCTCCTCTTCCAATTAGAAATCAGGGTAAATAGGAGCTGATTCGGGGCCACCCAGGACATCTCCTCCCTGATCAGCATCAAGATCATCCTCACGGGCCAGATGCCCAAACAGTCGCCTGACACGGGGTTTCACCTGCTTCCCCCTGTACACCTTCATCCTGCCTAAGGTGGTATCGTCCATCACCTCAAGCACCACGGCATCTTCCTTCTCCTACGGCAAGGAAGGGAGCTTCTTGTCAATAATCATCTGCATGAATCGAGGGTACATGCAGAAGCCCTCCTTCCCTTTCCCCTCAATGTTCTCCACCAAGTAGGTGAAGATCACCCTGGAGAAGCTGAACGGATGGTTCAGCAGCAACGCTACATATGCGTTCTGGATCTGATCCGACATCTCATCAAATCCTCCCTTCCTAAACGCTATGCACTTCAACAGCACATGAACGAGGTACTTGAGCTAGGGACACAGGTTGCTCTTGTTGAGCACCCCTGCGTTGATGTCCCCAGAGTACTTAGCTCGTAAGAAACATCCTTTGACAGTAAGGGGGTGTAGTCTAGTGGGACAGTCAGCATCGTCCCCAAACTCCAGCACAATCCTGAGATCCTCCTCCGTGATCTCAATGGCCTCTCCAAAAATAGTACTCCTGATACAATGAGGCTCAGAAGATCTGTCAACGACTGCACCTTCCCAGAAGCCTGCTGAATAGAGCGATACAGTGTACATGGAGCAGATATAGCATGAGCAATCCTCGATCTCCTCAGAAATGTGATAATGCCAGGAAAGACTGAAGCATTTCTGGATGTAAGATCCAGATGAGCACAAATGTTGTGCTTAGTACTCATGGTCCAACGACTCGCCATCTGTTACACAATGAATATAAACATTAGTATCCGTTGGCTAAAAATGTCTTGAATCACTTGGACTTGAAAATATTCTTTTCTGTCATGCGAATGAGGTTGTGCGACTGAGATCAAGTTGTGCGAATGAGTAGTGCGACTGAGACCCAGTCGTGCGAATGACCTCATACATACGACTGAGTGTGCGACTAGACTCATACGTAGGTAAACTCATGCGTTTACACCAGTCGTGCGACTAAACTCATACGCATGGTTCAGTTGTGCGGTTTAGCTATTCGCACACCTCAGTCGTGCGACTGAAGTTCATCAACCTGTCCATTCGCATGACTTTCTGACTGTTCAATTCAAATTCAATTTTTCACCAATTTTTAAGTTTAGACGTTGTGTTCTGATTCATTATACTCGCAATCATTTAATTTATCACCTAACAACTTTAATTTCATTTGTTTACTTAGTTTCGTTAGGTTATTTGGCCACACATGTTTTGGTTTTTCAAATGAGTCCGATTTTCCAGATTAGGTCTCAAATTGAATGAAATAACGATGGATTTGCACCGCAAAGTACTTGTAGAATCAGTGCAGAGAGTCAGTACACAACAATCAAGGTTTTTTAGTGATCAAACGAAAATTGGGAAGAGTAACCATAAGTCGTGCGAATTAGGGCAAATTTGGGAGTGATGAGTCTCTGCGACCGACTCCCCCTCTATTTATACTAAACCTGAATTCAATCGTACGACTGGGCTCATACGCTCATTTCATTCGGGCGAATGGGCCTCAGTCGTGCGATTGGTACAATCGCCCCCCTTCAGTCGTCCGACTGGAGTTCAGTCGTGCGACTTACTCATTCGCTCGCTATTAATCATCTGACTGGGTCATTCGTATAGGCCATTTGGTTGAATGGTCCATACTCATGTCCATTCGGGTATAGAAGGCATGAGTGTGGTCCATTCGTACGATTGGCCCAAACTCATGGTCCAGTCGTGCAACTGGGTCATACTTATGAAATTTTCTTCATTTCTTACCATTTGACATTTAGACCCTTTTTAACTATTGAAATAACATTATGAACATTTGATCATCTTAGACATGATCATTTTAACTTGAAAAACTTTTGATCACCTCAGACGTGATCCTTTTAAACACTTTGTCACCTCAGACGTGACCAATTTACCCTATGAAAGCACATGTGGTCATCTCAGACATGACCCTTTTAGGTGATTTACTCCCTTACTGAATTCCATGATGTAGTCTGATATCAAACAAACTGAAATGACTAAATAAATAGAAAATTAAACTAAAGTACAAAAATTAAACTTGTTTTGACTTTTTGTGAGGTGTAAATCCTAAGATAGAAATCTACTAGTGTCACAACTACCATTTGATGAGTGAGCTGCACACACATGGTGTCACAACTACCATGGAAGACAAAGTATCGAATTTTGCAGACGGGTTACTAGAAAAATGGGCTTCTTTTGTGTCAAATCTGAGACAGAATGTATCACTGACTAGGGATTCACCCAGATTGGGAACCACATTTCCCTTGTTGTCAGCGTACTCAGGATAATGCTCTACTGTGACGTCCTCTATTTCAATCTCATCAATGTTGTTCAGCTCTTCGTCACTGGTAGACTCAAAAGTTGGAGCATCCTTGATAATCTCATCAGGATTCAGCTTGAACATCTCAGCCAGTTGCTCATTTGTGAGATCATGAATTATTTCCCCCTCTTCAGGGGTATAACTCACTGATCTCCTGACGATCCCTTGCAGATCAAGAATCATAGTCAGTTGAGTCTTGACCTGCTAAAGGAGAGCAACATCATATTCGTCCCTTTGAAAGTTTGGATCTGCTTGATTTAAACATGTAACACATCAAACATTAGTTAATAATCAAGACAGTAACACATTAACATTATATAAACATTAAGTACATAAGTTTAATACATGATTCAAGTACAAAAGCTATCAAATACATAAACGTCTAATCATTACTTTTGTCCTGAATAGCTGGCTCATCAGTAGGTGAGTCAGATGAAGAACCTCTGGTACGAACGGTGGGCAGCAAGGTGGCTCACCAACCCTAATCGCCTTATGCCGGAGAAACCAAAACTTTATGAGCAGGGGACGTCCAAGACAACGTTTGACACAAAAAGATTGCGTTTTTAATGAAAAAACACAACTTTTGTATCAAAATCGATTGAATCACACGTAATCAAGAGCCAAAGCTGTGATGCCACTTGTTAGGATCTGGTATTTGAACGAAACACCAACTGATTAACGTGTTAACCAAACCAAATAGTGCGGAATCCTATTTGATTGGCGATCAAATCAGTGAGAACGCACGTAGAAACAATAACGTATTGAATCTAACGTCAAGAATCGATTAGGAATCGATCTACAGCGTTCTATGAACTTGGAGTATGAACTTGGAGGCTTCTGGACGGCTAGGGTACGTCTGGAGTCGAATTGGAATGAATGCTTACGTTTTTCCACGAATTAGGTGGTATTTATAGGTTAGGGTTGCTCATTCGGGCGACTGAACCATTAGTATGGTTCAGTCGTGCGATTGAGCCATGCGGTTGATCCATTCGCACGACTGAGTGTTCAGTCGTGCGACTGAGCAAATCTCATGTTACAATCATACGACTGATCCAGTCTCCTGGTTCAGTCGTGCGACTGAGTCATTCGCCTGAAGTTGTTCATGCGTATGGTCCATTCGCATGGGCCATTCGCATGAGAACTTCATATTGCTAAGTTTGAATGTATTCATTAATATAACATTATGTGTATCAATTCAAACAATCACAAACCTATATAATCAAGTTAATATCAACTCATTAATGAAATATTAAACATTATAAATCACAACCAAACATTCTCATTTCATTAATAACCCAACCATTACATAAGTGTAAGACAATCAAGACATATTACATTCATATCAGGATCTAAGTACATATGTATCAACACTTTAGCCTTTAGAGCTTTCAATGACGCATTCATGTCATACCGTTTTTCCAATTCATCCCACAGCTTCTTTGCTTGCTTGTTCTCAGAAAATTGATGGAAGATGTCATTAGGAATTGAATGAGTTAGCAATTCATATACTTTCTTCTAAGCATTGTACTTTACCTTTTGGCCATCAGTCATGCTGCCTATGGTAAGTTTGACTCCAACTGCACCTACAGGCATGCTATACCCTGTCTCTATCGACTCCCACAAATTGGGATCTACTCCATTTAAGTAGATCTCAAATCTTTGCTTCCATTGTGGGTAATCATCTAACGTTATGAGCTTCGGGGGTTTATTGTGATTCCCCACTTCATTTTCCGGAAGCAATAGATTCTGGATCCTAGAATCCCTCCCTGCGGTGAATGCTGAATATTCGTCCTCCGTTACTATCGACTTTGAACTTTAGAACAAACGTTTTACTTGTGCGACTGAAGGAATGCGATTGAACACTTCGTGCGATTGAACAATGCGGATGTCTCAGTCGTGCGAATGAACCAATGCGGATGGCTCAACCGTGCGAATGGATAGGTGCGGATGAGCAATGCGAATAGGCAGTTCAGTCGTACGAATGGATGAACGACTGAGTCCAATCGTGCGTATGAGGGATGCGGATGGATTCAGTCGTGCGATTGAGTCAATCGTGCGACTGAAGCTGCTGAATTTTAAGAATTCGAAGGTTTAAGGTATTTTGACGCAAAAACACGAATTTCTCACGAACCCTAATTGCCGGAAAACGTTTTTTTGACCTGGAGACGTCTAAAACACTATTTGACACAAAAAGACAGCGTTTTTGAGTGAAAAACACGATTTTTATATCAAAATCGATTGAATCACACGTAAATCAAGAGCCAAAGCTCTGATACCAATTGTTAAGTCGCTGGATCGGTAGACATCCGAGCATGTTCTTGACGGAAGGAAACAAAATCAAAACCAATAGACAAACAATAACACGAACTATAATAAAATGGTTTCATGATAAAACCTCATGATTACAAGCTCGTTACAACATAAGAATCACAACTCTTGGCAAGGGGAGATCGAGCATGATCTCCCCTCTCATCCGGCAGCCCCTAGGCCCCGGGCACACTCCTTTCAAAACCCTTCATCTCTCTAAACATTGAAACTGGTATATATAGGCCTCGGCCTATATTAGATGCGAATGGGCCCATTCGTATGACTGGACCATGCGTATGGTTTAATCGTACGACTGGACCATACTTATGGTTCAGTCTTACGAATGGCCCAATAGCATCTCTCAGTCGCACGACTGGTCCATTAGCATGGCTCAGTCGTACGACTGAGTCTCATTCGCATATGCTCCTGCGAATGACCTAGTTTCATGTGTTTACAACATATCAGGTGTATTACATTAAGCCTAAATTATTAGACAAGCGACGGAAACACTATATATGACAATATATGCTCCAACACAAGAAACACGAGTGAAGTTAAACATTTTTGTAATGGGTTTACCCTTTTGTTCTCACCCCTATCTTAACATCTCCAATGATGTTTGTGGTGGGATGTGACTTATGGATTTTCAGTTGAGGAATCAAAACAAGTTGATTAGACAGATCTTAATTAGTGAGTTTCAGATATGGTAATGGAGTATCAGCCACCACATCAGCACACTTATCAAGAGAAACTTGATTTAATGAATGTGTGACATCATTGATGTTGTCTTCTATGGAGTGGTTATCAGTATCAAGGAATTCTTGATCACTATCAACACCTCTATCTCCTCTTATATTGTAAACCCATTCATTTGACTTGTATACCTCTATGCTAGAATTTGTAGGCACCTCAGATCTATCAGTTAAACAATTTGTCATAGTTGTGCTGACAGGATTTTTAACTACAGGGTTTGTTAGCTGAAGTAGTCTTCTTACTTGGTCTTATCAGCTCATATTTGGAGCGGGATCTCATGTTGATAGTCTACCTGTAGATCCTGAAACATCTCCACAAGATTAGTTAAAATAGTTGGTAACTAAATCAAGATCAAATAGCCAATCAGGACCAAAACCTTTCACACTTGGTGTGTGCTCATTGAAGGTCATATTTCCTGACACCTTAACTACTCTAGTTCCGAGATTGTATGCTCTATAAGCCTTAGCGTGGGTAGAGTATCCAATAAAATGTCCATCATTTGATTTCTCAGCAGATTTGGCTATCTGATCTTTGGTATTTAAGAAGGTGCAAGGACATCCAAATGACTTGAGGAAACCAATAAAAGATCTCCTTTTGTGCTATTGTGTAACAAGCACAACCCACATCAGATATTGTCCGCTACTTGGGGAGAATACCCCTGCAGGATCGGACAAGGTCACTCAACACAAGAATCCTCTCTTGAACTCACTAATTCACACTAGAATGATGAAGCAGAATCCTCTAAGAGTTTATAATAATATACTAAGTAAGCAACACACAAGAAATGATTTTCAAGATACTTGTATATATTACCTTTCGACTCAACGTTTACAAGCATGCTCAATGAGTTTATAGTGAGAACTATATATACTACTATCTACAGCCGGTTATACTTAGATTACCAGCTAATAATTAGTACTAATCAAATACTACATTTCTAGTAGTAAGGTATCTAAGTGCAGGACCGTTTAAGGGATGGTCACTTACAACACAACACACAATGAGGAGAGAGTATAGAACACTTAACAGATCAAATAGGGAACTTGTAACTTATAAGGTTTGATACTTAGAACACAAGTATATATGAGACAGAACAAGAAGCAAACAACACAAGTATTGGTTTTCAAGAATGTTGTATATTACTTTCAAGTTCTTTACAGGTGTTACAAAAGCATAAGAAAAGATACAAGGACATGAGATACTTTATACTACATCCTATAGCCGGCCATACTTAGAAAGCCAGCTGGAAACATATGATCTAGACAACAACAAAATCAAATGTAGAGTCAAAAGGCAGATTGCCTTTTGACTAGTGACTATGACATGCCATAGGTAACATCCTAATATATTACAAAAAGGATAAAAGTACATAAAGTAGAAAGCACAGACTCAAGCCTCAATGTACAGTTACCAAAAGCATGGACCTTTTCACCAACTTGTGAAAGTTGGTGAGTCAACAGAGTTGCAACAGAAAGTGGTCCAGTTGTATGGAACAGTACATCAGAAAAAGTATATTTCAAAAGTCTTCGGAAGAAATCAGTCTTCTCTTCTTAGCTTCGGAAGACTTTGTCTTTGAAACTTTCGAAGACTTCACTTTTGGCTTCGGAAAATGTTGGTCTTGGCTTCGGAAGATTTTACACTTAAAATAAATTTGAAGCATGGCAAAAAACTTCCGAAGTATTTATGCTCTGTACTTCAGTGCATGCATGCAGGACAAACTTAGGATGTTTTAGGTGCATCAGCCTTACATGAAACCTTACAAACTCCCCCTAGCCTAATGCTACCAAATATTTGAAGACCTTAGATGTTGACAGTCCATATCATGATGATGACCATACCCTTCTTCATTAGATTGTCAGGATCACTCAGACTCTCAAAGTGTCTTCTCATCTCAAAGAGATCATGCAGATTTATGTTGAACATGTCCTTCCATGTGTAAACATGTTCACCGCCTTGATCTCTGATTACATTCCATCTTTCTGGATTAGTAGTGAAGGTCTAGGATAAGATGGGTCTTCCTGATGTAAGAGGAGCTACTTGAATAGGAGTTGATTGAGCTGCCTCTTCATGCACTCCTTCAGGATGATCTGATTCATCCTGAGGTTTTAAGGTAGATGACTCTAACTTCTTCTTCTTTTTGACTTGGGTTTAGAGGCCATCCTTATCCTCCTCTTTGGAAACTTTAACTGAGAAGACTGGTCTACAACACCTTGTTATTCAGTCTTGTCTTTCTCAGTTGGGTCTACCTCCCTTACAAGTTCAGAAGGAGAAGGAGTTTGACCCTGCTGTGGATCAGAAGATGAAGCTTGCTGAGAGTCAGTAGGAGGTCCAGGTTGTGTTGTCTTAAATTCTTCAACCTTAACCTCCACTTCTTGAGGGGCTTGGCTTGGTGGAGAGTGTAAGTCAATGAGCTCTCCTCTTTTGATCTTCTCCTTGATCACCCTTATATGCTCATCCATGGTGGATAGAGACATTGGACCATGTCTCCTTCCGGAGAATCCATACAGCTTCAAGAAGCTCATCATCCTTTGTCTGTCAGCAGACTTCTTCATACTTTTTTGGATAATGGCTCTTGACTTTGCAGCCTCTTCCCTCATCTTTCTCTTTGTTGCCTTTTGTTCTTTGAGGACTTGAAGTTCAACTTGTTTGAGATACTCAAAGTCATTATAGTCAAAGGACAAGGGAAGAAGTGCAGCTGCCTGGTAGAGTCTTGTGGCACTCAGGTAGTTTATCATATTTTACCTGTCAGTTTCTTTGTCTACCAGAGGTTCTTGTGTTGCCACAATCTCTTGCATAGGGCTTTCTTGAACTGGGGAGCGAGTAGGAACATGTTTGTATACTCTTTTCTGTCTCTTTTCTTCTTTGATTTGGAGGAGCAACCTTGCATCCTCTTCTTCCTTCCTCTCCTTAAACATTTCCATGTCTGCCAGTTCATCTAGTTCCTCTAAGGGGAGAGATATGATCTCATCAAGGTCATAGTTCCGAGTCTATTGGTAGGTAATCTGGACTACCCTCAACTCATCATTTTGAGTGTTTGGTCTTGGGGCAGCCCTAATTGCAGCTTCCATAAAGCCTGAGGACCCAGTGGAATTATCTCCCCTTAGCTTCCTTTTCCTCTATCTCTCCTCCTTCTCAATCTCCTCAGGAGTCATTATCCTTTTCCCTTTGTCAGCCACAGACCTTTATGACTCAAGGTGGAGAGAGATTTGGCCTTCATTATTTGGAGTAGCTTCCATGCTCTGGCTAGAGAGAGACTATGATACACCTTCACCAGCAGGTGTTTCACTGAGGGAATGGATTGTTAAAGTTGCTGGTTGTGAGACAGAGCTTACAAGTTCTGTCACTGGGCCTTCAGTCAAGGTTTTCCCTTTGAAGCTAATCTTAGGGTCCACCTCAACATCTAGTTGACCAATGACATTGCCTGCTTGCATTGGTATTCTTGTTTTAAAGTTTTCAGCAATCCAGTCTTGAATCCTTTGAGCCATTCTATCAGCTTGCCTAGATTGGATTGGATCGGCAAGTGGCATGTTGAACAGGTCAAGACCTTCATAGTAATTCAAGGTCTGAAAGTTAAAAATATCTTGATGCCCTTGAACTCTTTAAAGTATAAGGCTCTTATCTCAGCATCATACATCCACCCAAATATGTAGTTTTAAGATCCTTGAGGTGGGGATGACATAGCCTTTGGTATACCTTCCTCAAAGAGACTCTGAATGAGTGAGTCTAGTGAATCCACATCAATGTGAATTTGAGGAAGTTGTTGAATATGGACAATTGCAAGTGAGGATGGTGAGTCCTCAATGTCTATACTCTGTGAAGAGCTCCCAGGTTTGGTGATTGCTATGACTTTCTCCCCCTTTTTAGTAGCATCACCCTCTTGCATATATGAGCTAGGAGTTAGTTCAATCACATCCACAGGTTCTTGTGTTCCTAGATGAGTTCTCCTTAATGTCTCCCAACTAGTTTCTTCCTTAAGATAAGATATCTCAACTTGCTGATCATTGACCCTATTTTGTATGGTAGTCACCTGAGATCTAAGGTGACTAACCTTAGAGACTAAATAGGAGCATGTTTGTGATAATCTTTGCACCTTTAGTCTCATGTTCCCCTTATCCTCATCAGAAGAATCATAAGGGATGAGTGAATTGGACCAAGGTCTTCTCTCACACCACCAGCATAGTGTTCTTGGCTGCTGGGTTTCCCTTACTCACTGACAACCTCAGTTGAAGTGTCAATGGGCTGAGTTGCCATGGTTGAGGTCTGAATGATGTAATCATTTGCAAAAGTGAGAGGCTCTTCCATATGGACATCTTGAGCAGGTTCAGGTAGATCCACCTCAGTAATGGGTGAATGATGCTTTTCCTCGAGGTCTGGAGAAAGCTCAAATTGAATGGGATGTGTCTATTTATCTATCTCTTGACTTGAAATGGGAGCAGGTTTGAAAAAGGATCTTAGAGTGTCTAGGGTTGGGCCAGGAGGGTCTCTTATATGGCCTAGACATAGGAGAATCAGGAGCAGTCATCTCTCTTTTGAGTAGGGGAGGAGTAGAGAGACTCATGGTACTCATTGAATCCTATGTCTTCATCATCATAGAATTCTAGGTTGGGAATGGGTGGTTTAGATCTAGAGGCTGGGGATGGTAACTTTCCCCTGAAGGTTGTTCACTTGAGTGTTGAGACTCAGAGTGAAGGCTTAAGGCTGATGGGCTAATAAACTCATCAGGCTGAGAATGAGGAACCTCAACACTGATTCTTGATGAGATGGGAGTGGTTTGTTCCTCAGGAGAAGTGGGAGCTCCAGTGTCCATTTGTTCCTGTATGGGTGATGATATGGGGGCCTGCACAAGCTCAATAGCTTGAGCAAGGGTTCATTTGGATTTTCTTTGGTAGGTGAGGATGATTTGTGGCTGTTTAGGTGGTTGAGAAGTATAAGGTATGGGTACAACACTAGCTTGTGTTGCTAGGTTGTCACCTTGAGCAATGAGCTCTAACATTTTTAGGACAAGGGCTGTTTCTACCCCATAGAAGCCAACAATTGGCTTCTTCATTATTATAAAGATGTCGGGCTTCATCAGTCCAAATTTAAGAATATTATTTGTTCCCCTTAACTGTGTGCCCAGTTCACAGTTAAGAATGTATTGAACATATCTAGGGAACATATAATACTCTAAGGAGTCCAAATTTGCAAGTAAATTTGTATAAAAAAATTAAGGGTACCTGAATTTGACCCTTGGACCATTCCATGGACTATGAATGAGAGAACTTCAGGAATCTGGTCCCACCCCCATGCTTGTTGGACAAGCTGTGGATGACCACATGAAGTAGGTACTTCCACTGGGATGAGACCTTCCATTCGACTGGGTGTGAGAATGATATTCTCAGTTGATATGAATCAACTAGGATCGAATATGATGATTGAGTCAATGATTATATGGCGGAATCAACAATCACAGAACATTGAATGCAAGAAATACTCATAAATTCTCTTTGAACTAATTGAGGTGAATGGTTACAATGAATGCTAGGGTTTGAGCATTAAACAGTAACAATACACCTTCTGAACATAAGACTAAAAAAATAATTCTGATTGTCTATAAACAGTCACCTCACATAGGAGGATTTCTATTCAATTTATAGGCTCACAAGAAGCCTTTACAAAAAGACTAAAATACCCCTGTACTATAAACTATTCTAAGTAAAAAAGTCTTAATCAGCGTTTGTTGTTGTCCATCCGCATTAACTAATGCGGATGTGTTGACAAATGCAGATGAACAAAGACTTGGCGCATTTGCTGATGAGCATCCGCATTAGTAAATGCGAATGTACAAAATCCTTGTCAGCATTTGTTCGGTTGTCTGCATTTGTTAATGCGGAAGAACAAACACTTGTCAGTATTTGTTCTGTGGTCATCCGCATATACAAATGCAGATAGCCAACACTTGTCTTCTTTTGTTATTGCAGATTCTTCATCCGCGTATCTTCTTGGACTTGTGGGATTTCAGTAGAACAACCATCAATCCACCACTTGAATTGGCATGTATGATCCTTTCAGGTTCCAACAATACTCCCCATAAGGATTATACAACCAATGTACTTCAAGGGTTTGATGGTGGATGAGGTTGTGAGGATTCTGTTGGGTCTTGTGCAGCAGGAGAGGATACAGGTGGTTCTGCAAGTAATGGATCCAAAATGGCCTTTATCATATTGACAAAGTCATTGGCTTCAGACATCTTTTCTCTATTCAGCACATGAATCTTCATTTGGCTCGTAGTGTGGATTGCTTCAATGGGCAGCTTTCTCAATGAGATGGGTTCCCATATTGACACAGTTGATAATTCATCCCTATGAATCAGTAGAGATCCTTCCACATCCACCTCTAGCTTTACAATATTCCCAAGTTGCAAAGGAGTCTTCTTCTTCCTCCTCTTCTCTTTCTTGGCTATGATTCTATCATAAGCCATCTTTAGAATCTTTATGCACTTGAGATAGAAGTGCATGTCTTCTTCTCCCAGTTTGTTGTTTATTTCTCTGAAGTGTCTGGTGTATATGTAGTGGATATAGGACTCATCTAGCAGTCTCACCTCATAACCACTAAAAAACCGTATCTCAGAACCTTCTTTACCTCCCCACCTCCTTTCAATTACCAACTCATATGTCTTCTCATCATAATAGACATTTGAGATTGGTTTGGAGGAGTGAGTTCCAGCCACCATCTTTCTCTTCAATGATTCGGTTGGCTTCACCTTGAGCTCAGGGAATATCACTTCTTTAGCTGGTTTAGTCTTTTTCTTTTCAAGGGGAATTACAAAGGACCTATCCTTCCTCATGCAGATAGCCTTAAGAGATTTGAAGTTGTCAAATCTTTTGAACATCTTTAGTATGTCTTCAAAGTCATAACTCCTGAACATAGCCTTATGATTGATGAGCTCCAAATTGGCTAGTTCTTTCTGATCATGAATCTGCAGGGAGTTCACTAAAGCAGAATACTCAGTGAATAATTGAACCAACCCTGAGATCCTTTTGATCATGAACATGTTCCAGTCACTATCATACTTCCAGGCTATTATCTTCTGAACAGTCTTGCCTTGGGGAGTAGATACACCCTTTATCATCTCTTCAGTTGTGATCCCTTCTTGAAGCTTTAACTGTGAAGGCTCAGCAAACCACTCAGGATGTCTATGTAGAACTCGTGCCAAAGAGTCATGATCTCTATGGGTGAGCTGGATGTCTTGTGTAGATACTCTAGTTCTTGGTTTCTTGCTAATAATCTCTGCTTCAAGCTTTTTCAGCCTTTCTTTCTTCTCATTTATCATCCTAACCATATCAGCTCTTAGGGAATTTGTCTTCATATTCCCAAACTTTCTTTTGTTGAAACTTAGTTTAGACAGATAGTTCTTCATTTCCATGTCAGTCATTCTGTAGTGATCAAGATACAAGGATTGAGGAGCTTCAGTCTGCTTGGTTTTTGATGAGAATTTAACCGCTAGTGTAAGGCCCCGTTCCCGGGACGCTTACAGTTTGCCAATCATCGCACATAAAATATATAAATACATTTGACTTTCATAAAACATCGCAGCGGAATCATCAAAATAGACATCTCATTTCATTATAAGAGCTTTTGCAAAACAATACATCGTTATCAAATTACAAAAATATATGTTGCATTACATCACAAAAGCATTATAAAAATGGATGCCATCCAAAAGAGTTGAGTAGCCGCCCCGTGCCATCCTCAGCAATCATTACCTGCCAACTGGAAACACATAAAAGTCAGTGTTGCTGAGTGAGTTCTAGTTTTATAATAAAACATACTTTTCTTTCGTTAAAACCGTTCTTTACTTTCATGCGATCATACATCATACGTACACGTAGATAATATCATTATTATCTTCATCATTCATCCATTAACTTTCATTCATTCATACTTTCTGACTTTCATTCGTTCGTTCATCATTACATCTTTTCTTTCTGTCACAACCATGAACTTTTACCCTTCCATCCGTTGGTACTGGGCCGAAGCCTAATATAGACCTTCCATCACGGTGCACAGCACCTCATGGCGACAGTACCGAAGGTAAAAATTCAAGTATACCATTGTCATGCGCTATGCCCTTCCGTCCGTTGATACTGGACCGAAGCCTATCATAGACCTTCCATCACGGTGCACAGCACCTTATGGCCACAGTACAGAAGGCAAGCAACAATGGTTCTATACAAATGGTCAATCACAAAGAAGGAACCTGATGTGCATCCTTCTGGGGTAGCTAACCCGCACACCGTTGGGCTAACACCTTACAATGAGGGGTGTCCCGACATCCAATGCTTGCAAGAATTTTGCTACATTCCATTGTTTATTAATGCATGCATTCATTCATCATGTTCCTCTTTCATTATCTTCCACTTTACGTTACATAATACTTTCATTTCATTCATTAACATTCCACGTAAAGCCAAGGGAAAATAATCATACATAAATAAGGAAAATCAACATACACAGTCAACATCATCATATAGGGCATCATCATATAGGGCATCATCAAACATACATAACATACATCATGCATAATCATACAACATCATACATCATCATCATCATGTCCAACATAACCTCTATGGTCTCAAAGTCAACTTACATGAACTACTGGGAACCTTCCACATCAAGACTTACATCTGCACTTTCCCCCGAAAGTCAGTAAATAAACTATGTTCTTTCGGGCGTATGAGCCCTACTTGGGCGTATGGACACCCTCCAGTCGCATGGCCTTCCAGGCGAATGAACACTTAGGCGAATGGACATCAGGCGAATGGACCCTATGCGAATGGACCTATGCGGATGGACCTATGGGCGAATGGACACCTATGCGTATGGACTCTCAGATGCATGACCTCCATGCGTATGGCCTTCAGTCGCATGACTTCAGGCGCCAGAGCTTCAGTTGCATACCCTTCATACGAATGGACCTCAGTCGCATAGCCTCCAGGCGCATGGACCTCAGTCGCATAACCTTCAATCGCATACCTTACAGGCGCATGAACTTCAGTCGTATAAATTCCAGGCGTATGGACCTCAGTCGCATGGCAATCGTGCGCATGGACCTCAGTCGCATGCCATTCGGCCGTATGGCCTCCAGTCGCATGCTATTCGGTCGCCTAGCCCTAGCTGATGCAGAATCCAGTTCATCCCGAACCCAATCTGCCATTTTCAACCTCCAAGCTCTTCCAAACTCATTCTAAGCCCAAATCAACCATCCTAAACCTTAGGAAAACATACCACAACACCATTCAAGCACACACAAGCCCGAAAACAACCTCCACTCGCATCACACACAAACACATACACACGGGTCAAACACACACATTTCAAAAACGGGTTTTTAGATGTGTTCCAGCCCCAAATCAGTTGAAAACATGTAAAAGAGGGGTCGTAGAACTCACACAAACGACCCCGACGAGAAGAGCTTTGATTCAACTCGCTACACTTCGCTTTTCACGCTCGAATCCACCCGAACCAAGCTTTTTCTTCCTTTTTCTCCCTTTTCTCATTCTCTCCTCTCTTTGGCTGAGTTTTTGCAAGTGTGGGGAGGGTGTGGGTTGCCCTCCCCTCTTATTCCTCTACTCATCCAATCTTTCTCTCGTTTTGGCGAGTTTGGTCCCCTGACTTTGGACTTTATTTCTTTTTCTTCTTGCGTCAGCTTCAAAGAAAATATCCGGGTGTTACAAGTCCACCCCCCTTATATAGGTTTCGTCCCCGAAACCTGTTATTCCTCGAACAAATGTGGGTAATGTTGCCTCATTTCCTCTTCAGTCTCCCACGTAGACTCGGATCCTTTCCTGTGCTTCCACTGTACACGCACAAGAGGAACCACTTTATTCCTCAGCCTCTTCTCTTTTCGATCGATGATTGCCACTGGCTGCTCCACATAATTGAGCCGTTCATCCACTTCGATATCCTCCAGTGAAACAATCATATCTTCATTCGCTAAACACTTCCTCAGATAAGATACATGGAATGTCGGGTGAATTCCATTTAACTCATCTGGTAATTCCAGTCTATTGGCCACCTCTCCTACTCGAGCAAGGATTCGGAAAGGCCCTATATACCTTGGGCTCAACTTGCCCCGCTTTCTAAATCGGATGATCCCCTTCCACGATGAGACCTTCAACATAACCCGGTCACCCACCTTAAACTCAATCGGTCTGCGTCGTTTATCAGCATACAACTTCTGTCTATCTTTGGCTGCCTTCATGAAGGCCTTGATCTTGTCAAGCTTCTCAGTCGTAGCCTCGATTACCTTGACGCTCCCTAAATCCTTCTGACCAATATCACCCTAACAAACGGGTGTTCTACATCTCCTACCGTATAGCATCTCATAAGGAGGCTTACCAATACTGGCATGATAACTGTTATCATATGAGAACTCAGCTAACGGTAAGTGGTCATCCCAACTTCCTCCAAAATCGATAACATAAGCACGAAGCATATCCTCCAACATCTGAATGGTCCTTTCGGACTGACCTTCGGTCTGGGGATGATAAGCCGTGCTAATATGTAACCTCGTCCCCATCGCGTCGTGAAATTTCTTCCAAAATTTAGATGTAAACCGGGTGTCACGATCAAACACAATAGACACCGGCACACCATGACGAGTTACAATTTCCTTGATGAATAGATCGGCCAACCTTTTAGATGAATATGTCTCACGGATCGGTAGGAAGTGAGCACTCTTCGTCAAACGATCAACTATCACCCATATGGCATCATACCCTTTCGGGGTACGCGGCAGCTTCGTAATTAAATCCATGGTGATGTGCTCCCACTTCCATTCCCGTATATCCAAAGGTTGGATCCTCCCATACGGCTTCTGATGCTCGGCCTTCACCTGCAGACAAGTGAGGCACTTACTCACATACTCCACCACATCACGCTTCATACCCGGCCACAAAATCTTTCTTCATGTCTTGGTACATTTTCGTTGCACCGGGATGAATAGAGTATCGAGTCTTGTGAGCTTCATCCATAATCTTCACTCGTAGGTCCACAAAACGAGGAATCGACATTCGTCCAAATCGGGTTCTAACACCAAGTGTGTTTTCTCCCAACTCCACGACCAGACCTCTCATTCTTTCAAAGGTAAGATGATCTTCTTTCAGTGCCTCATCTTGAAACTCTTTGACTTGCTTCATCACATCCGAGGTCATGATCAACTAGTATGCTTTTACCCGAATCGGCTCGGGTCTCTCCTTTCGGCTAAGGGCATCCGCCACCACGTTGGCTTTGCCCGGATGGTAATGGATCTCGCAATCATAGTCCTTTATGAGCCCCAACCATCGTCTCTGCCTCATGTTCAGGTCCTTCTGTTCAAAGAAGTACTTCAAGCTCTTGTGTTCAGTGAATATGGTGCACTTCGTCCCGTAAAGGTAGTGCCTCCAAATCTTTAACTCAAAGACCACGGCTGCTAGCTCCAAGTCATGAGTAGGATAATTGACCTCATGAACCTTCAAATGTCGGGATGCATAGGCTATAACCTTCCCTCTCTGCATTAACACACACCCCAACCCCGAGTAGGAAACATCAGAATAAACCACCAGATCTTCACTTCCATCGGGCAATGACAGAACAGGAGCTTGAGTCAATCTCGCCTTCAATTCCTCGAACGCCTTCTCTTAAGCTTGACCCCATACAAACTTCACATCTTTCCGGGTCAATTTAGTTAGTGGAGAAGCGATCTTAGAGAAGTCTTGAATGAATCTTCAGTAATAACCCGCCAAACCCAAAAACTACGAATCTCAGATGGCGTCTTTGGAGACTTCCATTGCATCACCGCTTCCACCTTTGCCGGGTCCACCATAATCCCCTCAGGCTTCACCACATGACCCAAGAATTGAACCTCGCGCAACCAGAACGCGCACTTGGAGAACTTGGCGTACAACTTCTCCCTTCTCAACGTCTCCAAAACCTCCCGAATGTGACCGACATGCTCTATCTCGCTCTTCGAATAAATCAGGATATCATCAATGAACACAATCACTGATTTATCCAACATTGGCCGACACACTCGATTCATTAGATCCATAAAAGCAGCTGGCGCATTGGTCAAACCAAAGGAATGACAAGAAACTAGTAGTGACCATAACGCGTGCAAAAAGTTGTTTTAGGAATATCATGCTCCTTCACCTTCAACTGATGGTAGCCCGATCGAAGATCTATCCTCGAGAACCAACTGGCGCCCTGGAGCTGATCAAACAAATCATCAATCCTCGGTAAGGGGTATCGGTTCTTTATCGTCAACTTATTCAGCTCACGGTAGTCAATACACATCCTCATACTACCGTCTTTCTTCTTCACAAACAGGACCGGAGCACCCCAGGGAGAGATACTCAGTCTAATGAACCCCTTATCAAGCAGCTCTTGCAATTGCTCCATCAACTCCTTCATCTCCGTCGGAGCCAGCCGATATGGTGCCTTGGCAACAGGTTGGGCACCTAGTACCAAATCGATCTGAAACTCGATCTCACGGTTAGGTGGCACTCTTGGTAAGTCTTCAGGAAATACATCTGGAAAGTCACACACAACCGGTACATCGGATAGTTGTGGTGTTGGCGTATCCACATCCTTTACATAGGCCAAGTAGACACTACATCCACACCTCATACACTTTCCCGCCACTGCCATCGAAATTACTTTCGGAATCGTCGTGACCCGATCACCATAAACCGTCACCGAACTCCCGTCAGGCGCTATCAACCGAATCATCTTCTTGCGACACACAATGTTCGTCTCATAGTCCGCTAACCAATCCATCCAAAGAACCAAATCGAAACCACCTAAGGTCATCACGAACGCTCTAACAGGAAACTTATGACCTTCTAGTTGCACATCACAGTCTTTTATCATCTCAGAAATCCGGGTAGACTTACCTATGGCAGTTTCTACATCAAAGGGCGCATCAACACGTCTACTACTAACATGCAGCTTAGCACAGAAAGCAGCAGAAATAAAACTTTTACTAGCACCAGAATCAAATAACATAGAAGCTAAAGTTTGGTTCACTAGAAACGTACCGGACACAACATCAGGGTCCGTCCTAGCCTCCTCCTGTGTCATCGTGAACGCCTTTGCGCTCCCCCTTGGTCCCTCTCCTCCAGCCTTCTTCACCCCGGAACCCTCAGCCCTCGGCTTCTTACAATCCCTACTCATGTGGCCCTCCACGCCACAGTTAAAACATTGGACCGTACGACAGTCCCTTGCTACATGCCCCATCTTCCCACATTTGAAGCACAAGTTCGACCCCAGCATGCATTCCCCACTGTGCTCCTTTCCACATCTACCACACTTCTTCGGTCCTGCACCAGATGTGACCACACGGCGGTCATCCACCCGTGCACTCTTGTTACCCGTCGGGGCACCACCCCGACCAAACCTCTTCTCGTTCCAGTTCCGGTCTCCACCACTCTTTTTACTGCCTTCAGCCACCACCATCGTTCTTTCATCATACAACCTCTCGGCCAAGTCAACCGCCGACCTAAACGTACTCGGTCGGGCGGCGATCATGTGCCTTCAAATATCCGCTGGCAAACCCTAAATGTACCTCTTGATCTTTCGCGATAGAGGCGTCACCTGATCTGGCACCAGTCGTGCCATCTCATTGAACTTGGTGTGTACTGTTGATGTGCCATCGTCCCGGCCTCCAACTGCAGAAACTCCCTCTCAACCTTATCCATCTCCCTATGAGCAAAAACTCCTCAATCACCAACTTCTTCAACTCTGACCATCTAATCCTTCCGATAGCCCGACTACCCTCAGCTTGGACAATATTGTCCCACCAGCATAGAGTTGAGTCCATGAAAGAATGGCCAGCAAACTTTACCTTCTGATCCTCCCGGCACTCGCTGATATTCAGAACAACTTCCATTTCTCTCACCCATCGGTGAGCAGCAGCAGCAGTGCCGTTACCATCAAAAGTAGGGGGCTTGCATCGTTGAAACGCCCCATAGTTACAACCTCGTGCCGCCTCCGGCGCAGGCTCTTCTTCTTCCTCTTCTTTATTATCAGAGAGAACTGTTTTAGGCTCCGGTTGCTCCCGTCCTCTCGAGGACCTGTTTCTCTCCTTTCTTTCTCCTTCCTTTACGGCCTTGATAACTTCGGTCACCACAGACGGTAAGATTGTCTGCATGACCTGATGCACCTCTTCAACAACAGCCTCCTTTACCGAGGCCCTCAAGTTAGCACTCTCATTACCATCCTCCCGATGAAGGGTCTCAGGTTCTTTATTAACCACCTTTTCAACTCTAGGCCTTCCTCTTTTGGGTCGTAGTTCAGCACCCGGCCCACCACGACCTCCACCCCTTGAAGCTTTTGAAGATCTACCACCGGCCACTCTCTAACACACTAAAAGATTCAAACACCAACACGGTCATTCAAGGGAAAAGCTCAGTTTACGTCAAGTATAGTAAGTCCCTAATTACAGTGGCCAGTTGTGATTAGCCACTTACTTTACTCTTCATACCCCGAGCATTACCTATCTTGACTACATCAGTATCTAATCTACATACAACACATAAACCACATAACATGCGCACGTAATACCAGTTAACATTAAGAAAGTACCTGATGGCACGCAGCTACTCAGATTGGCATCCCTTCCCTTTCCGTCCCATTTTCAGTTTAAGTTAAGGTTTATTTTGAAAATTTACCTATTTCAGTTAAACTTTGGCTCTGAAACCAACTTGTAAGGCCCCATTCCCTGGACGCTTACAGTTGGCCAATCATCGCACATAAAATATATAAATACATTTGACTTTCATAAAACATCACAGCAGAATCATCAAAATAGACATCTCATTTCATTATAAGATCTTTTGCAAAACAATACATCGTTATCAAGTTACAAAAATATATGTTGCATTACATCACAAAAGCATTATAAAAATAGATGCCATCCAAAAGCCGCCTCGTGCCACCCTCAGCAATCATTACCTGCCAACTGGAAACACATAAAAGTCAGCGTTGCTGAGTGAGTTCTAATTTTATAATAAAACATACTTTTCTTTCGTTAAAACCGTTCTTTACTTTCATGCGATCATACATCATACATACACTTAGAAAATATCATTATTATCTTCATCATTCATCCATTAACTTTCATTCATTCATACTTTCTTACTTTCATTTGTTTGTTTATCATTACATCTTTACTTTCCGTCACAACCATGAACTTTTACCCTTCTGTGACAACCGACCTCCAGGTTGTTACCCTAACCCTAGATTACTTGCATCATTATCCATGTTATGAGTGCTAATAATTGAAACTATCCAACCCTACTATGAAATTAGAAACAATTCTTGCTATTTGATGTAAATTATGATTTCATGTGATTTTTATTATTGACTTTTAACCAATTTAGGTTTCTACCTTTTTAAAAATTAGTGTTCCGGGAATGTTAACTAGTCACCCTTACAAAATTAAATTCAAGAGAAGGCAATTAAAATGTGAGCATACACACTCACACTTACATAATTTCGGCCATGCATGCATGGGCATGCATTAGATACCTCAATTCACCTTCCACTAAATAATACATAATACCCAATACTACAAAATTACACTACACAATATAAATTACAATTAAAATTTAAATGAAAAACCCTTCCCCACTACCCTCCAAGAACGGCCGCCCCTCTCACCACTCCCCTCTCCTCTTCACCACCACCCCACACAACCACTCATCTTTCATGCATCTCTCTCCCTCTCTCTCCCTCTCTCCCTTTATTCGACTCACCAGCTGAACAAACACACACACACATCTCACAACACTCTCAAACAATTCTCTCTAGTCTTGTGAAGAGAATTCGAAGACCACACCAAGATCCATTCGGCCAAGAGCAAAAACCGCAAAGAAGTAGCCTTGTTCGCGAGATTTGGTCACACAACCGTATTTGTTCCACCTTTCCAGCCTTGGTTCGAGTTTCTCCATTCAAGTCCAAGGAGTTTCAAGCCATTCACGGCCATCAACACCTTCTAAACCGTGAGTTACATCGAGTGTAAGCTCAAGTTGTCGGTTTTGTGACATTTCTCTTGTTTTCTTCATTTATCATCTAAGAACCGTGTATTTCCTTGTTGTAGCAGAAACATCTCACCATCATCTCGTTCTTAAGGAGTTCCCAACGTTCTTGAAGGTAAACTTCATGTTATGTTAGTCATTCTTGAGGTGGAAACCGATTTCCACCATGAAAACCCTCATTTTGAGTGTTTTGACATCATCTAACTTGTGAAAGCTTAAACTCTTGTAAAACAAACTTGTGACCTACATTTTTATGACTTAATGGACTCCCAAGAACCTGTTTTTAAAAGTTCCAAGTGGCTACATACTCAAATCCACGGTTGATACATGGATTTCACCTTGAAACCCTCCTTTCTACATGTAACAACACCCTTTTGAGCATTTGTTTGAAAAATCCTTTTAACCAAGACCCATAACCTACCCATGAACGACTTAATGACACCTTAATAATCTGTTTATGAAGTTAAACGAAGTGTTGGTAACATTTAAACTCAAGTTAAGATGGTTTACACAAGTGTAATTGTCGGTTATGACATTTTCTACATATTTGAAGCATATGGATGTATAGATCAACTAGGCAACATGTTGGGACTGAAATTACCGTAGTCTTTAGTGAATATTAGAAGTGTTAGTAATGTTTAATCTCTGGAATAAAGGACATGTTGTGATTTACCCTCTTTTAGTCACTTTCGGGACCCGAAAACATGGTAAAATGACTTAAAAATAGTAAGAATACAAATTTAACATTCTTGAAAAGTATTCCAGGCTCAAAAATGATAAATAAAGTACTCTGGAGTCAATGGATAATTTAAAGGGTCAAAGACTCAAATAAATGACATTTTAACTAAAAACGGGTACAAACCGAGCATCGTTTTTGAGAAAAATCCATAAAAATAGAGTTCAAAACTAAGATTCATAAAAATCATATGATTTCAGTAAGTTAAGTAATAAAGGACTTAAAGGATTTAAAAATTCGGTCAAACGAGTTTTAAATGGTCAAACCCGGTCAAAACCGCGTATTAACGGGTCAAACGTAAAAACAAGATTTTTAACTATAAAAGGCCAATTTACACAATTTAAGGACTTAAAAATTTATAAAGAAATCTTTTAGAAAATGCCTACTGGTCCAAGATTTAAATATATGAAAACTCCAAATTACTGTTAAAACTATCCGGCTTTTACCGTAACCGGGAGCGTTAAACGCGCAGTTTTTAAAATCGAACCCGTAGACTAAAGTTTTGAAGCACTTACTCCATAATAATCATAATATGACTCTAATAATCTGATTTTTGGTCTTAAATGACATAAAGGGCAAAAAACTAAACTTAAGGGTAGAAACTGTCAATTTTAAAACTTGAGGGACCAAACTGTAATAATTTTTCAAACCTTATAACCGACTTCCAGGAAACTAATAAACACTTGAACAACAAAATCTCTTAATATACTTAATCTAATGAAGTGAAAATCCCCAATTTTCATGAAGACGCCTTGACTTGACATAAAAGGAAAGTTTTTATACAAACCTTCACGAAACCAAAGCCTTACCCAATAGCTAAACTCTTGACACCATTGTTGCACTTTGAATGAGTTTAGGGCAGTAGCTTATTGCTTAATATGTACATGTTAGGGTGCTAGACTTGTGACACTTCCCGGCACATCAAGAGACCTTTGATTTGGAAACCTAAGGTGAGTTCTAGTGATCCCCCTTTTTCTTATTGTTTTGGGATGAAACATGCTCTACTTTTTATGAACTATGATTGTGCTTTATTTGATGATACTATGTGGGATTTGTGGTTACCTGCTGATTCTTATATCATGATCATTAATTCTTTCGTGAATCGCTTGATTTATATGGATAGATCTATTTGGGGAATCCCCCACACACAGTGGCTTCCGTTCCAGGAAGGTTACCCCACTGAGATCCTGAGGGATCGTTGTGGCATGTAACAAGTTTTGCTAAGATTCTATGGTGAACCATCCGGGCAGGTAGGGTTCACTGGTTTGGGGCTCAGTTTCTTCCTTCGGGAATATCCGGTAAAACACAACTTTAGAAGAGGCCAACCGGGACTGAGTGCAGGGTTGATTATGATTTTATTTTTCCCACGATGATAAACAATGATTATTTTCTTTTAATCAAAGAAGGATTTATTAAGTCCTTTGGTTTTTAAACTTTAAGCACTTGAATTCACCAACTTTTTAGTTGACATAATTTTCTTTTGAGCATGTTTCAGGTAATGTATGAAGAGATCCTAGCTGTTGTGGAGACCTAGACTTATCCCCGTGACATGGCATTGGCTTATTTCCTTGATGAAACAATTGAACAATTTATATTTTGTGTTGAACAAGTACAATTTTATTTTTATGGATGATTGTAAAACTCATTTGGGGGCTTGATGTGTCTCTAGCCCTGTTACCCTTTTTAAAACTTTAATGCCATGTGATATTCTCTCCTTTGAGCTCTTATAATGGTTTGTTTCCGCTGCCATATGTTGTTGCTAGTCTGTGACGTCCCACCCTACCTGGGCCCGGGGTGTGACAGATTGGTATCAGAGCCAAAGGTTGTAGAGAAGTCGGGAATGCCATAGTAGACCCTAGGCTACAACCCTGATACCCTAGGACTATCCTTGTGGGAAGTGTTGGGATGATCGGGTTGGGTAAATTGATGATTACACTTGATCAACGTAATCATGAATTTACCGGACGCGTAATTTCCATCACTGATCTTTAGGTTATGGTTGGACTTTTTCTGGTTTATATTGATGATTTGAAACTAATTTTAAAAAGGGGATCTAAATGATTTTTTTATGATAAACTATGTTATCCGATACTACTTGAAGAGACTATTGATCTGGGCAAAACAGACAACTATATGTTGGAATAACAGATACTATTGCCATCACTACTATTATTAGTACTATTATGTAAATCATGAGCTATGAGAAACCAAATTACTCATTATGTATTTCTTACAGGATAACGTCAATGGCTGATAAAGGAAAGGCGCCTGCTCACCCCGACACTGAGACCGCTCCTACCGGAAACCTGAGGAGAGAGAAGCCCCAGACGGAGTATGAGGCGTACCTCCGGAGATGCGGACATCCAGGGTGGATATCTGTTGGTCCATGTGATCGATTAACAGTACAATTGATATGATGAATTGATCAATATCAAACACTCAAGCCAAACAACAACAATTGAGAATGTATAAGATGAATCTAACACATATTTGATACTCAAAGAAACAATATTACTCAATAACAACAAGCACAATAGTATTTCAATGAAGAAACTGCTTAGAATTGGTAGCTTGCAACAGAAATCCACGATTAGGGTTTTGCAAGCTTACCATACAAAGTGAAATGACAATTGTATATATAGCAGTCATAGTTTCGCTGACAGTTTCGCTACAGGCGAAACTGTCATGCCGAAACTATAGTTTCGCCCGGCAGAACACAAGTTCGCCGGGTAAACCAAAACAGCAAACTGTGAGCGAATGTATAGATTCGCTCACAGTTTCGCTGGACTGCCAAAACTGCTAATTACTAAGAAAATACAAAATGAAACTAACAAAAGTCCTATTACAATGTAAAGTAAACAACTATACTAAAGTGAGTCCAACCTAACATGATCTTCAATACTCCCCCTAGGTTGGACCTCACTATCTTCACTTCTCTTGATTTGACTTGCCGGCTCCGGTTTCCTCTGCTGTTGTTGATCTATCTTCATCACCTCCCGCAGCAACATCTTCAGAAGCTTCAGCCACTGATTCTCCAAGGTTCTTTCCTGCATCACTAGCTTCCTCAGAATGACCACTAGCCTTTGCAAACTGCCTGGTCATATCTTGAACATCCATGGCAAAATCATCTTGTGCTCTCACCTTTTCAGCTAAACTCTTAACCTCCGCCCTTACTCCTCTTATCTTGTTTGCCACATTCATAAACAGACTGGCCTCTTTTCTTGTTTCCTCTCCAGCCCCAGCCTTAATGTGATTTTCACAAAGAATCAAAAGATCTTCATCACTGAAGCTAAATAACTCCATCGGGTCAAACACCCTAAACTCTTTTCCGTGTTTAGCTCTAATCACCGCCTCTCCAGTATTATTATCATAAAACCACTTTTCAAAGTCCTGTAACTGTTGGGGAAGAGGATCAGCCAATCTTACCCTATTTATAGTCTTTGGTGGTTTGACTCTCAGTACAATCCTTCCTTTGCCTGTCTCCCAATCTTTATCTTTCTTTGACCTTTTTCTTTCAGCCTTCATGTATCCAAATGACTCGAAATTATCATTAAGTCCATTTTTGATTTCCTTCTCAAGAAATAATGCCCTTTCACTTAAATGAGCATTGATCAAAGGCAAAGTTGCCAACCGTTTCAAATCCCATTTGGGCAAGGTCTTAAAAGCCTTCCTCTTAAGCATATAGCTGATATTTCCTCCTCTTCTTTTAATCATAAACATCTTTAAGCTAGGATTGTAGCACCAACTTATGATCTTCTTATCTGCTTCTTTCCTGCTTAAACCTTCTAGATTCTGAAATAAAGGAGTAAGTTCTTCAGCCTCCTTTTCCTTGACCAACCAATCATTCTTGTCCATCTCAAACACATCAGCTTCATCTTCTCCCTTCTTAGCAACATAAATCAGTGGTCTCTCATCAACTTCATAAAATTCTGGTTCAGAATCATAGTCTACCAATTGTTCATCCTCCTCTTCTTCATCAACCAAACCTTTTCCTTTATCAGACACTCCCTCAGTGATAGCTGTAACAACCACTTCTTCACCAACAATATCCTTATCAAAATCAAACTACAAGTTAACAAACCCAGCCTCAATAATATCATCATCCTCATTCCTTCCAGCATCCTCTCTTGGGATCTCCTGTTCTCCTTCTTTAGTATTAGCTGCTCCAGAAGTGCCCTCTCCTACCTTAGATGAAGTACCCACATTCAAGAATAAGTACTTTGATGTATCAGTCAAATCATCTAACTCAAATTGAGTCAGTTGACTAGGTAGGCCGGCTGCAGCTTTCATCTGAGTAATCTCCTCAAACAACCTCTTAATCAGTTTATTCTGGTCAACCAACATCCTTTGCATTCCTTCAATCACCTCATCCTTCTGTCTTTCTCTAATCTCCTGATTCATCAGTTTAGTCTTGATCATACTCAACTCATTTGCCAATGAAGTATTTAGATTACAAATCACATCCTCATCAAGACCCGCACTAGCCTCTCTCCTGGCTGTAAATCCCTCATGTCGATGTTTTGTTCTCCGCTCAGGCTCAACAAAGTCAGTTTTCTTTTTAGATCTCCGTTCTTTCTCTACCCTGATCTCCTCTGCTTGTGCATCAATATCCTCTTCAAAATCATAATCCTTTTCTTTTGCATATCTCTTCCTCTTCTTAGTTGCATCAGCTTGCTGCACTCTTGTTTCTTCAGCCCTTTTGCTTTCAGATTCATCGACCCGTCTGATATAATTCCAGCGTTCTGGAGGATACATATTCTCCCAAAGATGGGTGATTTTACCACTGAAATCATGACGGATAGCACAGCAATCAGCAAATATCCGAGGGTTCATCTGCACTAGTCTCTTAACTTCACCATGTTTAGGAACATCAGGAATAAGATCATCAAAAATCATCTGAAGAAAGCGAGGGTATAACAACCATTTGTCTTTCTTCACAGCCAACACGTTCTCTGCCATACATGCAAAGATCAGTCTAGCAATGTTTGCCTTCTCCCCTTTACAACATAGCACCATAGCTTTGGCCCAATCGAGATTAAGTCCACCTGATCCACCCTTACGGTGATCTAAGCACATAATAAAAACATGAGCGATATATCTCCACTCCTTAGATAAGAAAGATTTTTTAATCTCTTTCCTTGAACCAAAAGCTGGTCCCTCATACCCCATTCGTCTGAAAGCTTGAAACACTTCAGACTCTGTCATATCCACTTCATCTCCAGAATCATCATCTAGTCTAAGAATCCTAGACACACTCTCAGCAGTAATAGTCACATCATGATCAATCACTTTGGCTGTGATTCTCTGTACATCTCCTCTAGTGTCGTATTCTGCTGATCTCCAAAAATCTCTAATATGAAGATCATAAATAGTAGGTGAGTGAGAAATAGCATATGCAATAGGTGATCTCTGAAGCCATCTAATACAGTCACGAAATCCGGCTACCTTGGGAAGAGTATCGTCTAAAATGGCAGTGATGTTATTCCTCTCATCAAATTTGAGATTTGCCATGATAACCTGAAAAGAAAAACAATTAAATTTGAATGAGAAATACTGAAAATAAGAAAATAAGACAAAACATAAGAAACAATCAGTTTCGGCAAGCGAAACAATAGTTTCGCTCACTAAGACATGATAGTTTCGCTGAATCAAAGACAGTTTCGACAAAGAAAACAAACAGTTTCGACAAGCGAAACTATAATTTCGCTCATTGAAACTTGTTATTTTCGCAGAACAAAAGGCAGTTTCGACAAGATTAGTATAGATTAAAGAAGTTTCGCAATTAGTTTCTTCAAGTATTAACTTAGTTTCGCTATTACAAATTAGTTTCGCTGTATTAGAAATAGTTTCGCTGTCTAGAAGAAAACAAGAACAAGCGAAACTGTGCAAGTTAAAGACCAGACATTGCGAAATTAAAGAAAATATGGCGAAACTGTTAAGTTCGCCCGGACAGCATAACTTTACAGTTTCGCTGAAAAGAGGTGAACTTTCGTTCAATTTCGCAGAGGAATCAGTAGTTTCGCTGAACGAACAGCGAACCCACCGAAGAGTCACAATCCAGATTACTTAAGTGTATATGATTTTAACCAGATTAAAGGATGAATCAAGGTTCGAAACTCACATACGAAGCAAATATCACTAAAAATCAGTCCAAAACACTAACACAAATCAAAATCGCCAATAAAGTCACGGAGAAACCCTAAGAGTGATACTGAGCGATTTTTCGAAATTATGAGAGAAATTTCGCAAACATGACTTATATAGCAAATAGTTTCGCAGACAGCGAAACTATAAATTCGTCAGGCGAATTTACAGTTTCGTCCAGTGAAACTGTAATTTCGCTAGGAGATAACTGGTTAACAACTTATTAGCAAACCTAGCGAAATTGCAGTTTCGCTTTGCGAAGCTATTAGCGAAAGAATAATTTCGCACCATTTTTTTTATTATTTATTTATTATTTTTTTTATTATTATTTTTTTTATTTATATAATAAATTTTTTTTTATTATTATTTAATTAATTTTTTTTTTACTCAAAGGAAGCACATCACATAATGAGATCTAAAATAATCAGAGATCACATTCTCTAAATATTTTAGAACATAAAGATGATCAAAAATCATCTACCAGTCATGAGATCATACTGAATACAAGATTTGATCACAATCTGCACAGAAACAACTGAAATTAGAACAAATCAATAACGATTGCTGATATAATTGTCCACTTAAACTCATGCCTTATCCTTTTTCAACCAACAGCTTATGATTCGTTTAAGGTTCGATTAGATGCTTTAGAATGCTAAGACCCCACAATCATTTGGTAAAAACCCTCACCCAACCTCAGGATTTCTTGAATTATGAATCAATCTTCATAGAACAAGGCTTGTGCGTTAGTGTGCAAATGATTATAAACAGAATATTTCATTCTGAGAGAAATTCGTCGATAAGATGATTTGACATAATTATATCAAAATGGTGAGAGCTCCAGATCTATACTCACGTATACAGAGGAGATAACCATTTGAACATGTGCTGATGAGAGCTCCAGGTCAGTACTATCGTACAGCAGAGGAGATCATCACTCCAGGTCAGTACTCACGTACAGCAGAGGAGATAAGCACAGACACAAGACATCTTAACACCAACATACCAGCAGAGTTTCTGAGTGATGACATAACAAAGCAAAATAAACGAAAGATTCATTCTCAATCCAATTTTTTGGGACTCAGTTTTTGTGCAATCCAAAACGATTGAGTAAATCCAGACATTCTTAAGCATGATGTTTAATTTAATCATAAAGCTGCTGTCTACTTCATTCATCAGGCTGAGTCTATCAAGCATATCGTTAAAGAATCTGATCCATTTTTTTTTAAATGTGAAACAGAATCCAGTAACAGTTACTATCATTTCTCATAGAAGTACCGGTCATGTAAATAAAAATACTTAGAGAATATACAATCATTTCTCATCATGTTAAATTCCGATCTCAGAATTATAAAATTACTCCCCCAAATTTTTATTTTCATATTTCTATTATTATAAGTTAATCAAAAAAATTTTATATATAATTGTTTTTATTTTTTTTATTTTTTTTTAAAAATCAAAGAAATAGAAAATGAAAATTTAAAAAGATATTAACCCAAGCATAGAAATCAATTCATAAAAACGAGGTTTATCAAATGTTTTTGTGAAAAGATCAGCTTTTTGATTTTTTGTATCGATGGGTATAATATTAATGAAACCCTTCTCTTGAGCATCACGAATCGCATGAATTCGTGTTTCAATATGCTTTGTGCGGGAATGATGAATGGGATTTTTAGCAATTCCAATGGCAGCCTCATTGTCACAGATAAAGGTGTATGAAGAAAATTAATCCCATAATCAATCATTTGGTGTTGGATCCAGAGAACTTGAGAGCAGCAGCTGGATGCAGCAATGTATTCAGCTTCCCCTGTAGAAAGAGAAACAGTAGTTTGTTTCTTGCTCTGCCAGGATACCAGACAATTTCCCAAATATTGACAACCGCCAGACACAAATTTTCTGTTTAACCTGCAACCATTGGTATCACTATCAGAGTAAGCATGTAAATCAAAATTTCCACCATATGGATACCACAATCCTAGACGAGACGATCCTTTGAGATAACAAAATATTCTTTTGACAGCTTTCTCATAAGATTCCTTTGGAGCCGACTGATATCTAGCACTATAACCAACAGCGAAAGTGATATCAGGACGACTTGCAGTAAGATACATGAGAGAGCCAATCATAGACCTAAAAAGATGAGGATCAACTGGTTTTCCATTTTCATCCGGAGTTAGACAGGTCTGAGCCGTGAAAGGAGTCATCTCAGTAAAAGCATCATCCATCTTAAATTTCTTCAAAATATCTTTAATATACTTCTCTTGATGAATAAGAATTCCTTCTTGCTGTTGTTCAACTTGCAATCCAAGAAAGAAACACATTTCACCCATCATACTCATTTCAAACCTTTGGCTCATCACTTCTTCGAACTCTCTACACAATTAAGAATTTGTAGATCCAAAAATAATATCATCTACATACACTTGAACAAAGATCATTTCACCATTCACCTCTCTTTTGAATAAGGTCATATCAATGGTACCACGAGAGTAACCATTGCTTAGAAGATATTGCGTAAGAGTCTCATACCAGATTCTGGGTGCTTGATGAAGACCATACAAAGATTTATCAAGCTTATACACTTTATCAGGAAAATCAGGATCTTCAAAGCCTGGTGGTTGACACACATATATCTCCTCATCAATGTCTCCGTAGAGAAAAGCACACTTCACATCCATCTGGTAAACTTTGAATGTTTGTGAGCAGCATGAGCAAGAAATATTCTGATTGCTTCAAGACGAGCAACTGGAGCAAAGACTTCTGTATAATCAATTCCTTCTTCTTGAGCAAAGCCTTGCACTACAAGTCTAGATTTGTTACGCACCACCACTCCCCGATCATCTGGTTTGTTCTTAAATACCCATTTTGTACCAATTGGATATTTGTTGGGAGGTAAATCAACTAAGGTCCAAACCTTAAGCTTTCTGAACTGTTGAAGTTCCAATTGCATAGACTCTACCAACAAGGATCTTGTAGAGCAGCATGAACATTTTTTCGGAACAATTTGAGAGATGAAGCATGAAAAAAGACAAACATTAATTAGACCAGATTGACTTCGCGTGCGAACACCATCAGAAACAGATCCAATCACATTATCAAGTGGATGATCTTTCAGAGTTTTGTAATCACTTGAAGGAGGAAAGATGGTTGAAGAAGTATCACCCATAGCTGGAGAAAGATTAGATGAAGGTGAATCAATGATAGGTGTTGGATCAGGTAAATTAGGAGATGTAGGAGATAAAGAATCAGATAATGGAGCTTGATCAGGCATTGGAGACGAAGAGCTGACATCAGTTGAAACAGCATCATTTACTAGCGAGGTGGATGGAACAGACGATGGAGATGATGAAATAATATTTGTTTGAGTACTTGGAATTGATGTATCATCATCGAAAACTGGCAAATTAAATGAATTGAACACCGTATCGGAGTCAAAGAACCATGCAGGTTCAGATTTAATTCAGAAGGATTGGATTCCTGCCAATCAACATAGAATGACTCTTGAACAATACGTGTTCTCTTGTTATAAACCCGGTACGCCTTTTGTGAAGAAGATATCCAACAAAATAACACTCGTCAGAAACAGCACCAAATTTTGTCTTTTGAGATTGAGTATTCAAAGAGTACAAGAACAGCCAAATGGTCGAAAGAAATCAATTAGTGGCTTCCTCTTATGAAAAAGTTCATAAGGAGTCTTCACTTTATCTTTCACAATTAGCACCCTGTTTAGAACATAAGATGCACAATTGACAGCTTCAGCCCAGAAAATAATTGGTAATGAGG
>CM046033.1:25318268-25497011 GCA_025215565.1 Flaveria ramosissima
AAATTCTAATCTTGTGAACATGATTGTGTATTTTGTTTCCATTTGTTTTTCAACCGTTTGACCTTAGACCATGCGCATACTGAGCATGCCTAACGATGTGGTCTGATGTGACAGTGTGGCCACAATGTGAACAATGTGCCTTGCTTGGTGTGGTTCACGCTAGTGGTCGCCAATCCTTGCAGTGGCCATGGGAACTCTCCCTCTCCAACCAACACACACGTCGCGCGCACACACACACATGCGCTCTCTCTCTCTCTCTCTCTCTTTCTCTCTCTCTCTCTTTCTCTCTCTCTCTCTCTCTCTCTCTCTCTCTCTCTCTCTCTCTCTCTCTCTCTCTCTCATATGTAAATTAAATGATTAAAAAAATTGGTAAGTGAAGAGTGATGGGAGTGAAAACAATTTCCAGGGAAAGTGGTGTGGGAATGATGAAGGTAGTGTTGAGGTGGCATTGAGTGAAGTGTGGTATGCCTATCAGTCTTGAGACGAGAAATACGGAAGATATTGATCATGTATCAAGATCGCATCAAATTGAGTTTTAGGGAAAATTGTTAACGATCTGAAGGACACGTATAAACCAAGAAGACAATCCCTAGAATCTAGGCACATGGAATTTGCACCAAAGTTGCAACCAACAACCCAAAAACAAACGTCACCGCAATACTCACCATGGAAGTCCAGCTCATAAGCTTTCGGGTAAACATTAGCTATATGCATAATGGAAATGGTTCCAAGTCTAATAGGCGTATAATTATGGATCTCCCAAAGCATACAACCATGGCCACTTGACCCACTTTAGCCATAACAATATCTGCAACAAGAACACTGACCGAGTCTTTGTAAGCTTACAGAGTTACCCCAGTAGAGATGACAGATTACTTGAATCCGTTGGGAAAAATTGAAACGTCGTAGCAAGTAGCTACACTCAACATGAATGTGCAGCTCATAAGCTTTTGGGTAAACATTAGTTGTTTGTATAATGGAAGTGGCTCCAAGCCCATAAGGAGTAGAATTATGGATCCCGCAAAGCATAATGCCATGGCCCCTTGACCCGCTTTAGCAACAGCCATATATGCAACAAGAACATTGACCGAGTTTCTGTAAGCTAGCAGGGTTAACCATGGTAGAGATGGCAGAAAACTTGAATCTGATGCGAAAACTTCAAACCTAAAATTTTCTTGATCGAGTAACATAATGTTCAGACACCAAATGAGATTGTAGTCAGTCCATGTCTCATGCTCAACTAGATATCTATCACAGAGGAATACTTGATAGCAGACCATACATCATTATGTTAAAGCAAAGGGTTTACTTGAATGGATGTTGAGGATGATATTAAGTTATATATCATTAGGGGCAATGAGATGTTACTAGACGTCTAACATTATCTACGTTGAATCTTGTGCAAGTGGGAGATTCTTGAAAATATGTCTAAGACTCAACGTGCAACAATGTTGCTCTGATATATAATTCCAAAATGTCACACGCTAAGCTATTATTTCACATACGTGTTTAAATTTTAACACGTGCACCTGGTTGATGTCAAGTATATTATTATTAAGTTAAATAATAATATGAGAAAATTGCAAAAATTGTCCCTGTGGGTTGATCATATTACAAGTTTGGTCCCCAAATTATAAAAATTGTAAATTTAGTCCAAACATTTGAAAGTTTGTTGCAAATTTAGTCCCCGCCGTTAGTGTCCGTTAGTTTTTAACGATCTGGGGAGTAAATAAGCAATATGGTCAAACCATAGGGACCAATTGCACAAATTTCTCAAAAAAAAAAAAAAAAAACTAAAAATAATATAAAAATTAAAAAATTAAAATTTAAAAGATTCAAATAAACGGTAATAAAGAAATTCTAATGGTTAAAAATAGAATAAAGGTTAAATATTAAAGCAAATTTTAAAAGTAAATAAAAGTAACAATAAAATGCATATAAAAATAGGAAAGGTTAAAAATAAGAAATTCAAATCAAATTTAAAACTAAATAAAAGAGAAAATGAGAAGTATGCTTTACATCAAACATAAGAAATTCAAATAAACATCAATAATAAATTTCAATAATTTTAAAAAAATAAAATAAAGGTTAAAAAATCAAATCAAATTCAAACCTAAATAAAAGTAAAAATAAAACGTATGTAAAAAGAGAAAGCGAGAATTATTGAAAAAAAGTATGTGTTAAAAGTAAAAATTAAACAAAACAAAATAAAATTAAAAATACAATTTAATAAACATTTATAAAATTTAAAATAAATATTGAAAAATCATATTAAAGTTAAAAAATAAAAAAAAAACGACTCGATTTCATATTTCATTTTTTGGATTTATACTTTCACATGGTTTTTGTATTCTTTGATTAAACATGACATATAAACTTCATCAAAAATGATTATAATAAAAAAAATATCATACTTCTTAATTCTCCTTTTTATTTTTATATGCATTTTATTATTACTTTTATTTACTTCTTAAATTTGCTTTACTTTTTTAACCTTTATCCTATTTTTTAACGATTATTGAATTTCTTTATTAACGTTTATTGAATCTTTTAAATTTTAATTATTATAATTTTTAAATGATTTTTTAGTTTTTTTTTATTTTTGAGAAAACTACGCAACTGATCCCTATGATTTGATCATATTGCATACTTAGTCCCCAGATTGTAAAAAATTAACGCACATTGACGGTGGAGACTAAATTTGAACAAACTTTCAAATGTTTGGACTAAATTTATAATTTTTAAAATCTGGGGACCAAACTTGCAATATGATCAAATCACAGGGACTATTTTTGAAGTTTTCTCTAATAATATTAAATGAATTATTTTCATATAGTATTATATTTTAGTGGTATTAATATATTTCTCCTTCCTAAACTTATTAATTATATATTTACCCTAGTTAAAAAGTTAGTTACATATTTTCTTTTTTAAAATATATATGTTACATATTTACCCATATTATTAAAATTAATCACTGAATGGTTATTGTATTAATATTTTTATTAAGTTTATCTTTAGACATTTTAATTCCTAAGAACCTCAATCACATATTTTCTCAAATTCGAGTCTTCTATATATATAAAAATAATAAAATTACAACTCCAAATATAAAAGTTTAAAATTTCATTTTAAAACAATAATCACCAATAATGGAAGATATATATATCCCAGTTTTCTAAACAGAACATTATTGTCAAAGTTTTAAACGATTATATTAACAAATTATCAAAACATAAAAATCCAAAAGTAAAAAACATAGTGTATATATTATATATATATATATATATATATATATTATATATATATATACACACACATATATGTATATGTATATATATATTATATATATAGTAGAGATATTATATATATATATATATGAGATAGATAGAGAGATAGGGAGAGAGATATAGAGGAGAGATATATAGGAGATAGAGAGGAGAGGAGAGAGAGAGAGAGACAAGATATACAGAGAGGGGAGATAGGGACGGGTAGAGAAGAGATAGATAGATAGATATAGAGATATATATAGATATATAGAGATATAGGATATAGATATATAGATAGAGAGGGAGAGACAGATAGACAGAAGGATTTTTAAGATATAGAGAGAGATTACATATATGTATATGTATCATATATATAATTATATATATATATATATACATATATGTATATGTATATATATATATATATAGATATACATATGTGTTATGTATATATATATATATATGTGTCTACCTTCTTAATATATATATATATATATATATATATATATATATATGATATATATTATACATATGTATATAGTAATATGTATATATACATATGTATATATGTAATATGTATATATACATTGTATATATGTATATATCAATGTAGTATATTGTATATATATATATATACTATATGTATTATATATATATACATATGTGTGTATATATATATATGTGTATATATATATGTATATATATATAATAAGCCATTTTGTTGAAACTTTCGCTATATATATGTTTATATACACTATATTTTATGGTGTGATATCAAAGTGTTCTACTTAATTTTAGGTTTAGAGTTTTAAAAAAAATAGGAAGATCATAAAAGGGCTCTTGCCTTTGATACTTGCAAATCTACAAACAAAAAGAGTTCATCTTTGTATTCTTTTGACATCTTGGGCTTTTTACTAGCATCAAGTGGTTCAAAAGTTTCTTGGTGTGGATTACTCTTGGAGAATGAAACACATAGATACTTAGGCTGCGTTTGGTTGGGATGAATGAAATGAAATGGAATGGAATTGAGAAACTAGAATAATTTTCAAGTAAAATTATGTTTGAGTGGGTAATGAAATGTAAAACCTAAGGGAATGTTTCACCTCAAATTCTCTTGGTTGTGGGATTTCAAAATCTTTCCACCTAGAGAGGGAATTTGAAATCTCACAACCAAAGGAATTTGAGATGAAATATTCTCTTGGGTTTTATTTCATTACTCACTCAAACATAGTTTTACTTGAAAATTATACTAGTTTCTCAATTCCATTACATTTCATTCCATTCCTTCCAACCAAACGCAACCTTAGTTTATTATGTTCATCAATGAGCACCATGTTACCTTCTAAAATCCTATGGTTGCTATGTTTTAAGTTTCAAGAAATACATATGGATCCTTGGTGGCTTGTTAATTTTTAAAATTACCACTATGTTTCCGAGTTCATTTAAGGAGAAAAAAAAGTGAAAGGAAAGAAAAAAATAGTTGTGTTCCAAAGTTTTTTAATAGAAGGAAATAGATAGATCGTAAGAAATTTGTGCTTCCGGGTTTATTAAAGGAGGGAAAAGAAAAGAAATTGAAAGAAAATGAAGACTAAAATAAATTTTCCATTTTGGAAGAAAATGAGAGAAAAGAAAAGAAAGAAAAGAAGAGAAAGAAAAAGAAAGTGTTTGACACAAACACATTACCTTAACTTTCACATAATGAAGCATGTAAATGTCTAGGGGTTACATCCTCTGCTTAAGAACCAACAAAGCATATCTTAACATACCGTTACCTTGTGGCTCTCTATCCATAGACCGACAATGTTATTGCCCCTATGGCACTCTGTCCATAGACTGACTATGCATCATTATAACACACTATTGCACTTTATGCTTTTCTATCCATAGACCGACAACGGTGTTACATGTATGATTTTCTATACATAGACCGACAATGCATCACCGTAACATACCATTGCCCCTATGGCTATCTTTCAATAGACCCATCTAGGATCACGTTCACCCTAGTGATGGTCGGTTGTAACTGGAAATGGACTTGCTGAGTTGCTTCCGTAGTGACAAGTGCTCGAAAAGCACAGCCAATCACGAAGGCCCGAGTGGAGGAACAACCCATTTTGCTAAAAAGCACAATCTCATAGTCGATACAACCAGCTGTAATAACAGGCCATGAAAACACTGCCTCTTTGTTCTTATGGCAGCTATTACTCGTTATCCATAATCTACAAGGCTTGTAATAGGAAAGTTACTAAAACTACACACTATCTCCAAGACTCCATAACCGTCAATTCCATCTCATGCCACTTGAACCATGCAAAACTTAGAAAACATATACCATTCTCTTTAATTAAACTGCTATATTTCCCTGAGATCACATCGTTATTCTAAGCTTTAGAATTTGAGTTTTAAAATAAAAGCTTTACTTTATTATCTGAACTTGTACCTTTTTTTTCTTTGTGTCAAATCCATTTTGTCTTTGAAAAACTTATAGAGTAGAAGTCACGTACTAACATCGAATACATTACGTAATCCTTAAAACCATATACGTGAAAGTTGTAGGCATAGCATTTTAACACTTCTAAAGACCTACATCAAGGAACATACTTTTCCGTCATCAAAGCATGCATTTTCATGCTCACATGCAACCTTTGAAATACGTTCAACATTTACCAAATTCATAAGCAGTTTTCATAAATCATTCTTTTTTAATCAACAGTAAACATAAAATTTTAAACGCATTACTTCATCAAATCATTTAATTAGCAAAACGCTCATTAACGCCCCTAATCATAAACATATTCATCAAACTTTAAGATAAGCATACATATCAACCCAAACACTATAAATTGTAAGATGGACATCTATAACTCACTTCTAATAGTAAAACTTAGAAGTCATCACAAAGCTATCATTACTGTCATACAAGCCTGAATATATATATTGTATAATCATGTTCTAACTTTCTCCTCTATCCATAGATCCGCATCATTAAGGTTTCAGTCTATGGGTTCATATAATATTAGTTGTTCATGCATACCTGCATCCTATGTATTAGCATCTTTATCCACGAATGTTTATGATCATCAATTCACAAATGCTTTAACCATTTTATCAAACTTTAATAATCTTTAGTAAAACTTATTCAACCATCACTATCACCAGGTTATCATCACCTTACCCCCGTGAGGGCATGCTTTAACTTCCGATTCATCATGAAACATCATCATCATCATCACTATACAAGCCATTATCTTGAGATAGTACAATCATCATCATAGTTAGGATCTTCCATCAACCTCCACTGTAGGAAAACAACAATACCCTCTCATCAATCAGCTTAATAAGAACATCAAGAGCAAACCAAATGCTTGAAAGCTACACCACTAAACCCTCCAGCCTAATAAAGGCATTAACGCTTTGCCGGAATTCAGAAAGCTCGGGTCGACAGTTCATTGTGACCGGTCACCATAAGATCAGCCTTCGTCACCATCACTCTTTGATCATCACAGATTAGAAGAAAAAAAAGATGATGTGTTATTGCACCAACTTTGTAGCTATCTATTACAAACACGATTGGTAATCAAGCATTAAGATCGATTTTAGAGAAGAAGAACCAAAAAGAAGAAGGTTATTTCAATCTGATGCATATTCAGGAATTCAAGAATTCAAGATTGAAACAATGGTTGAATTCATATTAACACTCAAAGAATCTTTAAAGAGAAAGATCCTCGAAAGTAGTAAAAGGTAGTTACAAGAGATAGAGGAGAAGAACACTAGACAATTTCTGCACATCTTCACTTATTACAATCCCTCTATTTATATTAATGACTTCTTGACTATGGACTTTGACTATTTCTAACAACCATACATAACAACCATAACAACCTATAACTGCTATTAGCTAATACGTATCAACGCCCCTGTTAAGAAGATCCTTGATCCCAAGAATCAAAAGTAGGAAACCATTGGGTCATTAAAGTTGCAGACTCCCATGTGGCATCTTCTACTATTGCTCCACGCCATTTGACCAGCCATTGAACAGCTGCATGATTATGCCTTTTAATGACTATGCTATCAATGACTGACTCAGGTATCCTCTCTGTAACCACCGGATCAGACGTCTACTTGTTATGGTGGACAAGGACCATGATATTTTTTTAAGGAGAGAGACATGAAATGTTGGATGTATATCAGATCCAACAGGTAATTGTAGTGTGTATGCTGCAGGATCGGTGAAGGTGGTTAATACAACAGTTTCACAATGAGAAGAAACTTAGAACACTTAACAGATCATAAAGGAAACCGGGTTTTAGTTGATGATACTATGAACACAAATAAGTATGAGACAGAACAATAACAAGAACAAGAACAAAAACAAGAACAAGATAAATTTGATTTTCAAAAATACTGTATATTGCTCTCAAATTCTATTACATGTTTTACAAGCATAAATATAAATACAAGAACCTAAGACACTTTATACTACATCCTACAGCCTGCTATACTTTAAAAGCCAGTTGGAAACACTAATATAGACAACAAGATCAATGTATAGTCAAAAGCATAAATATAAATACAAGAACCTGAGACACTTTATACTACATCCTACAGCTGGCTATACTTTAAAAGCCAGCTGGAAACACTAATCTAGACAACAAGATCAATGTATAGTCAAAAGACAGATTGTCTTTTGACTTGTGATTATGACATGCCATAGCACACATCCTAATATATTACAAAAAGGATAAAAGGTACAAAAGTAGAAAGTTACATACCAGTGACCATAATCTACAGTTGACAAAAGCATGGAAATTTTCACCAAGTTATCTAAGTTGGCGAGTCTTCATAGTGGCAGCGGAAAGTTATTCAGCTTTTTGTGAAAAGGTGATCAGAGAAAGCATGTCTTTTCTGTCTTCGGAAGAAATCAGTCTTTGGCTTCAAAAGACTTTGTCTCTGAAGCTTCGGAAGACTTCATCTTTGGCTTCGGAAGATCTTTTGTCATATGGCTTCGAAAGATTTTACACTTAGCTTATTTCCTTTGAGTTGTGTGTAAAACTTCCGAAGCAACTTTACTCTGTACTTCATGCATGCATGTTGAGAGCTCTTTGGTTACTTTGGTTGCATAGCATTTAAGTGTAACGTACTTGCCCCACCTTAGCTAGCACTGCATATGGTCCATAATACTTGGCTACAAGTTTCTGATTTGACTTACCTTGTAAGGTAGCCTATTTATAAGGTTGAACCTTTAAGTAAACCCAATCTCCCACGATAAAACTTATTTCAGTGCAATGAGAATCAGCTAGTTGCTTCATTCGATGTTGAGCTTGATGTAAATTCCTTTTTAAGATCTTGATAACATCTTCATGCACAGAAAGACTTCTACCTACTGCTTCAATGTTACTCTTTCCAGGCAAATAAGGAAATGAATAGGAGGTGGTTGACCATAAATGATCTCAAAAGGTGTACATTTGATATTTGACTGATAAGATGTATTGTACCAGAATTCTGCTAAGGGTTACCATATGACCCAATCTTGTTGTCTACCAAAGCACATACACCTCAAATATGACTCCAAAAATCTATTAAGCACTTAAGTTTGTCCATTTGTACGAGGATGGTAAGAACTTGACATTCTTTGCTCAACACCCTGCAAATAAAGCAACTCTATCCAAAAATGAATCACAAATATTTTGTTTCTATCCAAAATAATTGATTTTGGACATCCATGTAACTTGTAAATGTTATCTAGATAAATCATAGCCACCTCTACTGCAGTAAAAGGGTGTTTAAGGGCAATGAAATGACCATCCTTACTAAGCCTACCTACCACCACCAAATTATATCTTTATTTCTTGAAATAGGCAACCTTTCTATAAAATCCATGACAATGTCTTCTCATACTCCTTGAGGAATAAGGAATGGCTGTAATAGCCCAGGATAGGCTGAAGTATCTACTTTACATTGTTGGAGAACAATAATTTTTTTGACAATGCAGCAACCTCCCTTCTCAATTTAGGCCAAAAGAAAAGCCTTGCCAATCAATTAATAGTACCATTCACTCCTGAATGCCTACCCTGTGCAGAAGCATGTAGCCAATATAAAATTTTAGCTTTAAACTAGGAATGTTGCCAATGACCAACTTCCGATGTCTCCTAAGTTCTCCTGCATGTTTTGCTGCAAATCATCAATCATTTTATGCAAAATAGGATCTTGATCCCAAGCGTGCTTAATTTCAGTCCATAAATCAGTATGTACTAAAGAAGCAGCAAGTTGTAATAGCTCTCCATGAGTAACTCTAGACAAAGCATCAACCACTTTATTTTCTACTCCCTTCTTATATAGAATTTGAAAGTTGAAGCCCATCTATTTAGATAACCAACGCTATTGAAATGGAGTAGATATTTTACTCTCCAACAAGTATTTTAAACTTTGCTGATAAGTCTTGATAACAAATGGTTTATGAGCTAAGGTTGCCATTTTTGGACAACAAAGATGATAGCTAGCAACTCCCTCTCATAGGTAGATAGTAGCAAATTCTTTAGAGATAGGGCTCTACTAATATAGGCTATTGGATGCCCATTCTACATCAGCACAACCCCAATACCAAAGCCCGAAACATCCGTCTCTACTACAAACACATCACTAAAATTGGGAAAGACTAACACTGGAGGTTGAATCATAGCTGTATTCAAAGCTTAATATTCAGCTTGGGTAGACCAATGTAAAGAATCTTTCTTCAAAAGTTAAGTTATTGGTTTAGCTAAGCTGCCATAGTCTTTGACAAACCTTCTATAGTAGCCAGTTAGACCCAAAAATCCCCTCAATGCCTTGATATTAGTAGGAGCATGCCACTCTTGAATAGCTTTAATTGACTAGGATCTGTGTTGAATTCCCTTTGAAGAAATAATGTGGTCCAAATACTCCAATTTAGTTGCCCTAAATACACACTTACTTTCCTTTGCTATTAATTGATTTTGCCTCAAAAGACTTAATACCATCCTCAAATGTGTTAAATGTTCTTGCCATGATGGACTATATATGAGGAAATCATCAAAGAAAACCAACACACACCTTCTTAACTGTTGTTTAATGACATGATTAATTAATCCCTGAAAGGTTGATGGTGCATTTGTAAGGCCAAAAGGCATTACTAGAAACTCAAAGTGACCATTATGAGTCTTAAAGGCAGTCTTGTTAATATCGGTTGGGTTCATTCTAAGTTGATAGTACCCTGACTTGAGATCTAATTTAGAGAAAAATTGTGTGCCATACAACTCATCCATCAATTCTTCTACAACAGATATTGGAAATCAATCATGTATAGTAGCCCTGTTTAATCTTTTATAATCCACACACATTCTCCACCCCCATCTTTCTTTTTAACCAACACCACTAGTGAAGCAAGTGAACTACTACTATATCATATTATGCCTTGCTCAAGTAACTCTGTAGTCATCTTTTCAATAATATCTTTTTGAACCAATGGTGTATGGTCTACTTAATACCCTTTATTCCCTTTTGTAAGGGAATTCGATGGTCAAAGGTACCTCTCATGGGAGGTAATGATTTTAATTCTTTAAACACATCTGCAAACTCAGTCAAAAGAGTCTTTAAATCATCAGAGTATTGATTATTAGCTTTTGACTGTTGTAAAATAATGGAAGTAGGTGTGTGTTGCCCTTTTATTGCATATACTTACAACATACAGAGTTCACCTCTTTGCTGATACACCTTCCTAAAATCTCTTTTATTAAGAGTAGTCAACTGTTTCCCTTGCTTATCTCTTAAAACCACATTCTAATCCAGATACTTGAACTTACTGTTTTATCTTTGTAATTTATTTTAATACTATCCAAGTAGTAAACCATTGAATTCCCAAAACCATATCACAACCCACTAAAGGCATTGCAGAACCGGTGAAGGGTGGTCACTTACAACACAACAACACAAAAAGGAGATCAACCAAACTTAATTAAACAGTAAACTGGATTAACCACAAGAATGATACTAAGAACACAAGTAATAAGTAAGAGACAGAACAAGAGAACACAAGAAATTGGGTTTCAAGGATGCAGTATATTGCTTTCTCAAGTTCTATTACAAGTGTTACAAAGCATAAAAAAAGATACAAGAACATGGAATACTTATACTACAACCTACAACCGGCTATACTTTAAAAGCCAGCTGGATACAATTGACTAGACACAAACAAAATTAATTGTAGAGTCAAAAGGCATATCTGTCTTTTGACTTGTGACTATGACATGCCATAGCTCACATCCTAATATATTACTAAAAGGATAAAAGTACATAAAGTAGAAAGCATGGACTCAAGACCTCAATGTATAGTTACCAAAAGCATGGACCTTTCACCAACTCACGTAAGTTGGTGACTTTACAGAGTTTGCAGCGGAAAGGTGGTCCAGCTTTATGGTAAAGTACATCAGATAAAGGCATATCTCTAAAAGTCTTCGGAAGAAATCTGTCTTCACTCTTTGGCTTCGGAGACTTTGTCTTTGAAGCTTCGGAAGAACTTCACTTTTGGCTTTGGAAGATATTGGTCTTGGCTTCGGAAGATTTTACACTTAGAATATTTCTAGTGCATGGTGTAAAACTTCCGAAGCATTTCTACTTCAGTTCTTTAGTGCATGCTTGCAGAGAGACTTGGATGTTTTGGCTGCATCAGACTTATAGGAATCCTTACAAACTCCCCCTAGGCTGATGCTACCAAAACATTTAGAAGATATTCAGATGTTTGTAATCTTCAGCATAATGATGACCATACCCTTCTTCATTAGATGGTCAGGATCATTCAGACTCTCATAGTATCTTCTCATCTCAAAGAGATCATGCAGAGGTAAGTTGATTATGTCTTGCCATGTATAGACATTCTCAACACCTTGATCTCTGATCACATGCCATCTTTCTGGATTAGTAGTGAAGGTCCAGGATAAGATGGGTTGTCTCAGCTGCAAGAGGAGCCACTTGAATTGGGAGTTGGTTGGGCTGTCTCTTCATGTACTTCCTTAGGTTGATCTGACTCAGCCTGAGGGGTAGAGGTAGATGATTCAGGCTTCTTCTTCTTAGACTTGGTTTAGAGCCATCCTCTTTTCCTCTTAGAGGACTTTAACTGAGAAGACTGGTCTCTAGCACCTTGTTGATCATCTTGTCTTTCTCAGTTGGGTGTTCCTCCCTCACAGGTTCCGAAGGAGAGGGAGTTTGACCTTGCTGTGGATCAGAAGATGAAGCTTGCTAAGGTTCAGCAGGAGGTCCGGGTTGTGTTGTCTCAGGTTGTTCAACCTTAACCTCCACTTCAGGTGGGATTTGACTTGGAGGAGAGTATAAGTCAATCAGCTCTTCACTCTTGATCTTCTGCTTGATTACCCTGATATGCTCATCCATTGTGGATAGAGACATAGGGCCAAGTCTCCTTCCAGAGAATCCATACAGCTTCAAGAAGCTCTTCATCCTTTGTCTGTCAGCAGACTTCTTTCATACTCTTTTGGATAATGGCTCTTGACTTTGCAGCCTCTTCCTCATCTTTCTCTTTGTAGCTTTTTGTTCTTTGAGCACTTGAAGTTCAAGCTGTTTGAGATACTCAAACTCAATGTACTCAAAGGACAAGGGAAGAAGTGCAGTGCCTGGTAGAGACCTGTGGCATCAGGTAGTTGATCATGTTTTGTCTGTCTGTTTCTTTGTCTACCTGAGGTTCTTGTGTAGATGCCATAGTCTCTTGCACAGGACTCTTCTTGAACTGGGGAGAAGTAGGAGCATGCTATAGTCTTTTCTGTCTCTTCTCCTCTTTGAATTGGAGAAGTAACCTTGCATTCCTCTTTTTCTTTCTCTCTTGACACTTCCATGTCAGCCAGTTCATTTATTTGCTCTAAGGGGAGAGATATAATCTCATCTATGTCATAGTTCCTGGTCTGCAGATAAGTAATTCTGACTGCCCTCAACTCAGCATCTTGAGTGTTTGGTCTGGGGGCAGCCCTGATTTGCAGCTTGCATTAAACCTGAAGACCTAGAGGAACTTTCTCCCCTTAGCTTCCTCTTCCTCTCTCTCTCTCCTCCTCCTTAATTTCCTCAGGAGTCAAAATCCTTTTCCCTTTATCACCCACAGACCTTTGTGACTCAGGATGGATAGAGGTTTGGCCTTCATTGGTTGGTGTAGCATCCATGCTCTGGCCAGAGAGAGGTTATGAGACACCTTCACCAGCAGGTGTTTCACTGAGGGAATGAATTTCTGAAGCAGTTGTTGATGTGTGACAGGGCTCTCAGGCTCTATCACTAGGCCTTCAGCCAAGGTTTTCCCTTTGAAGCTAATCTCAGGATCTGCCTAGCATCCAGTTGACCAATGACATTACCTGATTGCCTTTGTCTTCCTCTTAGGCGAATTCTTCAGTAATTCTGTCTTGAATTCTGAGTGCTAACTGTCAGCTTGTCTTGATTTTGCTTGATTGACAAGTGGAATGTTGACCAGATCAAGACCTTCATAGTAGTTCAAGGTCTAAAATCAATACTTCTTGTTGCCCTTGAACTCTGTGAAGAATAAGGGCTCTTCTAGCAGCATCATACCTCCACCTAATGATGTAGTTTGAAGTTCCTTGAGGTGGGGATGACATAGCCCTTGGAATACCTTCCTCAAAGAGACTCTTGATGATAGAGTCTATAGAGTCCACATTGATGTGAACTTGAGGAAGTTGCTGAGTATGCACAATTGAAAGTGAGGATGATGAGTCCTCAAAGTCCATACTCTCTGAAGAACTCCAGCTTCTGTGTCTGTAATGACTTTCTTCCCTTTTTTGGTAGCATCACCCTCTTGCATAGGTGAGCTAGAGGTTAGGTCAACCACATTCATAGGTTCTTGTGTTCCTGGTTGAGCTCTTCTTAAAGGTCTCCCAGTCTAGTTTTTCCCTGAGATAAGATATCTCAAGTTGCTGATCATTGACCCTTTGTGAAGGGTAGTCACCTGAGATTCAAGGTGACTAACCTTAGAGACTAAATAGGAGCATGTTTTGACAGTTTTTGCACCTTTAGTCTCAGATTCCCCTCTTCTTCATCAGAAGAATCATTGGGGGATGAGATGATTGGACCAAAGTCCTCTCTCTCACCACCAGCTTCAGGTTCTTGGCTGCTGGATTTCCTCTGCTCATTGACATTCTCAGTTGAGATGTCAATGGGCTGAGTTGCCATGGTTGAGGTCTTAATAATGTAATCACTTGCAAAAGTGAGAGCCTCTTCCATATGGATATCCTGAACAGGTTCAGAAGTATCCACCTCAGTTATAGGTGACTGATGTGGGCTAGACTGAGGAGACTCAGGAGTACTCATCTCTCTTTGAGTAGGGGAAGAGAAGAGAGACTCATGGTACTCACTGAAACCTAAGTCTTCATCAGTATAAAAAAAGGTTGGGAATGGGTTGATTTAGATCCAAAGGCTGGGGATGGTAACTGTCCCCTGAAGGTTGTTCACTTGAGTGTTGAGACTCAGAGTGAAGGCTTAAGGCAGTTGGGCTTGTGAGCTCATCAGGGTGAGCATGAGGAACCTCAGCCCTGATTGTTGAAGAGATGGGAGTGGTTTGCTCCTCAGGGGAAGTGGGAGCTCTAGTGTCCACTTCCTCCTGTGTGGTGAGTATATGGGGACCTGCACAGACTCAATAGCTTGAGCAGGGGTTCGTTTGGATTTTCTTTGGTAGGTGAGGGTGACTTGAGGCTTTTTGGTGGTAGAGAGGTAGAAGGTGTGGGTTCAACACTAGCTTGTGTTGCTAGGTTGTCACCTTGAGCAATGAGCTCTAACATTTTGGGGACAAGGGCTGTTTCTACCCCTGAGAAGCCTACAGTTGGCTTCTTCATGATTTAAAGATCCGGCTTCATCTGTCCCAATTTAAGAATATTATCTGTTTCCCTCAACTGTGAGCCCAGTTCACAGTTGAGAATGTGTTGAACATATCTAGGAAACATATAATACTCTAAGGAGTCCAAGTTAGCAAGTAAATTGTATAGACAAATTGAGAGTACCTGAACTTGACCCCTTGAACCATTCCATGCACTATGAAGGAGAGATCCTCAGGAATCTGGTCCCACCCTCCATGCTTGTTTGACAAGCTGTGGATAACCACATGGAGTAGGTATTTCCACTGGGATGAGACCTTCCTTTTCCTGAAGGTCTTTACAGAGAAATCTCCCTCATAGCCCATCTGCTCAAAGAATGATTGACAGCTTCCTTTGGGAAGGACAACTCACCTTCTTCATCATCCAGCTGCAAATGAGTGTTGATGATGGCCGGAGTGATGAAGATTGTCCTCCCTTGCACTGTGGCAGACAGTGCCTTCTCCCCATCCATGATGACCTCTTGGCAGGTCTTCCAAAATTCAAGCAGATGATCCTCATAGAGAGTAGGATCAATGGTTAGGGAGGTGAAGTAATTAGATAAAGCTAAGAAACGGCAAATCTCTGAGAAACTATCATCTTTCTCAGAGCTTAACAGAGCAACCTGATTGTGTTGCCTGTGAAGTTGCATGGAGAAATCTGGGTTGTTTCTGCGGTTAAGGTTGGCCATTTAGAAGCTTAAGGATGAAGAAAGATGAAAAGCAAAGGCGGTTTGGGAATTAGGTTGAGGAATAGTAGAATTGAAGAAGATAGTGAGGGAGAGGGGGAACCGTTGGGTATTTATGTGAAAAGGATTTGAACCAAAGTTAATGAAAGAGGATAAACTTTGAAATCCGAATGTCGGTCCCACCTCTGAAAAAGTAGTTTACTTTTGCTCAAAAAGTAGTTTTCTTGGAATTCGAAAAGCTTCCGAAGGTAAATTATCTTCGGAAGTTTTAATGAAAAAGCTTCCGAAGCTAAAATGACTTCGGAAGAATTTCCTGAGAATCTTGAAAATTTTTTCGGAAGAGAAATAAAAACTTGAATGCTTTGTATATAAAACAACAAAGCTTCCGAGAGTTAATTTTGCTTCGGAAGAAAAAGTCCTTAAAAACAAATAAGTGTCTGAGACAAGTATTTAAGCTTCGGAAGATAGATTGAAACCTCTTCCGAAGGTAAAATTTCTTAGACAGTTATTTATTTTGAAGACATGATTTGCTTCCGAAGGTAAAAATATATCTTCCGAAGGATCAGAAAATTTTCAAGAATCTAAGGAAAATCTTCAAAAAAGATTTTTATCCAAAGAAAACATGAGCTTATGAAAGTGATGAACTAGACAACTTAGGACACACATATTTAAGAAATAATTAGAATTAGTTTTAAGAAAAGATCTACTCAAAGTTAATCATCCCAATAGCTGATATTAGATATTTAAATCTCTGTTCATCAAAAGCTTTTGTAAACAGATCAGCATATTGTTCATCTGTATGAACTTTGACTAGTTTAATTAATCCCTTTCATAGTTATCTCTTATTAAATGATACCTGATATTGATGTGTTTGGTCCTTGAGTGCTGCAAGGGTTCTCAGTGATAGAGATAGCACTATTGTTGTCTATGTAATGGGAGTCTCCTTGAAGTTAAATCCATAGTCCAGCATCTGATTTTGAATCCAAAGCACTTGAGCACAGCAACTTGCAGCAGCAATGTATTCAGCCTCAGCAGTTGATGCAGACACACAGGATTGTTTCTTGCATTGCCATGAGACAACCCTTCCACCAAGGAATTGACATCCCCCAGATGTAGACTTTGCAGTCATGTTGCAACCACCATAATCACTATCTGTATAAGCATACAGATTGAAGTCAGGATTCTTTGGATACCATAAACCAAGTGTTGAAGCACCTTTGAGGTATCTTAGAATCCTCTTGACAGTGATGAGGTGAGACATCTTAGGGTTGGCTTGATATCTTGCACAAATACATGTAGCAAACATGATATCAGGCTGCTAGCAGTAAGATACATAAGAGACCCAATCATAGCCCTGTATAAGTGTTCATCTACACACTCCCCCTCAAGATCAGGTCCAAGGGAGTGGTTTCTGGCTATGGGTGTCTTAGCAATCTTACAATCAGTCATGTTGAACCTCTTGAGTATGTCCTGAACATACTTTGACTGCTTATGAAGATACCATCTTCAACTTGCTTCACTTGAATTCCCAGAAAGAAATTGAGTTCTCCCATTGCACTCATTTCAAATCTGTCTTTCATCAGCTTCTCAAAGTCTTTGCAGAGCTTTGGATTAGTTGAACCAAAGATGATGTCATCCACATACACTTGAACTAGCAATATGTCGTTCCCTGTCCTTTGATGAAGAGAGTTCCATCTATAGTACCTCTCCTGTATCCATGTTTGTAAAAATACTCAGACAATGTCTCATACCACTTCTGGGTGCCTGATGCAGCCCATAAAGAGCTTTGTCAAGCTTGCAGACATAATCAGGATGATCAGGGTCTACAAAACCAGGTGGCTGTTTGACATACACCTCTTCATCAATCACTCCATACAGAAAAGCACACTTCACATCAAGCTGAAAGACCTTGAAGTTCTTGGATGCAGCAAATGCCAGGAATACCCTAACAGCTTCTAGTCTTGCTACTGGAGCAAAAACATCAGTGTAGTCAATCCCTTCTTCTTGTGTGTATCCTTGAACAACTAGTCTAGCCTTGTTCTTGATGATAATGCCTCTATCATCCTTCTTATTCCTAAACACCCATTTGGTTCCAATGGTAGTCTTTCCATGAGGAAGAGGACAAAGGTTCCAAACTTTTGCCTTTTGAATTGAAGCAACTCTTGTTGCATAGCTTCAACCCAACTTCCATCCTTTAGAGCCTCATCAACTTTCTTTGGCTCTATCTGGGATAAGAAACAAGAGTGAAGACAAACATTTGCTTCATGGGTTTGTCCTCTTGTTCTTACCCCTGTGACAACATCTCCAATGATGTTTGTGGTGGGGTGAGACTTGTGGATCCTAAGCTGAGGGATCACAGCAAGTTGCTGAGAAAGATCTAAATTTGAGAAATTTAAATCTGGCATAGATGTTTCACCCTCCACATCACCACACTTATCAAGATTTACTTGATCCAATGAGTGTGTGACATCATTGATGTTGTCATCTATGGTGTGGTTATTAGCATCAAGGAATTCTTGATCACTGTCACCACCACCATTGTTGTCTTCCACAATTGAGGTATTTATCTGGTTGTGGAGCTCTGAGCTGGAATTTGAAGGCACCCCAGATGTATCGCTGAGTTGTCATTGTAGTGCTGATAGAAACCTCATTTGCTGAAGTAGTTCCAACTGGAGCTGAAGATGTATGAGTTGAGGGTCTTCTTAGCTCAAATCTTGGATCAGGATCACCTGTATTTAAATTTTCTGCAGATCCTGAAACATTCTCACAAGATTTGTTAAAACAGTTGGTAACTAAATCAAGATCAAATAGCCAATCAGGACCAGAACCAGCCACACAGGGTGTGTGTTCATTGAAAGTCACATTGGCTGACTCCTCAACAATTCTAGTTCTGAGATTGTATACTCTATAAGCCTTAGCCTGGGAAGAGTATCCAATGAAGTGTCCATCATCTGATTTCTCAGCAATTTGGCAATTTGATCTTTGGTATTCAAGATGGTGCAAGGACATCCAAATGACCTGAGAAAACCAATGAAAGGTTTTCTCTTGTGCCAAAGTTCATAAGGAGTCTTACATGTGTCTTAACTACTAAAACTCTATTTTGCACATAGCAAGCAGTGTTTACTGCCTCTGCCCAGAAGGTGATGGGCAGTTTAGAGTCAAACAACATAGTTCTTGCAGCTTTAATTAGTGTCCTGTTTCTCCTCTCAGCAACACCATTTTGCTGAGGAGTCCTGGGAGCACTATATTGTCTTGTAATACCCTTTTCATCACAAAATGTATCAAGGGTTGATTCTTGAATTCAGTCCCTTGATCACATCTTATGGTTTTGACCTTGTGATCACTTTGATTCTCAATTTTAAGATGAAATTCTTCAGAATCTCAGGGGTCTCATCCTCTAAGAAAGAAAACCCAAGTGAATCTTGTAAAATCATCTGTGATCACCAAACAATAAGAGGTCCTTCCTAGACTCATTACACGGTGGGGCCAAAGAGATCCATATGTAATAAGTGTAGGGGAGTAGTGATAGAGTTTCTTTCCTTAGGCTTGTGAGATACGTTATGTTGCTTCCCTTTCAGGCATGCAACACAATGATCATCATTGTAAACTCTTTCTTTGGCATTCCAGTTACCAAATCATGTTTAATTAGTTTATTCATGTTCTTAAAGTATACGTGGCACATTCTTTTATGCCATAGGAAAGAATCATCACTATTTGCTTTAGGGGCTGTTTGATTGTGCTGACCTAGTATGAGCTGACTGAGTCAGAAGCTGACCCAGTCAGAAGATCTGACTGAGTCATACATCTGACTGAAACTTGGGTGTTTAATTATGTATCTGACTGACTCTGCTGACTGAAACTTGCCTTTGTATTTTAACTTGTGTTGTGTAATCAATAGAAATTACCGAACTTTCAAAAGAACATAATAGCTTAAAATTCAAAATATCATACAAAATACAAGTTAAACATAAATCAACTTAAACATAAATTACACATAATCCGAATAAAACACACCGAATTTCAAACATATTGCAAGAGTTTGCATACAAATCAACTTGAAGCATTTGAAAGTAGTTGATTAGCAATTTGGTCACGCAAAGCCAATGTTTTCAGAACCGGATCGGACGTCGAACCGGACGCCTTACTGGTTTGGTGGTCGGACCGGTTTTAAGAACCGGATGACGTCATATATATTAAATAAATATATAATTATATATATATTTTTATAAAAATTAATAGAACTAAAATAACAAGTCAAACACTATTATATAAAGCATTACAACTTCAACAAATAGTCAAATAGAAATATAAATATATTAATCATATCAAACAAACATCTAATCATCCATGATCCAACTTTCAAGTTTCAAGTTTCAACCATACTAATACCATAATCCAAACTTCCAAAGTTAAGCAAAGTAGCAAACTAATCGAAACAAAAAGCATCAAGTTCAAACAAACAAGTTTAAACAAACATAACATAAATATCTTAAAATCATCCAAACCATCATCATTATCAACTTCATCATCAAGTACAATCATATCATCTTCGTTAATATCTTCACCTAAAATTAAAAGAAAAACAAGATTTAATTAAACATCGTATACAATTCTATATTTTCACATAATACTTGTATATAAATGAATACTAACCTTGTGCTTGCGAAGTAGACGTACTATCAATGTTATTTGGTGGCTCTTCTTCTTCTAGCATATTTTCCAATTCATTATAATCAAGTTCACCTTCCTCTTCGTCATCAATAACCCAAAACTCAGTTTTATCAATGCTTTCATAATCCACAGGGTCGTATGACCTTTTGTTCTCATTTTTCCTAATGAAATCAATGTTATTTGTAAATATTACGTAAGAGAAAAAAAATAAAAATAACATAATTGTCATTTATATAATACCTATTTTGAAGAAGCAAGTTATAATGAACATATACGAGATCACAAAGCCTTTGATGCTCTAATCGATTCCTCTTTTTCGTGTGAATTCTTTCAAAAACACTCCAGTTACGCTCACATCCGGAAGAAGATGCAGTTTGACTTAAAATTCTTATTGCAAATGACTACAACTCGGGGACATCTCCACCAAACAATTTCCACCACTCATCTAACAAAATTAAAATAGTAGATTATTCTTACATCAATACATCCACACAATATAATTAAGAAAAATAAACATTAAAGTAATCTTACCGGGACGAGTTGTCTTTGCTGAAGCAAAAGCAAGTGGTCGACTAAAATCACCCTCTCGATCACGAAATTGATATAACTGTGATATAAGCTTCATAGGGTCCAAATTCGTCTTTTGCTCAAACATATCAAGCACCCCTTAAACGCCTCCCTTTTTTCCACATTGTTTTCTTGATCATACTGAAAAGCTGGGTTCAACCAATAAGCAGCAGCATGTAGACTCCTACGCAACATTCTATCCCAACAAGCATCAATAATGTCGGTATATTGCTTGTAGTTATGTTCTTTATGGCGGAATAATTCTATGATGCCTTTCCTTGCCCTGCTCATACCCTCAAACACATAACCTAGCGAAGTTTTTCATCCGAATAACAAATACGCAAAAGCCTCAAAACAGGAGCCATCACCTTCACAATTATCAAACAATTATTCCAAAATTTATCATTTAATACAATTTGCTTCACATCTTTGGCTTTTGGTAATTTCAAGACTTTTTTGAAATCATTAGAAGTAACCATAGCTTGCAAATCTGATTTATGGTCATGTAAGCTTCTTAATGCAATGAAAGCTGTACCAAAACGAGTAGCACCTGGACGTATGATTTCTGTCCAACCTTGTCTTTTCCTCAACCAATTCAAAGGCCACTTATGGTTATATATAAAAACAGTTACCTTAGATGCAAGTTGAACTAATTCAACCACGGAAGTTAATTCTGAAATATCCTTCAAAATCAGATTAATACAATGGGCTGCACACGGGGACCAACAAAGCAATGGATATTTCTCACACAACAATCTGCCTGCAGCCTTGTAATTAGCAGCATTGTCAGTAACAAAGTGAACAACATTCCTATAACCAACTATCTCAACAATCTCTCCAAACAAATTGCATAAGTTTTCTGCATTAGCCTCAACATCCGATGCATCAACAGATTTAATAAAAGAAATCCCTTTTGGACAATATACCAAGAAATTAATGAGTGGTCTTTGTCTAACATCACGCCATCCATCACTCATTATTGTGCAACTTGTTTCTGACCATAACAGTCTTTGAGCTTCTACTATTAGTGTCACTGGTTTCTTAGCATCTTTTAATAAACTCACTCTCATTGCATGATAAGAAGGCCCTATATACCCATGACCCATAGAAGATACTTTGCTTATTGCAATCGAAAATAGAGGTGAATTAACAGCATTCATTGGTATACATGCATGATAGAACCACATAGCCACAGCCAAATCTGTATCATGTAATCTTTCTTTACTTTGCCATGCTGATTTTATTGAAGGTTGAGAAGAATCATTTATGCCTCGCTCAAAATAAGATTGTAAGTTCTCAGAAGTAGAAGCTTTTCTTTTACCTCGTGCATTTTGTGGTTTACTCTTAGGTGTTTCTTCATCATTTCCCTTTGAACTTTCTTCATAAGCACTTCTCATTTGAAGCTTGACATCCACAGGAACCTTTAAACAAGCAGCAATATTTCCTTTTACTCCACCAAGATGTTGTTTCATTCTATTAATGCCCCCTCCACGAACAGGTTTATCACAAAAACTACAAATTAAAAATTTTCCCATATGCATCATGAGCTTTAGTTGCATATCTCCATGCATTATCCGTTTTCAAACGAAGACTTGAATGAACACTCGATTGTGTTTCAGTTTGTGAGGCCGGTGGCGGTGGTGAAGTCGAATCCATGTTCTATAAGATAACAAAAAATTAGTTATTCAACCAACTAAAGGCTAAAGAGTAAAGAGTGTATAAGTTCTCAATCAAGATCATAAACTAGTTATTCAACCACTTTAAACATAAATAATGACACCACTACATATAAACTTAAATAAGTTCTCAATCAAGATTACCAATTCTTAACAAATTAAGAACATGAATAACAATATCACAGCCTACAGATTACCAATTCTTAACAAATTAAAAACATGAATAACAACATCAAGTACCAAAACCAATTGAGATCAAGTACCAAAAGGTCCAAAACCAAAATCTTAACAAATTAATTCTTGTCAATTCTTAAGAATTTATCTACTTAAGAACCAAGTCACCAACTTAACCAAGTGCAATATGCATATTACCAATTCTTAACAAATTAATTCTTACCAATTCTTAAGTGAATTGATCTACTTAAGAACCAAGTCACTAACTTAACCAAGTCAATTAACAAGTGAACAACCAAGTGAACAACTAACCAAGTCACTAACTTAACCAAGTCAATTAACAAGTGAACAACCAAGTGCAACCTGCAGATCACAAATTGAGTGAACAACCAACCAAGTGAACAACCAACTGAACAACTAAACAAGTGAAGTGTCACAAATTAAGTGAACAACCAAGTGACCGATGAGGGTTACCTGCGGACCGACGAGGGTTACCTGCGGGTTACCTACGGACTGAACTGCGAAGGGGATCGACCTGCGAAGGCCTGCGGACCAACGAACTGCGAAGGCCGAAGGGGGAGAGACCGAGAGAGGCACGCCGCGAAGGGGTCGAGTGGGAGAGACCGAGAGAGGCGGTCGACCGATTTAGGGCAAAAAAACTGATTTAGGATTTCAGGATTTTTTTAGGCTTAAATATTATAAACAACTACCGGCGACCGCAACCGGCGAACCGCCAAAACCGGTCCAAACGGTGTTTCGGGTTCACTCGCCTTCAAAGAACAAAACGATTCATATGGGATCGGATCGGCCAGGGAGCCGAATGGCGGTCCGACCGGTCGGATCGACCGGTCCGATCCGACCCCAAAAACATTGCGCAAAGCAGTCATATATTTAACGCCTGCTGAACCCCACTCCATGCCTTGTGTGTTTTCACCATCGCTTCCTCCACCTTCGCCATCAGGAGTAAACATAGTGTTTTGTTCAAAGTTTGTATATAATTCGTCTTGAATATTGTATTTCCTTATAAAGTTATGGACTGCAAAACAAGCAATGACTACGTCTCTTTGCACTCGAAAAGGATAAGGAGCCATTTGTTTTAAGATTGGGAATCTTGCCTTCAATACACCATAAGCACGCTCAATAACATTTCTAAGGCACGCATGAGCATGATTGAATCTTTCTTCTTTAGTTAACGCCCTTCGCCATCGAAAATCGGCTAACCAATACCTTGTATTACGGTACGGAGTCATATATCCACGAGTGTTGGTATATGCAGCGTCACAAAGGTAATATTTATCTGAAAATGTGAGTGTGACATGTATTATATAAAGAATACAAATAATATATGTAGTAATAAAAGTTATAGTTATATTATAAACCTGGCGGAGGAAATCGAAATTCAGAGGTCGGATAAAATGCCACTTCTTTCAAAACTCGTGAATCATGTGCTACGCCTTCCCATCCAGCCCATACAAAGGTGAATATCATATTAAAATCACATATTCCTAGCACATTTTGATAACATTCACCTTTTTCTCTTCCCCTAAAACACGTTTGTTGATTAGCGGGCACAACTGCATGTACAAGAGTTCCATCTAAAGCACATATTGCTCCGGGAAATATGCTTCTTAGCCTTTGAAGACTCTCGAGGTATCTGTAGTTTCGTCTGAAGATGTTGGGACTATAATTTCTTTAGCAAAACACATCATTGCAACTAGAACCTCGTGAAAACATTTATGAACTGTTTGATTGGAGTGTTGAAATCGTCGTTTAACCACACGAAAACGTTCATTATGCCCTATAATATGTAGGAACATAGCCATTTTCTCTTCAATGCTTATAGTCCTACTAGGTCGCAACCAATTTCGTTGTGAAAAATGACGACATAATAGTACAAATGCCTCACATGAAAGTCTCATCATTTCTTGACATTGTGTAGAAGATCCATGTAGTAATTCATATGTATATGCATGCCCGGTTAAAGCAGAATCATTATCTCTTATTCTTTCCTCTCGTTTTCTTTTCCGGGCCAACATCAACCAATACCATGAAAGTAGAATGAATGATAAAATTTCACCATCCGTATACACTTTGACCTGTTAAAAATCATAAAAGTCATCTTATAAAATTCCTAAAATATCCATAATAAAAATCATACAAAAACCATACATAAGACATACGATATCCATCCAAAAGTCACACAAAATCCATACAAATGTCTTATAAAAGTCATACAATATCCATAACAAAAGTCATACAAAAACCATACATAAGACATACGATATCCATCCAAAAGTCACACAAAAGCCATACGAATGTCTTATAAAAGTCATACAATATCCATAACAAAAGTTATACGCAAGTCAAAAAAAACATAAAAGTCAACCAAGTAATCCAAACTTGCTCCCAGCATTTCTCACCCATGACTCGTAGCTCACCGGCTTAAGACGTAACCAAACTTTTCTAATATCAGCACTTTCACCAAATAGCAAAAGAGCCATGTTGTATCTCGGATCTTCTCCCCCCCATTCCATTTGTTCTAGCTTCTCCATGCATGGGTCCATTTTTTTATCAACATTATCTTTTTCCACCAACACCTTTGCAAGATTGATTATTTCATTCCCAACTTCTCTTAAATCATCATCTGTTGTTTTTCTACGAACTTCTTTGCTAGTTTTAGTACTTGCCTTGCGTTTTGTACGGCTCGATGATTCTTCACTTACAGGTGGGAGATCTGTTTCCATCTGAGTGTACTGAACATCATCCACATCATACTCAGAAGAACCTTCAACGTGATGAGGTAGTGTGGATGATGGCCCTCAACTAAAAATGCCGGTCGTGGTCACCCCCTCAAACAATTTCGTACGAAGATCAGGGCAAGGAAGGGGTGCATTTCTCAACTTTTCCACAAACTTGTTCAACTGTTTGAAAATTTTTATAGTTATAATCAAGCTACTAACATTAAATAATCTTTTATTAAAAAGGTTTTCATATTAAAAAAATACATTTGCCTCCGCTTCCCATTCTTCATCGCTCATATTGAAAGTGTTGGTTATAGGATCATAAATATTCCCTGTTTTGTTTTTAGTTTCACCCAAGCCCCGTACTTTGATCTCAAGTAGTCATATCGATTCTTCATTTGTTTATGTTCAACAATGAAATTATGCTCATTTTTCAGCTTTTCCGCAACAACTTTCCATGAGGATCCTTTCAGGCTACTACCCTCTCGACCATTGATTGTTACCTCATGTATACACGCTTCGAGAAAAGTTTTGTCAACACATTCTAACTTCCAAATAACTCTACTTTTTTTTCTGCCATGTCCATATACAAGTAAATAATCAAGAAGTAATATCAAAATCGATTTCAAGAACCCATATAAGCAATACCATATGAAATTAATAAACCATTTAACCAATATCATACCGAACCGAATCAAACTTCTTACCCAATCATGAAGAACTAATACACACATCTAAACATCGCCTCAAGTATACAAGTAATAACTAGAAATTGAGCAAATTAGCAACTAATCATAAGATCAAGAAGTAATATCAAAATCGATTTCAAGAACCCATATAACCAACACCATATGAAATCAATAAACCATTTAACCAATATCAAACCGAACCGAACCAAACTTCTTACCCAATCATGAAGAACTATACACACATCTAAACATCACCTCAAGTATACAAGTTATAACTAGAAATTGAGCAAATTAGCAACTAATCATAAGATCAAGAACTATAATCAAACGTAACAACAAAGATGGCGGTTCAATAATGAAGTAATAGGTACTTTACCTCGGGAGGAAACCAGAAGGGGCACGACGGGGGTAGGGAAATGGCGGCAGGGGGCGTGACGGGGGCAGGGGGCGGAAGGGGGCAGGGAAGGGCGACAGGGGCGCGATGGCGGCAGGGGAAGGCCGGTAGGGAGCGCGACGGAGGCAGGGAAGGGATGCAGGGGGCGCGACGGAGGCAGGAGAAGGGCGGCAGGGGGCGCGACGGAGGCAGGGGAAGGGCGGCACGGGGCGATGGAGGCAGGGGAAGGGCGACAGGGGCGCGACGGAGGCGGCAGCTGGCGGCGGGCGGGCGGGGAGGGGGGGGGATGGAGGCGGTCGATTGTTTATGGAGAAGAGGGGGGAAGAGTTTAGGGCTGGTTTTTGGGGTAGAGTTTGGTCAGACAAGTAGAAGAGGAGGACTCGGTCAGCCCTTCTTTCCGGGTCAGAGGTCTCGGTCAGCTACATCAAACGTACTAAATGGCTGACCGGGTCAGCCAGTCAGGGGTCAGAAGCGTGGTCAGACGAATCAAACAGGACCCTAGACAGAAAGCATGAAACTTCTCCAGAGGGAGATGTTTCTTGCAAGTCCATCTTGTACATGTTCCCTTTTCTAGGGGCTCTAAGCAGGATGTGCTCATGAGGAATGACCACTCCAGGCTTGAGAACAATGCACTCATGCTCAGTAAAGAGCATGTTATGACTCTGATCACAAAATTGGGATACACTCAGAAGATTGTACCCATGCTCCTTGACAAAGTTTACCTTTTCAATGCTGAGCTTACCATTTGTGACCTTGCCCCTTCCAGAAATGTAACCACTTTCACCTCCTCCAAAAGCAACTGGTCCTCCATCAATCCTCTTAAAGTTATGGAGTAGTGACCTATTGCCTGTCATGTGCCTGGAACAGCCACTATCAATGATCCAGACATTCTTGTTTGTCTTGAGTTGTTCCTGCACAAAGAAAATGATTAGTTACATTTGGAAACCCAAGCCTTATTTGTCTTGGGCTCACTAAGTATAATAGAAGGTAATGCAACAGTAATAAATCCTATGGTTGTGCTAGGAGGATCTAGAGCTTGTTGATGGAGAAATTTCAGTCACTTGGTCTTTCTTAGACTTCCACACCACCTTTGGAGCCTTGGACTTGACCTTCAAAACTTCGGAAGCTTTTGGGACTTCGGAAGTTTTGATGACTGAACCTTCGGAAGATTCTGCAGTCACTGCAGCAGACTTCAGTGCTTCGAAAGAATTCCTTTCTTCCGAGACCAACTTCTCTTCCGAAGGTAATTTTCCATTTGCCTTTTTCTTAGATTTGGAGCTTCCAAAGGAAACAGATTTTCCTTCTGAAGCTTGAATCTTCTTGGAACTCTTTGAAGTCTTTGTCTTGGTCATATGGACAGTACTTTTAGGATTGTATGGACAATCCTTAGCAATGTGAGAAGTACTTTCACACATGACACACACCATTTTCTTCTTCACAAGAGTCTTCTTATGAGAACAAGACTGTCTTTGGTCACATCCCTTCTCCACCTTCATCTTTGCAGATGCTGAGACAGTCCTTATGGGCTGGGAACTGTTCTTGGAGTTTGATGGTCCAGGCTGTGCAGCAGTGGTACACAGTAGATCAGTCTTCTTCTTGGTACTGAGATGATTTGAACAAGAACGAGAACTCTTAGCTGAAGAGTTTTGGTTGATGTCTTCAGTCTTTACTACTTCAAACCTTGCAGAGATAAAAACTTGTTTCTGCTTAGAGTCAAAAGTAGCCTTGAGCTCTTGGGCCTTTCTTGCTTTTCTTTTGCTCTTCCTGATCAAGTTCTTTCTCATTGACTTGGTCATAACAGTAATTTTCTTCTCCTCAGAAGGATAGTGGCCCTTCTTAGAATCCTCCTCTTCACTCTTTAGAGGAATTCTTCACTATCTCTTCTTATCCTCTTCACTTATAGGATCTATGAGAGGAAGCTCATCTTCACAAGTTCCACACCTAGGAGATCTTACAGACAAGATTGTGTGTGAAGGAGCTATCTCATTGGATCCCAGTCCCTGCCTATTTTGATAACACACCTTGTTGTGCAGGGATGAGGATATCATGTTCTTGAAGGTCTCTTCTTCAAGAACACTCTTTTCTACCCTGGCTTTGCTGATCATAAGCTCAGCCTGGCACTCAGTCAGCTTGGTTATGAGATCTTTGATTTGAGTCCTAAAATCTGTATGCTTATGTTTTAGAACTGAAATGGTTTTCTCTAAGTCCTCTATCTTTAGTTTATAATCATTTTCAGACTTTCTAAAATCAGATTTTAAAATGTTTAAGGACTCAAGATCAGATCTCATCTCCAAGTTATAGGACCTGTATCTATTAACTTTAGCAATGCATTCAGGAGTACAGAGATGTTCCAATACCTTGGCTTCATCATGATCTGCCATTAGTGCTTGGTTTGGAGAAGCATCTTCCACCTGAAAGCTCCAGTCAAAGCCTCCTTCTTCAACAGCTACAGCAGCTTGTTGCTTTTGCTTCTCATTCTGGGGAGCTTTGTCAGTGTAGTTTGGTCTGGTTTGTGCTTGGCCACCATTTGTTTTAGGTGCCTTACACTCTCTGTCAAAGTGGCCCATTAGGTTACAGTTGTAACACTTGACTTTGCTTTTGTCCAGGCCAAATTTTCCACTGGTTGCATTGCTTGAAAACATCCTTCCAGTTCTCTTGTAGAACTTCTTGGCTTTGTGAGTGAGAAGAGCCATCTGCTGGACTATTTCCATATATTCCAGATTATCTGGATGGATACAATCCAGGTCTTCAAGAGTGAAAAGAGAGTTGCCACAGCTTTCATCAGAAGACACAAAAGCTTGAGAAGAGCTTGTCTTTTGGAATGGGCTTCCTTGAGTGTAGTTCTCCCTAGGTGTCTCTAGGAAGGTGATGAAAGGACCCTTTGGTGAATTGTCAGGGTAGCATATGAGATGATGTTGGGGTTATATGCTATCCCTTTCAACCACGTGCAGGGCTAAACCCAATTGATTGTTAGAGTTGCCAGATGAACCTTGCATGTTCATCTCCATCTGGTAGCCACTGAGAATCCCATATAACTCTGTTAGAGTAAGAGTTTTGAGATTTTCAGTCCTCTTAATCACCACACAATAGTGTGTCCATTGCCTAGGAAGTAAGGACATGAACTTCCTTACAATGTATTCTATTATCAAGAGGAACTCCTCTATCCACAAGGGTATCCACTATCTCAACATACCTGAAGTATTGCTAAGTCATGGTTTCACCTGTTTTGAAGGTGAAGTTTTCAAACTGCTGCTTCAGGAGATCCTTCTTGTTCTCCTTGGCTTCAGAGGAGCCTTCATACATCAGTTTTAGTGCATCCCACAGCTGTTTAGCTGTTTTGCACTTCTTGAAACCTCTGTACACAGAGTTTGGAAAGGCAGTTTGAAGAGCTGTCATGGCTTTTCTGTCAATCTCTACTCTCTACCTATCTTCATCAGAGTAGTTAGCCACATCTTTGGGGATCATACCAGCACCAGTAGCAGAAGGAGTGCTGGGTATGAAAGGTCCATTTTCAACAGACTTCCACATTCTTGAGTCTAGAGACCTGATGAAATCTTCCATTCTCATGCACCAGGTATCAAAGTCATCAAGAGTGATCAGTGGGGACTTGTTTATGGTTCCAGTTTCCATATCAGTCTTGAAAATGGCTACCATTTGAAAAGTTTAGAATTTGTGTGTGTGAGGGATCTTAAGATGGTGAGATCTTATATCAAGAGCCTGAAAAGCTCTGATACCAATTGCAGGACCAGTGAAGGGTGGTCACTTACAACACAACAAGACAAAGAGGAGATCAACCAAACTTAATCAAACAGTAAACTGGATTAACCACAAGAATGATACTAAGAACACAAGTAATAAGTAAGAGACAGAACAAGAGAACACAAGAATTTAGGTTTCAAGGATGCAGTATATTGCTTTCTCAAGTTCTATTACAAGTATTACAAAGCATAAAGAAAGATACAAGAACATGAAATACTTATACTACAACCTACAGCCAGCTATACTTTGAAAGCCAGCTGGATACAATTGACTAGACACAAACAAAATCAATTGTAGAGTCAAAAGGCATATCTGCCTTTTGACTATGACATGCCATAGCTCACATCCTAATCTATTACAAAAAAGATAAAAGTACATAAAGTAGAAAGCATGGACTCAAGACCTCAATGTACAGTTACCAAAAGCATGGATCTTTCACCAACTCACGTAAGTTGGTGACTTTACAGAGTTGCAGCGGAAAGGTGGTCCAGCTTTATGGTAAAGTACATCAGATAAAGGCATATCTCTAAAAGTTTTCGGAAGAAATCTGTCTTCACTCTTTGGCTTCGGAAGACTTTGTCTTAAAGCTTCGGAAGACTTCACTTTTGGCTTCAGAAGATATTGGTCTTGGCTTCGGAAGATTTTACACTTAGAATATTTCTAGTGCATGGTGTAAAACTTCCGAAGCATTTCTACTTCAGTTCTTTAGTGCATGCTTGCAGAGAGACTTTGGATGTTTTGGCTGCATCAGACTTATAGGAATCCTTACAGGCATGATGTAAACATTAGTCTCAAAGGTCAGTCCCTACATTTTCCACTGAAATCTCTCCACCATTTTATGACATACAACTGTCCCTCCATCTGCTACCTTAACCAATATTGTAGCCTTAATGGTTAACTTGCACCCAAATTATCTTGCCAATGTTGAATCTAAGAAATTATGGGAGCTACCTGTATTCATGAGGATTTGCAGCTCTACTTTTCCCACATGACCAGTGACCTGCATGGATTGGAATTTATCATTTCCATCCAAGGCATTCACAGAAATTTGAGCAAACTCCGCCTCTGGTACTAGTGTAGAATCATCTACTTCATCTAACAACTCAACTTCTATAGGATAGAATTAAGGCCTTTTCCCTTTGCAAACATGCCCTAGTAAATATCTTTCATCACAAGTAAAAGACAGACCTTTGGCTCTTCTTTCATCCTATTCCCCTTGAGTTAAAGTTCTTCTATTACTCATTATTCTTAACTTCCACTCGTTTGTTATATGGTACTAAGGCTTTACTAGCATTTGGATTTGGAAACAAGGATTGCTTGTTAGTTGCTTAAACCTTCTTAGCTTTAATTGTTGCCTCTTGTATTTTGCTAAACAAAATGTTTGTTATACACTTGTAAGATTAAATATTCTTACCAGAACATACGCAGCAGGTAGCTTCAATCTGCTAACAATTGCATCGAAGGCGTCATGATACTCTTGGACTGAGCCTGTTTGTCTCAAATTCTTCAGTTTTGTTATTGGATCATCATACAACTTACCAAATCTCACTTTCAATTCATTGATTAACTCTACCCAACTTACCTTGGCTGAATTAGATCTTATCTAACTGAAAGAATTGTTCGACTTTGAATAACCACGAATAAGATCATCACCTTTAAACTTTGGAAACTCAATTTTAGACAATCATGTCATGCAATTGAGCCCTAATTCTACTTCACCTTCCACATCCACCATTCTTGCTTGACTGATTATTAACAATCTGAGTGACTTAAATCGATAATCCAGTCAAGATATCTCTTAAATATGCTAAGGCCTTCGCATTTTCTTCAATTCGCACGTTCAATTGCGATTGTGGATTCGTTTCACTTTCCGATCCTTTACTTCCTTCGGTATCGGAATTACCTTGAATTTAACGCCGCGTCATCGCTTTGCTCATCAACAAATTCGTTTGATTACTATCCAAGGATCAATGGCTCTGATACCACTTATGCATATTCAAGAATTCAAAATTGAAACAATGGTTAAATTCATATTAACACTCAGACAATCATAGAAGAGAAAGATTCTTAGAAAGTAGCTAAAGGTAGTTACAAGAGAGAGGAGAAGAACACTAGATAATTTTCTACATATCTTTACTTATTACAATCACTCTATTTATATTAATGACTTCTTGACTATTGACTTTGACTATTTCTAACAACCACACTCAACAACCATAATAACCTATAACTTCCATTACCTGATACGTATCAAAATCATCGATACCCATTTGATCCATTTCATTTGTTTAATTATAACAACCAGAATAACACTTAACCCAAAGACACCCTATACTATTTAACTATTACAAACTAGTCCTTCTACTATTTGATATCTAACATTACTCTCTCCTCAAGAGATTTTTGTTCACAAAAATCACAATGGTAAATACAAAAAAACTGAATCGAAAGTATCAAAACCAAATTATGAAAACAAAATTTGGTCTATTTCTGTTAGATCACTGTAGCCATCACCATTGACATCCTCACGCAAGCACAAGATTTCTTTTGCATGTTCAAAAGCTGTAGCCATGGTTTTTTTTATGTTTACATGAACAAGATCTCAATTAACCATGTTGTACCACACATAAATAGCTTCTATAATATTGATCTCTTGAAATCTATGTCCAAGTGTACCCTCAAACTTCACAGCCCAGGAAGTGATGTCAGGCTTTCTCATTATGTCTATAAGATCCTGCTTTTTAACAACTAGATCACCAAGTTTAACAAAGCTAGAAAACCCAAAGATAACTCTCGTTCTGAATCGAATGACTGTAGATGTTCCACTTTCCTTACAGGTACTTTAATGGCTCTCTTTGTACCTTAATCCTTCACCTTTATAAACAATTGTAGGAACCTTCTCATCCTTTCTCTCCTACTAAATTCCATCAACTTCGCTACTGTAGTAACTTAAAAAGTACATTGACACTTTCTTTGTGAAGGGTGGCATAACGGAACTTAGCCCAATCTGTAATTGAGTAAAGTTCTAGAAAATTCTTTATTTTATTCAGTAACATAAGCACATAAGCTGCATTAACCAACCAATGCAAAAGCTTTGTTGTAATCTGCTCCTTCCAAATTAGTAGATATTCTCTCAACCTCAATCATTAAGGAAGTAACATCAGTATCATTTTGGATCCAAATGTTGGTTGTCTCATATTATTTTCAAACTCTAGTAGATTGTATTTCCATTTGTGCCATAAATGCACCATTGACTTTTGAGCACTAACTTCCCGATCATCCAAAATCGTAGTGGAAACAATTTGTCTATCTTTCAACTTGATTAACCATCTTTTTATCCTTTCTTTTTTATCTTTTCTTTTCCTACTAAATTTCCAATTAGGATCTTCTTTCATTACAAGCCTTGTGTTATTGTTTCTTGATAACCATATGATGGTCATGACTATTGCATGATCAACCAGTTTGAAGCCCTTCATGATCAACATATACACATCATTGATCAAAAGGTCAAACCATTTTTCGTTGGTCAAACTGGTTTTTTTTTTGTATCATCCTGAATGTTGTTCTTACTTGATTTGTGGTAGCAACGAACGAGCCACGTTGCCAACCCAGGTCCCATTCAAACTTTTCAGCCCTATTCAACTCAAATTTATTCATTTCATTTCTTAATTCTCCAAGTATTTCCTCAAACACCTTAAGAACATATAAGTGTTTTATAGGTATCAACTCAGGTGGTTTTCTAAACCTGTACAACCAAGGTGAAAGGTCCAATCCAAAGACACCACCAGAACGCCATTCCACATACAAATGTTCTCTTTCGTGACTTTTATGTATAAACATCTTTTGTGTTCCTCTCAAGTTATAAAGGAAATCACTATAAGATTTATTGAAGTGAACAAAATCATGCAATTGAAAAAGAACTGAAGGCTCAAGTACTAAGTCATAAAGACATACCCATCCAAACCTATAATATTTCATCTCATACCCATCTATTTTAATAAAACCACTATGAACAGAACTACATATATCATATGTTTTGATTTCTTCCAAAGTTGTATCGTCAACATCTAAAATGACCATATAACTTTCTTGTTGTTGGAGTATCGAATTGATTACCTCAATTGGATCTTTAAATTCATTAGATCTAGAATCTCCTAATGAAATTTCATCCAAAACTATATCTTCAATTTCAGCAGATTTTGAAATTCCTGTTTCATAAGACCGTTTTGTTTCTATAGTCGCACATTCTGGTCTTATTATCTGATCTTGATTCCACTAAACCCAATCAAAATTAGACCCCTTTCTTGCAATCCGGCCAAAATAAACGCTTGCTCCAACTTTAAACCCTTGTCAATATTGTGATACCCCATAAGCATTTCACCAAATTCTGGTTTAAGACCGAAAATAAAGCAATATACTGCATAAGCTTAAGATATTTCTTCCAAAACTTTGACCTTATTATGCAATTAAGCAAGAATTTGAATTCATCATAATATTCATCAACCGTACCTTCTTGACTCATTAACATGAACTCGTCCATGGTAAGCTACTTGTTTTGATTTGTTGATGATAAAGAATCAATTTGTGTAACTATTGTTCCAAACAACTGAATTCCCTTGCTGACCTAATCCTTTGTTGCCCTAATTCTTGAATTGTTTATGTTGATCATTGTTGTTATTGTTGTTGCCCTGACCCACAGTTAGAGGAAAGAATGCTCTGATACCATTGCTACGAACACAATTGGTAATCAAGCATTAAGATCTGTCAAGAAACTACAAATTCTTAATATTATTTAGAATGATAATACATGAATAACAAATCTGAATATGAATCATCAAATGAAAACCAGAATCTAAACAAAGACTAATCCCCATGAGTATATCTGTATATGATGAACATGAATCCACTCGATAATACAATCTCAACTAGATTTCATCAAAGAAGAAGAAGATGAAACCCTCATACTACCAAGAGGAGATTTAGAAGATAGATTGTAAAGAACGAACTGTAAGAATAAACAAAGATGGAGAATATCACTAGATTCTCTGATGTCAAGAACTTTTATAGGATTTGTAAAATAGAAGCCCAAGTTATAAAAAGAAGCAGCCCAAATGTGCAGGACCGTTTAAGGGCTTTAACACAATTACAACACAACAACACAATGAGGAGATTAACTAAACTTTGATCAAACAGTGAACTGGGTTAACCAAAGTGATACAAAGAACACAAGTAAAGCAAGAGACAGAACAAGAGAGTATGGGTTTCAAGGAGGCAGTATATTGCTTTCTCAAGTTCTTTTACAAGTGTTACAAAGCATAAAGAAAGATACAAGAACTTGAAATACTTATACTACAACCTACAGCCGGCTATACTTTGAAAGCCAGCTGGATACAATTGACTAGACACTAACAAAATCAATTGTAGGATCAAAAGGCATATCTGCCTTTTGACAATGTGACTATGACATGCCATAGCTCACATCCTTATACAATACAAAAAGGATAAAGTACATAAAGTGGAAAGTTACAGACTCAAGACCTCAATGTACAGTTACCAAAAGCATGGACCTTTTCACCAACTCATGTAAGTTGGTGACTTTACAGAGATGCAGCGGAAAAGGTGCTTTATGGAACAGTACATCAGATAAAGCATGTGTACTAAAAGTCTTCGGAAGAAATCTGTCTTCATAGGTTGAAGCTTCGGAAGACTTTGTCTCTGAGGCTTCGAAAGACTTCATGTTTGGCTTCGGAAGATATTGGTCTTGGCTTCGGAAGATTTTACACTTAGAGTATTTTCTAATGCATTGTCTAAAACTTCTGAAGCATTCTTCACTTCAGTACTTAGTGCATGTTGCTGAGACACTTTGGATGTTTTGGGTTGCATCAGACTTAAGGATCCTTACAAACTCCCCCTAGGCTGATGCTACCAAAACACTTAGAAGATCTTCAGATGTTGGTAGTCTTCAGTACAATCAAGACCATTCCTTTCTTCATTAGATGGTCAGGATCATCAAGACTCTCATAATATCTTCTCATCCAAAGAGATCATGTAGAGGTAAGTTGATTATGTCTTGCCAGGAGTAGACATTCTTAACACCTTGATCTCTGATAACATGCCATCTTTCTGGATTGGTAGAGTAAGTCCAGGACAAGATGGGTGTCTCAGTTGTTAGAGGAGCCACTTGCATAGGAGTTGATTGGGCTGCCTCATCATGCACTTCCTCAGGTTGATCTGATTCAGCCTGAGGTGCAGAGGTAGATGACTTTGGCTTCTTCTTCTTAGTCTTTGGTTTAGAAGCCATTCTCTTCTTCCTCTTAGATGACTTTAACTGAGAAGACTGGTCTGCAGCACCATGTTGATCATCAGTGTCTTTCTCAGTTGGGTGTTCCTCCCTCACAGGTTCAGAAGGAGAGGGAGTTTGACCCTGCCTAGGATCAGAAGATGAAGCTTGCTGAGGCTCAGCTGGAGGTTCTGGTTGAGGTGTCTCTGGTTGTTCAAACTTGACCTCCACTTCAGGTGGGACTTGACTTGGAAGAGAGTGCAAGTCAATAAGTTCTCCACTTTTAATCTTCTGCTTGATCACCCTTATATGCTCATCCATAGTGGATAGAGACATAGGGCCAAGTCTCCTTCCGGAGAATCCATATAGCTTCAAGAAGCTCATCATTCTTTGTCTGTCAGCAGACTTCTTTGCATTCTTTTGAATGATGGCTCTTGACTTTGCAGCTTCTTCTCTTAGCTTCCTTTTGGTTGTTTTCTTTCTTTGACTAGCTCAAGCTCAAGTTGCTTTAGGTACTCGAACTCAATGAAGTCATAGGACAGGGGAAGAAGTGCATCTGCCTGATAGAAGCCAGTGGCACTCAGGTAGTTGATCATCTTGATCCTATCTTCTTCTTTATCTACCTGAGGTTCTTGTGGAGCCACATCTTCCTGTGCAGGACTTTCTTGAACTGGAGAGAGAGTGGGAGCATGCTTGTAAAGTCTTTTCTGTCTCTTCTCCTCTTTGAATTGGAGAAGTAACCTGCATCCTCTTTCTCCTTCATCTCTCTTGACACTTCCATGTCAGCCAGTTCATTTAACTCTTCTAAGGGGAGGGAGATGATTTCATCAATATCATAGTTCCTGGTCTGTAAAAAGGTAATCCTGACTGCCCTTAACTCATCATCTTGAGTATTTGGTCTGGGAGCAGCCCTGATTGCAGCTTGCATGAAGCTAGATGACCCAGAAGAACTTTCTCCCCTTAGCCTCCTTTTCCTCTCTCTCTCTTCCTCCTCAATTTCCTCAGGAGTCATTATCCTTTTCCCTTTGTCACCAACAGACCTTTGTGACTCAGGGTGGATTGAGGCTTGGCCTTCATTGCTTGGTGTAGCTTCCATGCTCTGGCCAGAGAGAGGCTGAGAAACACCTTCACCAGTAGGTGTCTCAGATGGAGTTTGGACCTCTGCAGCAGTTGTTAATGATGAGACAGGGGTCTCAGGTTCTGCCACTGGGCCTTCAGTCAAGGTTTCCCCTATGAAACTAATCTTAGGGTCCACCTCAACATCCAGTTGACCGATGACATTGCCTGATTGCCTAAGTCTCCTTCTTAGAGAGAACTCTGCAAGGATCCTGTCTTGGATTCTTTGAGCCATCTTGTCAGCTTGTCTTGAATTGCTTGGATTGACAAGTGCATGTTGACTAAATCCAGTCTTTCATAGAAGCTCAGGCTTTGGAACTGAAAAACTTCTTGTTGGCCTTGAACTCTGTGAAGTATAAGGGCTCTTCTGTCATCATCATACCTCCACCTTATGATGTAATTGCCAGTTCCTTGTGGTGGAGATGAGACAGCCCTTGGTATACCTTCCTCAAAGAGACTCCTGATGATTGAGTCTATAGAGTCCACATTAATGTGAACTTGAGGAAGTTGCTGAGAATGCACAACAGCAAGTGAGGATGGTGAGTCCTCTATGTCCATTTTCTTTGAAGAACTCCCAGGTTTTATGGTTGTAATAACTTTCTCCCCCTTTTTGGTAGCATCACCCACTTGCATAGGTGAGCTGGAGGATAAGTCAATCACTTCCACAGTTCTTGTGTTCCTGGTTGAGCTCTCCTTAAAGGTCTCCCAGCTAGTTTTTCCTTCAGATATGAAATCTGAAGTTGCTGATCATTGACCCTGTTTTGTAAGGTAGTCACCTGAGATTCCAAGTGACTAACCTTAGAGACTAAATAGGTGCATGTTTTTGACAATTTCTGCACCTTTATCTCAAATTCCCTTCATCTTCATCAGAAGAATCATTGGGGGATGAGATGATTGGACCAAAGTCCTCTCTCTCACCACCAGCTTGAGTTTCTTGGCTGCTGGTTTTCCTCTGCTCACTGGCAGCCTCAGTTGAGATGCCAGTGGGCTGAGTTGCCATGGTTGAGGTCTTAATGATGTAATCACTTTCAAAAGTGAGAGCCTCTTCCATATGGACATCCTGAACAGGTTCAGAAGTGTCCACCTCAGTAATAGGTGACTGATGTGGATAGACTGAGGAGAGTCAGAGGTACTCATCTCTCTTTGAGTAGGGGAGGAGAAGAGAGACTCATGGTACTCACTGAATCCTAAGTCTTCATCAGTATAGAAGGATAGGTTGGGAATTGGTTGGTTGAGATCTAAAGGCTGGGGATGGTAGCTGTCCCCTGAAGGTTGTTCACTTGAGTGTTGAGACTCAGAGTGAAGGCTTAAGGCTGTTGGGCTAGTGAGCTCATCAGGGTGAGCATGAGGAACCTCATCCCTGATAGGTGAAGTGAATGGAGTGGTTTGCTCCTCAGGAGAAGTGGGAGCTCTAGTATCCACTTCTTCCTGTAAGGTTGAGTATATGGGGGCCTGCACAGACTCAATAGCCTGAGCAGGGGTTCGTTTGGATTTTCTTTGGTAGGTGAGGGTGATTTCTGGTCTTTTTAGGGGTAAGGATAAAAGAGGTGTGGGTTCAACACTAGCTTGTGTTGCTAGGTTGTCACCTTGAGCAATGAGCTCTAACATTTTTGGGACTAGGGCTGTTTCTACCCCTGAGAAGCCTACAGTTGGCTTCTTCATTATTTTAAAGATGTCGGGCTTCATCTGTCCCAATTTAAGAATATTACTTGTTTCCCTCAACTGTGAGCCCAGTTCACAGTTGAGAATGTGTTGAACATATCTAGGAAACATGTAATACTCTAAGGAGTCTAAGTTTGCAAGTAAATTAGTGTAAACAAATTGTGAATACCTGAACTTGACCCCCTGAACCATTCCATGAACTATAAAGGAGAGATCCTCAGGAATCTGGTCCCATCCACCATGCTTGTTTGATAAGCTGTGGATAACCACATGGAGCAGGTATTTCCATTGGGATGAGACCTTCCCTTTCCTGAAGGTCTTTACAGAGAAATCTCCCTCATAGCCCATCTGCTCAAAGGAATGATTAACAGCTTCCTTTGGGAAGGACACCTCACCTTCTTCATCATCCAGCTGTAAATGTTGGTTAATGATGGCCGGAGTGATGAAGATTGTCCTCCCTTGCACTGTGGCAGACAGTGCCTTCTCCCCATCCATAATGACCTCTTGGCAGGTCTTCCAGAATTCAAGCAAGTGATCCTCATATAGAGTAGGATCAATGGTCAGGGAGGTGAAATAGTTTGACAGAGTCAAGAATTGGCAAATCTCTGAGAAACTTGCATCTTTCTCAGAGCTTAACAGAGCAACTTGATTATGTTGCCTGTGAAGTTGCATGGAGAAATCCGGGTTGTTTCTGCGGTTAAGGTTGGCCATTTCAGAAGCTTAAGGGTGAAGAAAGGTAGAAAGCAAAGGCGGTTTAGAGAATTAGGTTAGAGGAATAGTAGAATTGAGGAAGATAGTGGGAAAGAGGGGGAACCGTTGGGTATTTATGTGAAAAGGGATTTGAACCAAAGTTAATGAAAGAGGATAAACTTTGAAATCCGGAAGTCGGTCCCACCTCTGAAAAGGTAGTTTACTTTTGCTCAAAAAGTAGTTTTCTTGGAATTCGAAAAGCTTCCGAAGTAATTTGTCTTCGGAAGTAAATCGTATGGCTTCGGAAGATTTTCCTGAGAGTCTTGAAGATTTATGCTTCGGAAGAGAAATAAACCTTGGATGCTTTGTATAAGAATGAACAAAGCTTCCGAAGGTTAATTTTGCTTCGGAAGGAAAAAGTCCTTAAAAATGAATAAGTGTCTGAGATAAGAATTTTAAGCTTCGGAAGATGAATTTGACTTCTTCCGAAGGTAAAATCTCTTAGACAGTTATTTATTTTGAAGACATGTTTTTCTTCCGAAGATAAAACTTTATCTTCCGAAGTATCAGAAAATTTTCAAGAATCTAAGGAAAGTCTTCAAAAAGAATTTTACATCCAAAGAAAACATGAGCTTATGAAAGTGATGAACTAGACAACTTAGGACACACATATTTTAAGAAGAAATAATTAGAATTAGTTTTAAGAAAAAGTCTACTCAAAGTTAATCATCCCAATAGCTGATATCAGATACTTAAATCTCTGTTCATCCTTTTGTGAACAGATCAGCATATTGTTCATCTGTATGAACTTTGACTAGTTTAATTAATCCCTTTTCATAGTTATCTCTTATTAAATGATACCTGATGTTGATGTGTTTGGTCCTTGAGTGCTGCACAGGGTTCTCAGTGATAGAGATAGCACTATTGTTGTCTATGTGGATAGGAGTCTCTTTGAAGTTAAATCCATAGTCCAGCATCTGATTTTGAATCCAAAGCACTTGAGCACAGCAGCTTGCAGCAGCAATGTATTCAGCCTCAGCAGTTGATGCAGACACACAGGATTGTTTCTTGCATTGCCATGAGACAACCCTTCCACCAAGGAATTGACATCCCCCAGATGTAGACTTTGCAGTCATGTTGCAACCACCATAATCACTATCTGTATAGGCATACAGATTGAAATTAGGATTCTTTGGATACCATAGACCAAGTGTTGAAGCACCTTTGAGGTATCTTAAAATCCTTTTCACAGTGATTAAGTGAGACATCTTAGGGTTGGCTTGATATCTTGCACAAATACATGTAGCAAACATGATATCAGGCCTGCTAGCTGTAAGATACATAAGAGACCCAATCATAGCCCTGTATAAGTGTTCATCTACACACTCCCCCTCAAGATCAGGACCAAGGGAGTGGTTTCTGGCTATGGGTGTCTTAGCAATCTTACAATCAGTCATGTTGAACCTCTTGAGTATGTCTTGAACATACTTTGACTGACTTATGAAGATGCCATCTTCAACCTGCTTCACTTGAATTCCCAGAAAGAAGTTGAGTTCTCCCATTGAACTCATTTCAAATCTGTCTTTCATCAGCTTCTCAAAGTCTTTGCAGAGCTTTGGATTAGTTGAACCAAAGATGATGTCATCTACATATACTTGAACCAGCAATAAGTCATTTCCCTGTCCTTTGATGAAGAGAGTTCCATCTATAGTACCTCTCCTGTATCCATGTTTACAAAGATACTCAGATAGTGTCTCATACCACTTCCTGGGTGCCTGATGCAGCCCATAAAGAGCTTTGTCAAGCTTGCAGACATAATCAGGATGATCAGGGTCTACAAAACCAGGTGGTGTTTGACATAAACTCCTCATCAATCACTCCATATAAGAAAGCACACTTTACATCAAGTTGGTAGACCTTGAAGTTCTTGGATGCAGCAAATGCCAGGAATATCCTAACAGCTTCTAGTCTTGCTACAGGAGCAAAGACATCAGTGTAGTCAATCCCTTCTTCTTGTGTGTATCCTTGAACAACTAGTCTTGCCTTGTTCTTGATGATGATTCCTCTATCATCCTTCTTATTCCTAAAAACCCATTTGGTTCCAATGGTAGTCTTCCCATGAGGAAGAGGACAAAGGTTCCAAACTTTCTGCCTTTTGAATTGAAGCAGCTCTTGTTGCATAGCTTCAACCCAACTTCCATCCTTTAGAGCTTCATCAACTTTCTTGGGCTCTATCTGAGATAAGAAACAAGAGTGAAGACAAACATTTGCTTCATGGGTTTGTCCTCTTGTTCTTACCCCTGTGACAACATCTCCAATGATGTTTGTGGTGGGGTGAGACTTGTGGATCCTTAGCTGAGGGATCACAGCAAGTTGTTGAGAAAGATCCAAATTTGAGAAATTTAGATCTGGCCTGGAAGATTCACCCTCCACATTATCACACTTATCAAGATTAACTTGATCCAATGAGTGTGTGACATCATTGATGTTGTCATCTATGGTATGGTTATTAGCATCAAGAAATTCCTGATCACTATCACCATCACCATTGTTGTCTTCTACAATGAGGTGTCTTTATCTGGTTGAGAGGCCTCTGAGCTGGAATTTGAAGGCATACCAGATGTATCAGCTGAATTTGTCATTGTTGTGCTGATAGAAACCTCATTTGCTGAAGTAGTTCCAACTGGAGCTGAAGATGTATGAGTTGAGGGTCTTCCTAGCTCAAATCTTGGATCAGGATCACCTGTATTTAAATTTTCTGCAGATCCTGAAACATGCTCACAAGATTTGTTAAAACAGTTGGTAACTAAATCAAGATCAAACAGCCAATCCGGACCAGAACCAGCCACACAGGGTGTGTGCTCATTGAAAGTCACATTGGCTGACTCCTCAACAATTCTAGTTCTGAGATTGTATACTCTATAAGCTTTAGCTTGAGAAGAGTATCCAATGAAGTGTCCATCATCTGATTTCTCAGCAAACTTGGCAATTTGATCTTTGGTATTCAAGATGGTGCAGGGACATCCAAATGACCTGAGAAAACCAATGAAAGGTTTCCTCTTGTGCCAAAGTTCATAAGGAGTCTTACCATGTGTCTTAACTACTAAAACTCTGTTTTGCACATAGCAAGCAGTATTAACTGCCTCTGCCCAGAAGGTGATAGGCAGTTTAGAGTCAGACAACATAGTTCTTGCAGCTTCAATAAGTGTCCTGTTTCTCCTCTCAGCAACTCCGTTTTGCTGAGGAGTCCTGGGAGCACTATATTGTCTTGTAATACCTTTTTCATCAAAAATGTATCAAGGATTTGGTTCTTGAATTCAGTTCCTTGATCACATCTTATGGTTTTGACCTTGTGATCACATTGATTCTCAACTTTTAAGATGAAATTCTTCAGAATCTCAGGGGTTTCATCCTTAGTTCTAAGGAAGAAGACCCAAGTGAATCTTGTAAAATCATCTGTGATCACCAAACAGTAAGAGGTCCTTCCTAAACTCATTACACTGGTGGGGCCAAAGAGATCCATATGTAACAAGTGTAGGGGAGTAGTGATGGAGTTCTTTTCCTTAGGCTTGTGAGATACCTTGTGTTGCTTCCCTTTCAGGCATGCAACACAATGATCATCACTTGTAAACTCTTTCTTTGGCATTCCAGTTACCAGATCATGTTTAATTAATTTATTCATGTTCTTAAAGTTTACATGGCACATTCTTTTATGCCATAGGAAAGACTCATCACTATTTGCTTTAGATAGAAAGCATGAAACTTCTCCAGAGGGAGATGTTTCTTGCAAACCCATCTTGTACATGTTCCTTTTCTTGGGGGCTCTGAGCAGGATATGCTCATGAGGAATGACCACTCCAGGCTTGAGAACAATGCACTCATGCTCAGTAAAGAGCATGTTATGACTCTGATCACAAAATTGGGATACACTCAGAAGATTGTACCCAAGCTCCTTAACAAAGTTTACCTTCTCAATGCTGAGCTTACCATTTGTGACCTTGCCCCTTCCAGAAATGTAACCACCTTCATCTCCTCCAAAAGCAACTGGTCCTCCATCAATTCTCTCAAAATTATGGAGTAGAGACCTATTGCCTGTCATGTGCCTGGAACAGCCACTGTCAATTATCCAGACATTCCTGTTTGTCTTGAGCTGTTCCTGCACAAAGAAAATGATTAGTTACATTTGGAAACCCAAGCCTTACTTGTCTTGGGCTCACTAAGTGTAATAGAAGGTAATGCAACAGTAATAGATCCTATGGTTGTACTATGGGGATCTTCAGCTGTTGTTGATGGAGAAACTTCAGTCATTTGGTCTTTCTTAGACTTCCACACCACCTTTGGAGTCTTGGACTTGACCTTCAAGACCTTAGAAGCTTTTGGGACTTCACAATTTTTGATGACTGAACCTTCGGAAGAGTCTACAGTCACTGCAGCAGACTTCAGTGCTTCGGAAGAACTCCTTTCTTCCGAGGCCAATTTTGCTTCCGAAGGTAATTTTCCATTCACCTTCTTCTTTGATTTGGAGCTTCCGAAGGAAACAGACTTTCCTTCCGAAGCTTGAGACTTCTTGAGACTCTTTGAAGTCTTTGTATTAGTCATGTGGATGTACTTTTAGGATTGTATGGGCAATCCTTAGCAATGTGAGAAGTACTTTCACACATGACACATAACATTTTCTTCTTCAAACAAGTCTCCTTTTGAGAGCAAGACTGGCTTTGGTCACATCCCTTCTCCACCTTCATCTGGTAGATGCTGAGACAGTTCTTTGGGCTAGTGAACTGTTCTTGGAGTTTGATGGTCCAGGCTGTGCAGCAGTGGTACACAGCAGCTCAGTCTTCTTCTTTGCACTGAGATGATTTGAACAAGAACCAGGACTCTTAGCTGAGGAGTCTTGGTTGATGTCTTCAGTCCTTACTGTCACCCCCTCAAAATCCACGTGCGGGGTTTTACCACGAGGCGTGTGAACAAACCAGGATCACAGTCAGTAGATACATAGAACGACTCTATATGCAACAGTAAAATAAAAACAACCAAAGATTAGTTTGAAACAGGCGGAAGCATTTGTAAGACAACCCAAGAGCACAAATGTATACTATGGCAAACATACGCCAACCCAAAAGAGTAAATATTAAAATCTTTAAAATAATAGAAATGGTCTTCAAGACCAAGTTTTGGCATGCAAGTGAATCGGTGCAGTGCTCCTAAAGGCAAGCAACTTAATGACTGAGAAAAGCATACTAAAATGTCAACACATAGGTGGTGAGTTCAAGAGTTTGAGTTTAGTAAACATATAAACAGTTGTGCTATATATAGAAGCAGGTATTGTAATCGATAGCTAGTTGTTACAGCAAATATTAATACATAGTGATTCCCAATGAAGCGACCAATTGAAGCTGACTGTGATAGTTGTTGCCTCCTGTCACGACTTACCATGTCGTGACAATTTTCAATAGGACAAATTGCACCCGGTTGACCTCGAGTCACACAGGTGGGGCTCGTCAGGACCCAGTAGTACTACCCAAGTTTCCCCGCTATTAAATATTAACAATTCGAAAGTGTGAGGACTTTTCCCATGGTAAACAACACTATATAATATTATACACAACTTAAGTATTAAAAGCGTTCGTAAAATACCAGTATGCTATCTCCCCCAAAAGAGATTAAGTAAAGAGTGGGCATGAACTCACCTGATGTATGCAAGAGTACTTAGGGTTTATTTGAGAAACGAGAGGATAGCCAACCTTCAAAGGTTACCTAGATCATGTGAGTACATAAGTACGTGTAAATGAAGACATGTGAAACCCTAAGCATACCAAAACCAAGACTCAAGCTTTCAGAAAAATAGACACGTTTGACCTAGTTTGACCCGTTTGACCGTTGGTGACATTATGAGTTATAATTCAAATTAAGCCAATGAGCACATATAACATACATGATTAACATTCAAATAGTATCATACACATGCTACATTATCATACATAACACTTAAATCATAGCCATGCCCATAGCACCAACATACAACCATAATCATTACTCACCAAACCCAAACATGATATCCTAGCAACTAATCAACACCAACATCATACATGATCACCAAAGTCCAAATATCACCCCATGATTATCCAAGCATGCCATACAACTAATTTCACATGTTCCCAACCACATTAGAATTCATCTATGAACTTACTAACGTGCTCCTAGCATCTCAAACATGATCAAACCAACATCTTTCACATGTTGCAAAAATAAAGTTTCCCTTTTGGGAAAGCACATCCCAAAAAACTATCAAACATCCTATACATTCATGAATTCATTAATAATATACCAATCCAAGCTCATATCAACATCTAAGCATGATCAACAACATCCAAACATCATAATCCATCAAGCATATCCTAAAAAGTTACTATCTTTAGTAAGGTATGAAACTATAGCATGTGTTCTTGAATTCCCAATGATCACAACATCAATCTAACATCTAATCATCACCATGAACACATCCATAAAACCAATTCACCAATAATTCAACGTTACATGCAAAATAAAGTTACTATTCTTAGTAAGCTATGAACTCAACACCAAATCATCAATTTCTTGCAAGATCATGATTCCTAACATTCATACAACTTATTAATCATCACACATTCATCAAACAATCATCATCATCCAGACTCATACCCAAAATCGAATTAGGGTTTGACTAGAATCAAAAAAAATGATAAACCACTAAAACATATAATCATCCAACTTATTAATCATCACACATTCATCAAACAATCAATCATTCATCCATAATCATACCCAAAATCGAATTAGGGTTTGACTAGAATCAAAACCCATGATTAAACCACTAAAACATATAATTCATCCCATGATCGACGTTAACTAACATGTATTCACAACATAACTAACATATAAACATCTCATACAACATCAATTTTTCGACCTCATGAAGACCCAATTTCGAAATAGGTCGGCCATATGCAAGAAACTCACAAAAACATGAAAAATCTAACCTTTAAACGTGTAATGTAAAACAAAATTAAGACTTGTAATGCGTTGTGTGCCTTGAGATCGATCAAATCCAATGTGTTCTTGCTTAATCTTGATAAAAATCGCAGGTTTGAGATGAGGAGGTGAAGTTGCGGCCGATTTAGGGTTTGGGGGGGTTTGGAATTGTTTTACTTAATTTAATTTACACATATTTACCCTTTAGACCCTTGTGTTTTGGTATTTTACAAAAACTAGGCTTTAAACTCTTTTAAAATATCTTTAACTTAAAAATATAAGATATGAACTAATAATACTTATTACATAATTTATCTTTGCAAAAACACAAGACATACGAACAAATAGGCACGTTTCCGCGTTACGCGATTAATTTCCACAATCAACAATCAAATCGCGTAAACACATAATTTTACACCAATACTCACATAATCAATTTAATTATCATAGTTTAACATTATTAATTATTATTAAGTCCCCAACGTTAAACGAAAACTAGTGTGTCTCACGACACGGTGTATACAAGACTTAACGGAACGGACTAACGGAGTTTGGTAACGTAAAATTACCGGATGTCACATTATCCCCATGTTGAAAGAATTTTCGTCCCGAAATTGCGTTACATGGTGAGAGTGTTCCATCACTGGTCTACTGCATTGGCACACAGATCGAAATCGAGTGAGTTTTGGAGGAGTTGTCCAACAATCATCCCATCCCCATGTGAAAGAAATTTCGTCCCGAAATTTAAATCAATACCTTCGTCTGCTGGCATTGTCTTCTCGAATAGGTGAGGGTACTTAAGCTTCATTTGGTCTTCTCGCTCCCATGTGAATTCCGGTCCACGTCGCGAATTCCAACGGATTTTGACAATAGGTATCTTGCTTTGCTTTAAGTGTTTTCACCTCACGGTCCATCACCTCAACTTGGTTCTTCATAAAACGTAGTTGCTCATCCACTTGAACCTTTCTAGTGGTACGACCATCGTTTCATCAGTTATGCATTTCTTTAAGTTGATACATGAAATACATCATGGATTCCATTTAGCGAATCAGGTAGGGCTAGACGATAGGCCACTGGACCTATTCTTTCCATATTTCAAATGTCCAACGTACCTCGGGGTTTAGCTTCCCTCCCTCGCTTGCCAACCAACCGAACTCGCCTTTCCATGGTGAAACTTTCACAAAACCTTGTCAACCAACCTGAAACTCTAAGGGTTTCCGTCTCTTATCACATAACTCTTTGTCAGTCAGTCTCGCGCTGCTGCCATAATAAAGTTTCCGTATCTGTACGCTCTTCTCAGTTGTCTCATGAATTAACATAGACCTGTTAGCTGACTATCCCTAATTTCTTCCCCGCCCAAACCGGTGCTACATTTTACCGGTTATCTACATATTTCCTCGCTTTCGTACAACGCTTCGAAAGGTGTTGCTTGTATGCCATTATGATAACTGTTGTTATAAGAAAACTCCACCATGGCAGGTGAATTTCCCAGTTATTCCCGAAGTCAATGACACACCGCACGTAGCATATCCTCCAATGTTTGTTGTATGGTACGCTCACTCTGTCCATATCCGTCTGTGGATGATAAGCAGTACTCATTATCCAATCGTGTACCCAGAGATTTTTGTAGTGACTGCCAGAAGTGTGATGTGAAACGAGCGTCGCGGTCAGAAATAATTGAGATCGGTACACCGTGTCTGGAAACGATCTCCTTGAGGTACAGGCGAGTTAATTTTTCCATCTTGTCAGTTTCCTTTATTTTTGCAAGAAAATGAGCAGATTTTGTCAATCGATCGATCCACATAACCCATAATCGTATCACCCCCAGTACCTAGTCCTGGGCAGCTTGGTAATAAATCCATGGAGATTTGTTCCCATTTCACATTTTATCGGATCCAGGATGATATAGAATACTTAGATTTGTGTGCCTCACATCATACCAGGTCTCTCAGATTTCCATAGGCAGGCACCCAAAGTCTATCCATGAAATACCGAATTCCATCCTCCTTCATCACCAGCTGTTTATCCATTCCTCTCAACGACTCAGAACCAATTTTTCTGCTTTTAAAGCTTCTATCTGTGCCTCCTTAACTTGTTCAGGCAGTTGCGTACTGATAGTAAGCTGTAAAGCTCGCACCCGTCTGGGTTTAGCTGTTTCCTTCCGGCATAAGGCATCAGCAACCACATTCGCCTTTCCTGGATGGTATTTAATAGCGCAATCATAGGCGTTTAGCAGTTCCACCCAACGTCGTTGCCTCATATTCAATTCCTTTTGCTCAAAGATATGTTGAAGACTCTTGTGATCGGTGTAGATAGTGCACTTGGTACCGTACAAGTAATGTCTCCAAATCTTTAAAGCAAAGACTACTGCACCCAACTCTAAGTCATGAGTAGTATAGTTCTTCTCATGAACTTTTAATTGTCTCGAGGCGTAGGCTATCACCTTGTCTCGCTGCATTAAGACACAACCCAATCCTTGAATGGATGCATCACAATACACCACAAAGTCATCCGTCCCCTCTGGCAGTGCTAGGATCGGCGCGGTACAGAGTTTCTGCTTCAATGATTGAAAAGCCGATTCTTGGCTTTCACCCCATTTGTATGTAGTCCCTTTGTGAGTCAAAGCTGTGAGAGGTTGTGCGATCTTAGAGAATCCCTCTATGAATCGTCGATAGTAACCTGCTAATCCCAAGAATTGTCTTATTTCACTCGGCGTTTTAGGTGTGGTCTAATTCTTGATCGCCTCAATTTTGGCAGGATCAACATGTATCCCTTTCTCATTAACAATATGACCTAGGAATTGTACTTCTCGTATCCAAAAGTCACACTTCGAGAATTTGGCGTACAGCTGTTCCTTTTTCAGTAGCTCTAAGATCATTCGCAAATGCTCCTCATGGTCTTCCTTCGTCCTGGAATATATCAGTATATCATCGATGAACACAATGACAAACTAATCGAGGTAGGGTTTGCACACACGGTTCATGAGGTCCATGAACACAGCAGGTGCATTTGTCAACCCAAAAGGCATGACCAAGAACTCATAATGACCGTAGCGGGTGCGAAACGCGGTTTTGGAAATGTCTTCTTCGCGGACTCTGAGTTGATGATAGCCAGATCTCAAGTCAATCTTTGAATAGTAACTTGATCCCTGGAGTTGGTCAAACAAGTCATCGATACGGGGTAGAGGGTATCGGTTCTTGACTGTTACTTTATTTAGCTCCCTATAGTCAATACACATCCGAAACGTGCCATCCTTCTTCTTAACAAACAGGACAGGGGCTCCCCAGGGTGATGTACTAGGGCGAATAAAGCCCTTATCTAATAGCTCCTGGAGTTGTGACGACAACTCCTGTAGTTCGTTCGGTGCTAATCGATAAGGTGCTCTAGCAATCGGGGCTGCGCCGGGAGTTAGCTCAATTTGGAATTCCACTTGACGATGAGGTGGTAATCCGGAAGATCCTCTGGAAACACCTCTGGAAAGTCGCGCACTATGGGAATATCCTCCATTATCCTTTCCTTCGCTGCTTATCAGTTACAAGTGCTAGAATAGCCACACGACCCTTTCGTAGTAACTTTTGGGCTTTCATGAACGAGATGATGCCTATCACAGCACCACTTCTATCACCTCGGACTGTCAGAATTGTGTCATCAACAGGAATTCGTATGATCTTCTCATGACATATAACTTCTGCTTGCTTGCTAGAAAGCCAATCCATGCCTATCACAACATCAAAACTCCCTAGCGTAACAAGCATAAGATCTATAGCGAAAGTATGACGAGCAAGCTCTATCTTACAGTCTTTAAGGATATGCGTTACGTGAATCTGTTTACCGTCAGCCAACTCTACGGTGTATTTAGATTCTAGGGCGGAGGGTATATCACTTAAAAGACTATAGAATTTTAAGGACACGAAACTCCTATCAGCTCCAGTATCGAATAGTACCGTAGCAAAGCAACCATTAACAGAGAATCTACCAGTAACAGTTGTAGGATCATTTAGAGCCTCACCTGAGCCAATGACGAAGGCTCTCCCTTTTGCTCCATCCTTATTACCGCCATTACCATTGCCATTTCCACCGTTGTTGTTACCATTGTTGTTGTTGTTATTGTTGTTGTTGTTGTGTCCATTTCCATTGTTGCCATTTCCATTTCTCCTTAGTTGTGGGAATTTCGCTTGTAGTGCCCCTCTTTTCCACATTCAAAACAACCCTTAGGAGTTTCCTGAGGTTGTTGTGTCCTCCTAACCAGCTCACCACGGCAATCCTTCACGGCGTGTCCAATTTTACCACAACGCTGGCATTTGAAGCTATCACATCGTCCCACATGATGATAGTTGCACCGGTTGCACTTCGGGTGTCTACCACCATAACCACTGGGTCCTTGATTAGTTGCAGTCGTTTGGTGGAAGTTACGATTGTTGTCGAACCTCCGTTGTTGTTGGACCGGTTGTTGTTGCTGCTGAGGTTGAGGTTGACCGCCAGAAGATGATGATGCTTTGGTGTTGCTACTACTATCCCACTTTCTTTTGTTATCGGGCACGCTTGCCACGGCGCCCCGCTTGGGTAGACGTCCTTGTTCCACGGCTTGATCAGTTAGCTTATGGGCTAACTGAATGGCTTGCTGTATGGTGGTTGGATTAGAAGCAGTTACCATACTCTGAATTTCGGGTACAAGTCCCCGTATGTAATGCTCGATCCTTTTATGCATCTCATTTACCATTCCCGGGCATAGTGTTGCTAGCTCGTGAGTTCTAGTGGTGTAAGCCTCGATTTCTGAGCCCTGCATTTTCAGTTGCCAGAACTCTATCTCCAACTTCTGCACCTCATTGCGAGGACAGTACTCCTCGGTCATCATGGTTTTGAACTCAGCCCACGGCAGTCCATTAGCCAGTTCTTGCCCCAACATCTGGACTTGTGCATTCCACCAGGATAAGGCGGCACCCTCCAGGGTCCCGGTGGCATATTTCACCCGATCAGCAGGTGGACAGTTGCACTTGAAGAATACGGACTCCGTCTTCTCGAACCAGCGTACTAGTCCCACAGCACCTTCAGTACCGCTGTAGGTATGGGGCTTACAGTCCATGAAGGACTTATAAGTACATGCCGGTGGTCCTGCTTTAACACAACAATTATTGATCAGACAACCTATACGGTTATACAGGGTATTCGGTTTAACTTTCAATCATTGTTTACCTGCTGGCTGTCCTGCTTGGGCAGCAGCCACCGCTGCCTGAATCAGGGCAGCTATTTCGGCAGGGGTCATGTTCACGGCACCAGCGCCATGATCTCCGGCGCCATGGTCTCCGGCGCCACGTCCACGACCGCGCCCACGGCCACGTCCACGACCACGTCCACGTGCGTCCATTGTTCACTTTGCATCCATAAATACAATAATGAGTAACATCAAACACATTTATCTCATTGAAGTACAGTAAACAATAAAGGAATAATAAATCATCACAACCACAACATTCATAACAAAAATAATAACCAAAGTAAATAAATTGCAAATGAGTCACAATGTATTCATCAATGTCAAAATTTAAGTTTGTCGTTCGAGTGGGGAAACAACCCTTCCCACATAGGTTTCAAAGAAAACACTACGTAGTCTAAGTCATGTAAGAAAATCAATCGACAATATCAGATCCATCACTCTCATCCTCCTCCTCCTTGGGTTCCTCCTCCTCAGGTTCCTCCTCCTCAGGTTCCTCCTCCTCAGGTTCGACTGCAGGAGCAGGAGCTATAGCAATCTGGAGTGCTGCTAGCTGTGCCTCCAAAGTAGCAATCCTATCATCAGCCACAGCATCCCTCTGCTCGCGAGCAGCCACGCGTCCACTGAGTGCTACGATCCCATCTTCCATTTGGTAACACCCGTCTAGGGTCTTTCCATGGCGCCCCTCGAGTTCATCCACCTTATGCCTTAGGTTGTACACCTCGGTCTGTAGTGTACAAACGTCACTAATGAGTCGCCTGACTCGATGCTGCTCTGTATCTAGTGCTGCCACCAATGCAGCAATCAACTGCTCGTTGGACTGCACCGTCCGGGGAAGTGAAGGCACTGCTTGATCAGAGTTACCTCTTGTTCTGGGTCTCGGCTCGGGCACGCGTTCCCTATACATGATGTGATTGACAAACCTAGGGTAAAAACTCCAGTCCCTTGGGGGGTCACGCTTCATCAACGCGAAAGGTTGATCCCAGTCAAACTCCCCTCGAGGATAATCTAAACGAGGCCAGTCGAGTCCATCATCAGGTACAGGTGCGGGAGGTGGGGACTCGGATCGTGCAGGTGATGCAGGTCGTTTACCAGAAGCTCTTGATGACGATGCCATGCTGCAGATAGTGTGACGTGTATGCCAATGAGTATACAGTAGATGAAAATAAAGTACAGGTAACTAACTAACTGTGTGCGGTTATAGTCTAGTGTGTATGCAACCTAGTTCCCTATAACCAATGGCTCTGATACCAATCTGTCACACCCTCAAAATCCACGTGCGGGGTTTTACCGCGAGGCGTGTGAACAAACCAGGATCACAGTCAGTAGTTACATAGAACGACTCTATATGCCACAAGTAAAATAAAACAACCAAAGATTTAGTTTGAAACAGTGCGGAAGCGTTTTGTAAGACAACCCAAAGAGCACAAATGTATACTATGGCAAAACATACGCCAACCCAAAAGAGTAAATATTTAAAATCTTTAAAATAATAGAAAATGTCTTCAAGACCAAGTTTTGGCATGCAAGTGAATCCGTGCAGTGCTCCTAAAGGCAAGCAACTTAATGACCTGAGAAAAGCATACTAAAATGTCAACACATAGGCTGGTGAGTTCAAGAGTTTGAGTTTAGTAAACATATAAACAGTTGTGATATATATATAAGCAGTGTATTGTAATAGATAGCTAGTCTATTAACAGCAAATATTAATACATAGTGATTTCGCAATTGAAGCTGACTGTGATAGTTGTTGCCTCCTGTCACGACTTACCATGTCGTGACAATGTTCAATAGGACAAATTGCACCCGGTTGACCTCGAGTCACACAGGTGGGGCTCGTCAGACCCAGTAGTACTACCCAAGTTTCCCCGCTATTAAATATTAACAATTCGAAAGTGTGAGGACTTTTCCCATGGTAAACAGCACTATATTAATATTATACACAACTTAAATATTAAAAGCGTTCGTAAAATACCAGTATGCTATCTCCCCCAAAAGAGATTAAGTAAAGAGTGGGGCATGAACTCACCTGATGTATGCAAAGAGTACTTAGGGTTTATTTGAGAAACGAGAGGATAGCCAACCTTCAAAGGTTACCTAGATCATGTGAGTACATAAGTACGTGTAAATGAAAGACATGTGAAACCCTAAGCATACCAAAACCAAAGACTCAAGCTTTCAGAAAAATAGACACGTTTGACCTAGTTGACCCGTTTGACCCGTTGGTGACATTATGAGTTATAATTCAAATAAAGCCAATGAGCACATATAACATACATGATTAACATTCAAATAGTATCATACACATGCTACATTATCCATACATAACACTTAAATCATAGCCATGCCCATAGCATACAACATACACCATAATCATTACTCACCAAACCCAAACATGATATCCTAGCAACTAATCAACACCAACATCATACATGATCACCAAAGTCCAAATATCACCCATGATTATCCAAGCATGCCATACAACTAATTTAACATGTTCCAACCACATTAGAATTCATCTATGAACTTACTAACGTGCTCCTAGCATCTCAAACATGATCAAACCAACATCTTTCACATGTTGCAAAAATAAAGTTTCCCTTTTGGGAAAGCACATCCCAAAACCTATCAAACATCCTATACATTCATGAATTCATTAATAATATACCAATCCAAGCTCATATCAACATCTAAGCATGATCAACAACATCCAAACATCATAATCCATCAATTCATATCCTAAAAAGTTACTATCTTTAGTAAGGTATGAACTATAGCATGTGTTCTTGAATTCCCAATGATCACAACATCAATCTAACATCTAATCATCACCATGAACACATCCATAACACCAATTCACCAATAATTCAACGTTACATGCAAAATAAAGTTACTATTCTTAGTAAGCTATGAACATCAACACCAAATCATCAATTTCTTGCAAGATCCATGATTCCTAACATTCATACAACTTATTAATCATCACACATTCATCAAACAATCATCATTCATCCATAATCATACCCAAAATCGAATTAGGGTTTGACTAGAATCAAAACCCATGATTAAACCACTAAAACATGTAATTCATCCATGATCGACGTTAACTAACATGTATTCAACATATAAACATCTTCATACAACATCAATTTCGACCTCATAAAGACCCAATTTCGAAATTAGGTTCGGCCATATGCAAGAAACTCACAAAAACATGAAAAATCTAACCTTTAAACGTGTAATGTAACAAAATTAAGACTTGTAATGCGTTGTATGCCTTGAGATCGATCAAATCCAATGTGTTCTTGCTTAATCTTGATCAAAATCGCAGGTTTGAGAGGTGAGGAGGTGAAGTTGCGGCCGATTTAGGGTTTGGGGGGGGGGTTTGGAATTGTTTTACTTAATTTAATCTACATATTTACCCTTTAGACCCTTGTGTTTTGGTATTTTATAAAAACTAGGCTTTAAACTCTTTTTAAAATGTCTTTAACTTAAAAATATAAAGATATGAACTAATAATACTTATTATATAATTTATCTTTGCAAAAACACAAGACATACGAACAAATAGGCACGTTTCCGCGTTACGCGATTAATTTCCACCATCAACAATCAAATCGCGTAAACACATAATTTTACACAATACTCACATAATCAATTTAATTATCATTAGTTTAACATTATTAATTATTATTAAGTCACCAACGTTAAACGACAACTAGTGTGTGCTCACGACACGTGTATACAAGACTTAACGGAACTAACGGAGTTTGGTAACGTAAAATTACCGGATGTCACACTTACTACTTTGAAACCTGCAGAGATAAAAACTTGTTTCTGCTTAGCATCAAAAGTAGCCTTGATTTCTTGAGCCTTCTTTGCTTTCCTTTTGCTCTTCCTGATCAAGTTCTTTCTCTTGGACTTGGTCATCACAGTTGATTTCTTCTCCTCAGAAGGATAGTGGCCCTTGGAAGAATCCTCTTCTTCACTCTTCTCAGAGGAATTCTTCACTATCACTTCATCATCATCCTCACTTATAGGATCTATGAGAGGAAGCTCATCTTCACAAGTTCCACACCTAGGAGATCTTACAGACAAGATTGTGTGTGGAGGAGCTATCTCATTTGATCCCCGTCCCTGTCTATTTTGATAGCACACTTTGTTGTGCAGGGATGAGGATATCATGTTCTTGAAGGTCTCTTCTTCAAGAACACTCTTCTCTGCCTTGGCTTTACTGATCACAAGCTCTGCCTGGCACTCAGTCAACTTAGTTATGAGATCTTGGATCTGAGTTCTAAAATCTGTGTGTTCATGTTTTAGTACTGAAATGGTTTTCTCCAAGTCCTCTATCTTTAACTTGTAATCATTTTCAGACTTTCTAAAATCAGATTTTAATATGTTTAATGACTCAAGATCAGATCTCATCTCTAAGTTGTAGGACCTGTATCTATTTACTTTAGCAATGCATTCAGGAGTACAGAGATGTTCCAATACCTTGGCTTCATCATGATCAGCCATCAGTGCTTGGTTTGGAGAAGCATCTTCCACCTGAAAGCTCCAGTCAAAGCCTCCCTCTTCAACAGCAACAGCAGCATGTTGCTTTGTCTTCTCAGCCTGAGGGGCTTTGTCAGTGTAGTTTGGTCTGGGTTGTGTTTGGCCCCCATTTGCTTTAGGTGCCTTACACTCCCTAGCAAAGTGACCCATAAGGTTACAGTTGTAACACTTAACTTTGCTTTTATCCAGCCCAAACTTTCCACTGGTAGCATTGCTTGGAAATCTTCTTCCTGTTCTCTTGTAGAACTTCTTGGCTCTGTGAGTGAGGAGAGCCATCTGCTGAACTATCTCCATGTATTCCAGGTCATCTGGATGGATACAGTCCAGGTCTTCAAGAGTGAAGAGATAATTCCCACAGCTTTCATCAGTAGACATAAAGGCTTGAGAAGAACTTGTCTCTTGGAATGGGCTTCCTAGAGTAAAGTTCTCCCTTGGTGTCTCCGGGAAGGTGATGAAAGGACCCGTTTGTGAGTTGTCAGGGTAGCATATGAGATGATGTTGGGGTTCTATGCCGTCCCTTTCAACCACATGAAGGGCTGAACCTATTTGATTGTTGGAGTTGCCAGATGAACCTTGCATGTTCATCTCCATCTGGTATCCACTGAGAATCCCATACAACTCTGCCAGAGTTAGAGCTTTAAGGTTCTCAGTCCTCTTGATCAGCACACAATAGTGTGTCCATTGCCTAGGAAGTGAGGACATGAACTTCCTTACAATGTCCCTGTTCTCAAGAGGAACTCCTCCATCCACTAGGGTATCCACAATCTCAACATACCTGAAGTATTGTTGGGTCATGGTTTCACCTGCTTTGAAAGTGAAATTTTCAAACTGCTGCTTCAGAAGATCTTTCTTGTTCTCCTTGGCTTCAGAGGAGCCTTCATACATCAGCTTCAGTGCATCCCACAGCTGTTTAGCTGTTTTGCACTTCTTAAAGCCTCTGTATACAGAGTTTGGGAGAGTAGTCCGAAGAGCAGTCATGGCCTTCCTATCAATCTCTACTCTTTTTCTATCTTCATCTGAGTAGTTGGCCACATCTTTTGGAATCATACCAGCACCAGTAACAGAGGGGGTGCTGGGTATGAAAAGTCCATTCTCAACAGATTCCCACATTCTTGAATCAAGAGACCTGATGAAGCCTTCCATCCTCATGCACCAGGTGTCAAAATCATCAAGAGTGATCAGTGGGGATTTGTTCATGGTTCCAGTCTCCATATCAGTCTTTGAGATGGAAGCCATTTGAAGAGTTTAGTTTTTGTGTGTGTGAGGGATCTTAAGATGGTTAGATCTTATATCAAGAGCCTGGAAAGCTCTGATACCAATTGCAGGACCGTTTAAGGGCTTTAACACAATTACAACACAACAACACAATGAGGAAATTAACTAAACTTTTATCAAACAGTGAACTGGGTTAACCAAAGTGATACAAAGAACACAAGTAAAGCAAGAGACAGAACAAGAGAGTATGGGTTTCAAGGAGGCAGTATATTGTTTTCTCAAGTTCTTTTACAAGTGTTACAAAGCATAAAGAAAGATACAAGAACTTGGAATACTTATACTACAACCTACAGCCGGCTATACTTTGAAAGCCAGCTGGATACAATTGACTAGACACTAACAAAATCAATTGTAGGATCAAAAGGCATATCTGCCTTTTGACCTTGTGACTATGACATGCCATATCTCACATCCTTATACAATACAAAAAGGATAAAGTACATAAAGTGGAAAGTTACAGACTCAAGACCTCAATGTACAGTTACCAAAAGCATGGACCTTTTCACCAACTCATGTAAGTTGGTGACTTTACAGAGATGCAGCGGAAAAGGTGCTTTATGGAACAGTACATCAGATAAAGCATGTGTACTAAAAGTCTTCGGAAGAAATCTGTCTTCATAGGTTGAAGCTTCGGAAGACTTTGTCTCTGAGGCTTCGGAAGACTTCATGTTTGGCTTCGGAAGATATTGGTCTTGGCTTTGGAAGATTTTACACTTAGAGTATTTTCTAATGCATTGTGTAAAACTTCCGAAGCATTCTTCACTTCAGTACTTAGTGCATGTTGCTGAGACACTTTGGATGTTTTGGGTTGCATCAGACTTAAGGAATCCTTACAAAATGTAATCCTCAAATCATGTAAGAAAGCAATCCAAGTGCAAAGCCCACTTCCACATCCATTTAAGCAATCTGCCTTTAACATCCTTAGCCCAAGAGCAATCCAACTCAAAACATCCATAAACCATACAAAAGAAATATCACATTAGAAATAACACTTCTAAATATGTTTGTTATTGAATTAAATTATACACATATTGCAACATCCCCCCTCAATTCAATTGACAAACACATCAAACAAGCTATTTAATTTTTTCCCTTTTTGTTGGATCTAGAGAGGCTGTTGCAACCAAAACTATGTCACTTAGAAGATTTTGAGTACAACATACAAAGGACTTCCGAAGCCAAGTGTAGAACTTTCGAAGGAAGAAGGAGCTCTTCCGAAGTCTAAGTGTAAAATATACTTCCGAAGGAAAACTCCAACTTCCGAAGATAAAGAAGCTACTTCTAAAGGTCAAGACTTAAAGACAAAGTTCTGAAGTCAACTTCCGAAGTATAAAGAAGTCCTCAAAGCCTCGGAAGCATAGAAGCATCTTCCGAAGTATAAGTGGCTTCGGAAGAACTTGTTCTTCCGAAGCCAGTTAACCTTCGAAAGACACTTCTATTATCCAGTAGACATAAGTATGGTCTGTCTGACACTCCGCTGCAAATCTCTGAGATACTGCATGGCGTTTTCTCAAAAGCCATGTAGTTGACCATACTTTAATCTACTGTTTACCTTTTTATGTTAAGTACAGTTGCCATCTTTAGTTGGTGACAAAAGGTAAGTCATGGACATGTCATGACTACCATATCTTAGATAATACTTTATCTAAGATACCTTAACTATAGCATTGTAGTATATGCTTTAGTCGTAGGTTTCCAGCTGGTATCAAGTATAACCGGCTGTAGGATCTAGTATATATAGTTTCTCATTGTAACTCTTGTTTCATGCTTGTAAGTGTCTTGTAATCTTGAGTTGAGAAGTAATATATACAAGTACCTTGAAAATATATTTCTGCTTGTTCTTTTGATTACTTATTATATTATTATCAACTCTTGTTAAAGGCATTGCTTCATCTTGTTTGAGTGTTATTATAAGCGAGTTTGAGAGAATCACAAGTGTTAAGTGACAAAACCCGATCCTGCAATTGGTATCAGAGCTTTTTAGGCTCTTGATTGTGAGATCTTACCATCCTAATCAACCAGTTTTTTCACTCCTCCTTATACCTCACTCAAAAATGGCCCTCATCAAATCTGAAGTTGAAATGGGAACGATGACCAAAGCTCCCATCATCGACCCTGAAAACTTCAGGTTTTGGAGCAGAAGAATGGAAAGCTTCATCAGATACCAGGATAGCAAGATGTGGCAGTCCATCGTTAATGGCCCGTACAAGCCAAAAGTTGCTGGTGGAAACGGTGCCATGATCGAGAAGGCTGTTGAAGACTACTCCGATGAAGACAGGAAGAAGCTTGACATAGACAGCAATGCTATGACTGTTCTTATGACTGCAATCCCAAACTCCATCATGGTGGGGTTTGAGCATTGTAAGTCAGCCAAAGAACTCTTTGATGCTCTTGCTCAAATGTACTCAAGCTCTAATGATTCAAAGAAGGACTCACTGAAGCAGCAGTTTGAGAACTTCACCTATGTTGCTGGAGAAACTTTTAGCCAGCAATATTTCAGGTATATGGATCTTATCTCCTTCCTCCAATCTGTGGGAATCACTCAAGAACTTAGAGACCTTACTAGAAAGTTTATGAGTGCTCTACCCAATGAGTGGACTTTCTACTGTGTCTCCATCAAGAGAACAGAGAATTTAAACACACTCACCATGACCGAACTCTATGGGATCCTTGATGGATACCGTTTGGAAATGGAAAGCAAGAAGGGTCACCAAGCAAGCAGACCCTTGAGCCTTCCTGCTAGCAACGCTTTAATGGTTGCTGAAGGCTCAGGTATCTCCCAGTCTCAGCAGTACCTGTCATACACCCAGCAGCCATCTTGTTCATCTGGGCCTTACATCACATTCCCTGAGACTCCAAGGTCTCATCAAGCTCAGCAAAGCTCCTTTCAGGAGGGCTGTGCGTTTGTTCAGGGAGTGGACACTCCAATGATCATCAATTCTGCTTTGATGATCTTGAGTGCTTCAGTCCAGATGACATAGAGTATGTGGACATTGTCCAACAAATGGCTCTTCTAACCTACAGAGCGAAGAAGTTCTTTAAGAGAACTGGAAGGCAATTCCCTCAAAACCCAATCACTAGCAAGTTTGGGTTTGACAAAAGCAAGGCTAAATGTTACAACTGTAACCAGCTTGGCCATTTTGCAAGGGAATGCAAGGCTCCCAAGTCCAACCCGGGAACCTCACAGGCCTCCACACATCCTTCTACACAAAGCCCAACGGAAGTCAACTGAAACAGCAGCAATGGCTCAAGAAGTTGACTGGAGCTTTATGGTTCAAGATGTGACTCCTGCTCAAGCACTCATGGCAGGAACAGATGAAAATAAGGTATATGAACATCTCTGTACCCCTGCTTGTATTGCTAAGGTTAAATTGTACCAGGACTACAATATGGAAATTAAATCCGATATTGAGTCTTTAAATGTGTTAAAATCTGACTTTAAAAGGCTGAATCTGACTACCAAAAGAAAATTGAGGAGTTAGAGAAAACTGTATCTCTTTTAAAACATGAACACACCAACTACAAGACTCAAATCAAGGATTTAATATCCAAATTGACTGAGGCTCAAGCCCAGCTTGTCACTGCTGAGGCTCAAGCCAGGAAGTATGCTATTTCCGAGCAAAACTTCCAAGCCATACTTGCATCATCCTCTCACTCCAAACTTTGTTATCAAAACAAAAGTGGGTTGGGAACCAATGAAATTGCTCCACCACACTCTTATGAGTCTGTAAGACAACCAAGGTGTGGTACTGAAGAGCAAGAGGTTCCATCTGTTGACCCACCTTCTAAAGAGTCAAAGAGTGATGCAACTATGGAGACCATGACCATCACAGGGAAGGAACAGGTAATTGTGCCCTCCCCAGCCAATGATGATCAAACCCTGACCACCAAAGCCAGAAGAAGCAGGGCTAAAGCAGCCAGAAAAACTGCCAAGAAGGTGGCTGAATCCAAACTGAAGATAGACCCAAAGCAAAAGGGTGTATTCATATCAGCAGGATTTCAGGTGGTTGGACCTTCTGATTCAGGAAAGGAGTATAGTACCAGTACTCCTATCCTACCAAAGGATCAGAAGTTAAAGGGAAAGGTTGCTGATGAGGAGAAAAAGAACAAGAAACAGCAACCTCTCATTCCCAGAAAATTAACATTGCATGCATAATGTGTGGTCTGCAAAACCACATGGCTAAAGATTGTTACTACAATCCTGCTAGCACACATTATGCAAATAATGTTAAAAGAGAAGGAGTCAGGAAAGGTTTCACATTTGGACCATATCAAATGGTTCAAGTGATGAAAAAGGGAAAGCTTGTTTCCGAAGCAAGGCTTCTCTCGGAAGAAAACTCTTCTTCCGAAAGGAAAAAGGCTTCGGAAGTTAAAGCTGCAAAGACTCACAAAAGAGTCCCCTTGAAACCATCCCAGAAGAAGACTGCTTCGGAAGAAAAGGTGGTGAAGGTCTCTTCCGAAAAGAAAGAAGCTTCGGAAGAATGCCAAGCTACAAAAGCTTCATCAAGCTCATCTTCTATGATCAACCAAGGGATGGAATGGAAGATCAAGGAAGATGCTGTAGCCCAAACCTCTTCTTCAAAGACATCTATTGAACCCCCATGCATAAATTTTGGTTCAATCATGTCACTCTCATTGGAAGAACCCAAGACCAACAAGGCTTGGGTTTCCAATCAAAACTAATTATCTCACCTTATGTGCAGGGACATCCATATGACAAGAATAACAACATTTGGATTGTAGATAGTGGATGCTCCAGGCACATGACAGGGAACAGATCTCTCCTTCAACAATTTCAACATTATGATGGAGGTCCTGTCCAGTTTGGAGGTGAGGCCGGAGGATATATTTCTGGCAGAGGAAGTATATCCAATGGAAAGTTAAAGTTGACAAAGTTAATTTTGTCAAACAGCTTGAACACAACCTGTTAAGTGTTTCTCAATTCTGTGATCAAAAGCATCAAATGCTTTTCACAGAACATGAGTGCATCATCCTCAAACCTGGGATGACAATTCCTCAGGAATTGGTGCTTCTTAGATCTCCCAGGAGAGGGGATATGTACAAGCTTGATATGAACAATGCTTCCCCAATGGGAGAAGTATCATGCTTTCTTTCCAAAGCTGATAGTGATGAGTCAACACTATGGCATAAACGAATGTGTCATGTCAATTTTAAGACAATGAATAAATTGGCTAAAAATAACTTGGTACATGGTTTGCCTAAAAAGGAATTTTTCTGCAAAGATAACTGTGTTGCTTGCCTGAAAGGGAAACAACACAGGTCTTCTCATAAATCCAAGGTTGTTAACTCTATCACTACTCCATTACACTTATTGCACATGGATCTATTTGGTCCCACAAGTATAATGAGCATTGGAAGGAAATCATATTGCCTTGTGGTAGTTGATGATTTTACTAGATTTACATGGGTATTCTTTTTAAGAACTAAAGATGAAACTGCTGAAACTTTAAAATCTTTTATTCTTAAAATAGAAAATCAAGTTGATCACAAGGTCAAAATAATTAGAAGTGATCAAGGGACTGAGTTTAAGAACTTTGTTCTTGACTCATTTTGTAACTCAAAAGGGATTGCCAGACAATACAGTGCTCCTAGAACTCCTCAACAAAATGGTGTTGCTGAGAGGAGAAATAGGACACTTATTGAGGCTGCTCGGACTATGTTAGCTGATTCAAAGCTGCCTCTAACATTCTGGGCAGAGGCAGTCAGCACTGCATGCTATGTGCAGAACAGAGTTCTTGTAGTAAAGCCACATGGAAAGACCCCTTATGAGTTATGGAACAAGAGGCCACCGTTCATTGGCTTTCTAAGGTCCTTTGGCAGCAGGTGTACCATACTTAACACAAAAGACAATTTGGCAAAATTTGCTGAAAAGTCAGATGATGCTATCTTTGTTGGATATTCCTCCTATTCTAAAGCTTACAGGGTTTATAATATTAAAAACCAACAATTTGAGGAATCCTCCAACATTGTAGTTAATGAGCACACTCCTTGTGTTAGGGGGAATGGCCCTGATCATATCTTTGATTTAGAATTGTTTTCCAAACTATTCTAAACCATCTTGTGAGAATGTTTCAGCTGGAACAGGTGCTCAAAGCAATTCTGATGAAGATCAACTGTTTGAGCTTCCCAGACCTGCTCCAAGTTCTCCAAGAACTACAACAAATCAAGTTCCCACTATTGAAAGATCTGACAGCATAACCATTTCAAGAAATAGTGGAACTTCAACAAGGGATTCACCTGATGATCTTCAAGTCTCCTCAGGTGATCCTGCACAACACCAAGCTGATGGAAGCAGCATTTTGAAGGAACAGGCAACTGTTAATGATGCTTCACAGCAAAGAAATGATGATGTTTCTCTTTCATTCAATCAGTCCTCATTGAATGAGATTGAAACAACAGCTGGACCAAGTATTCAAGCTCCTGAGCAAAATATGTCCAACTTGGACTTATCTTTGCAACTGGAGGTGATTCCAAGACTTAGAATTCACAATACTCATCCAGCTGAAAACATCATAGGGGAAGTCTCTGAGGGTGTGAGAACAAGGGGACAAACTCATAATGGGAATGTCTGCTTGTACTCATGCTTCTTATCCCAAATGGAACCCAAGAAGGTGGAAGATGCCTTGAAAGATAGTAGCTGGGTTGAATCAATGCAAGAGGAGCTGCTTCAATTCAAAAGACAAAAGGTTTGGAACCTATGTCCGCTACCATCTGGTCAAGTACCTATAGGCACCAAATGGGTATTCAGAAACAAAAGAGATGACAGAGGCTTGATTATCAAGAACAAGGCAAGACTGGTGGTTCAAGGATACACTCAAGAGGAAGGAATTGATTATACTGATGTCTTTGCACCTGTTGCAAGACTTGAGGCAGTTAGGATCTTCCTTGCTTATGCTGCATCCAAGAATTTCACTGTCTACCAGCTTGATGTCAAGTGTGCCTTTCTATATGGGGATATAGATAGGGAAGTCTATGTATGCCAGCCTCCAGGATTTGAAGACCCACAGCATCCAAACTATGTGTGCAAGTTGGATAAAGCTCTATATGGGCTGCACCAAGCACCTAGGCTGTGGTATGAGACATTGTCTCAATTTCTCCTGAAGAATGGTTATACTAGAGGTACCATTGATAAGACTCTCTTCATCAGAAAGTCTGGGAAAGACATTTTGCTAGTTCAAGTCTATGTTGATGACATCATATTTGGTTCCTCAAATGACCAAATGTGCAAAGACTTTGAGAGCATTATGAAGAAGAAGTTCGAGATGAGTTCTATGGGAAAAATGGACTTTTTCCTTGGAATTCAGGTAAAGCAACTGAAGGAAGGGTTCTTCATCAATCAATCTAAGTATGTCAATGATATCTTAGAGAGATTTGATATGAAGGATTGTAAAGCAGCAAAGACACCCATACCCAGAAACCATGATTTATGCCCTGATTCTGAGGGGGAGGATACTGATCAACATCAGTATAGAGCAATCATTGGTTCTCTGATGTATCTCACAGCAAGTAGACCTGATATCATGTTTGCAACTTGCATCTGTGCAAGATATCAGGCTGCTCCAAAGGTGTCTCACCTAATTGCTGTCAAGAGAATCCTCAGATACCTCAAAGGAGCACCTAAGTTAGGTCTCTGGTATCCAAGAAATAGTGATTTTAATCTCTATGGTTACTCTGATAGTGATTATGGTGGCTGCAACATCAACAAGAAATCAACATCAGGTGGATGTCAATTTCTTGGTGGAAGGATCATCTCATGGCAATGCAAAAAGCAATCCTGTGTCTCTACATCAACTGCTGAAGCTGAATACATTGCTGCTGCAAGTTGCTGTGCTCAGCTGCTGTGGATTCAAAACCAGATGATTGACTATGGATTCAACTTCATGAGCACTCCTATCCACATTGACAACAACAGTGCTATATCCATCACTGAAAATCCAGTGAAGCACTCTAAGACAAAGCACATTGATATCAGGTATCATTTCATTAGAGATATTCATGAGAAAAATCTTATAAACTAATCAAAGTTGATTCAAATGAACAATATGCTGATTTGTTCACCAAAGCATTTGATGAACAAAGATTTAAATATCTCATTACAGCTATTGGGATGATAAACATTGATTAGTTAATCTCAATTGAAAACCTTTTTAATGTGTAAAGTCTTATGTCAAAACAATCTAAGCCCTGTTACAAAAGATCCTTTCTTAAATTTATCTAAGTATAAGTTCTTCCGAAGAGAAATTAGCCCTCGGAAGATATCTAGCATAACTTCCGAAGCAAATTTCTCATAGGATAATTTTCTTCTCGGAAGAGTACTAAGTCTCGGAAGAAGCGATTGAGTTCACCTCAGATCTACTTCCGAAGCACTTAATACCTCTCACCTGAAAGCAACATGTACTTTCGGAAGTAAGCAATTTACCTTCGGAAGTACATTTGCCTTCGGAAGAACATTACCTTCGGAAATACTTTATACTCGGAAGAAAGATTTTACTGTGTAACGGAAATCTTTTGGGCCCCACACTGTAAAAAGTAAAGATTTTGTTAATGATGTCGGATTATTTAAATGGTCTAACCTTACCGCCCTTGTCACATCATCCACTGAACCCTCACATCATCTTATCCAAACCACCCTTTAAACCGCCATTTCACCCATTTAAATACTTCCGGTTAATCACTTACACTCTTTTTACCAAATTCACTGCCCTAAAAGCTTTCTTCTTCTCCAATTTACCTTACTCAGAACTTTTCTACTGCTATCTTTCTCAAATGGCCTTAAACCCTCAGCACAACCAGGTCGCACTCCTTGACTCTTCAAGGGATGATGACTTCTCTGATATCATTTCTTTCTTAGCCCAATCTTCATACTACACAGCCTTGACCGTAAACCCTACCATCTACTCCAACCAAATGTCCGAATTTTGGGCAAATGGTCGGATTGAAACCCTAAACGGGGTTCGTGCTATTAGGTCAAGTGTTTGTGGCCAAGAGTTGGTCATCACTGAACAGATCATCAGGGAGCATCTTGAGCTCCATGATGAAGGCGCACCGACGGAATTCCCCAAATCTGAGTTAGATAGTTCTTATCTCCAAATGGGATACGGTGGAGATGTAAGCAGGTCAACGGTCTACAAATTCAACTTCTCCTACAAGTGGAAGTTCCTGCTGCATGTGGTTCTTCACTGTCTATCTAACAAATCCGGGGGATGGGATCAAATCCCTTATGAACTCGGGTGCTTAGTTCACGGGTTGGTACAAGGCCTCCGCTTCAACTATTCAAGGTTTGTGCTGACTAACCTTATGGGAAATCTGCAAAGGGACACATTCTTTATGTATCCCAGATTTCTCCAGCACATAATCAACTGCGAGCTAGATCAGGGTAAGCTTGTCTGTGCAGCTGCTCTGTCTGCTCCCCAAATGAGGCCGACCATCTTCAAGGTCTTGAAGAGAGTGTCTACCAACTACACTGGAAGGGATACCGCACTACTTCCAGGTATGATTGAGCCAACGGCTCCTGGTGACATCCCTGTTCACCCCACAGGTGATGAACCCACACCAGCAACTACCCTCACCATTCCAATCTACCTTCTCCTCCATCACTGTCACCTACCAGAGACGCACCAAACGAACCCTTGTTCAATCTACTCTGATTGAACAAGCCCCTCCTCTTCAAACCAAAAAAGCTAGAGTGGAACAAGGGGCTCCCACTCAGCCAGAGGTCCACCAATCCTTCACTATGACCTCAATATGGGTCTTGAGTCTCCTCAGTCTCAGACCCATGAGCCCAAAACCCCAGCTGATAGCCCTCAGGTGAGTCTCTATACTCCCCTGAGGAACCACAAGGGACAGGTCAATGCCTTTTGACATTGATCAAAGTCCCGGTCCTTAGGTCTTCATTCCTTTTTTTTCACTGACCTATTGACCGGAGCTGGTGAAGAGACTATGTCTCTCAAAGGTGATGAAGTTGATCACTACAACCCTATTAAGGATCAACAGAGCCTAGAGAAACCTCTTGTCTCTAGCCCCACCAGCAAAGCCCTACTGAGGTGAGTCCCACTGATGTGAGGGGACTCATGTAGATTCAGCTGCCACTACTGAAGGAGCCTCAATGGATCCTCAGGACAGTGGTAATGACAGTCAGACTGAATCTACGGCACCATGCCCTTTGATGCCTCTGAAAGAGACATCATTGTGCAAGGGAAACCAGGGTGCCAGAAACACATCCTGGTGGCGAGGATGAACATACCAGGTATGTTACCTCATCTCCCCGTGATTCTTCAAAAGAGATGAGGAAGTATGCAACTCACCATAAGAGACCTACTTTCTAAAGTCTCAAACCTGAATCAAAGTTAGACTTTAGAGGATAGGTCTGCCACTCAGCAACTTGAGATTAAAAGTCTCAAGGCCAAACTAGCTGAGACACAGATTGAGAGATCTGTTAGGCATGTACCTTCAGGTCTCCTTGACCTCTTCCTCTAGCTCCTCGACCTCTCAAGATGATGTACCAAAAAGGGGAGAATGTTGAGAGACAAAGCCAAAGACAGGATACCATCAGTCAAGCTCTTACTTCTTTGAGCTCAAGACAACAAGCTACCATCTTCCCTGAGCCTCCTCCAGTTGTCTTTCAAGTGGATCAAAGGATGCTTCAGGATCTAAATAGGTTCTTCAACAAGTTCCTTTTAGAGTCTCTGATAGAACAGCCCAGTCCAGATATGTCTGTGATTTACTTTGGAGCTCAAGAGCTTCAGAGGTTGAATGCACCTCCTACCACTGTTGAAGAAGTTGGTCAACCTAAGGCCCAAGTGGAACCTGAGATTGATTTCGAAGGCGAAACTAGGACTGATGGCCCAGCAACTGAAACAGTTGGGACAGAAGGTGTGTTTTCACAGACTTCCGAAGCACAATTCAAAGCCTCGGAAGAACAAGCACAAACTTCCGAAGCTGAGATTGCTGCTGCGGAAGGACTATTTTCTCTTTCCGATGATCTAATAGTCACAGATGCAATTCTGGAACTTGCATCTGAGGTTAATATGGAGGACTTTCTCAGCCAACCATTAGCTATAACATTTGCATTGACCCCAGCTCCTACCTCCACCACCCAACCTGGATCTTCTATCCAAGAACCACCAAAGTCTAGCACTTCCGAAGACATAAAAGGAAAGAGGAAGATGACTTCGGAAGAGCTTCTGGAAGAAGAAAGGTTGGAGAAGCTCAGAAGGAAAGGTAGACTACCAACTGGGAAACTGTTAGCTGCAAGTACCAAAGCAGCTGCAGCCAACCAGGAGGCAGTCAACAATCAAAGAAGGGTGGAGGTAATCGATAGACTTGTCAGTCTAGGGGCTGCTTCGGAAGATGTACTCCTGCTACCATTAGAGGAGCTGATAGAGCTTGAAAAGGCAACCTTGCTGCAAAGACAGCAAAAAGAAGAAGCTGCAAGTTGGCCTTGGAAGAAGAAAGGCTGAGAAAGGAAAGGGAAGCTGATCTGCAGCTCAGGAGAGAAAGGATTACTTTCCTACTCTCCAGAGGATTCTCTCAAGAGGAGTTGTCTCCACACAATAGTGATAGGATCTTATGGCTCTTCAAAAAAGAGCAAGATCAAATGGAGAAGGAGAGAAGAGAGCTGCAAGGGAGAAGCTGGTGGAGAAGAGGAAGAAAGAAGAAGAGGCTGGACCATCTGCCGCCAAGAAGATAAGTGAGAAAGCTTGGATGAAGAATTATCTTAAAGCTCATGGCTTCTCTGGCAGGCAGGTGGGTCCAATGTCTGAGAAGACTCTCCAACGACATGTCAGTGACATCAAGGCTGACATTCGTGCTGGGAGAAGAAAAGAGATGTATAGAAGGGGACAGGGGATGACCTTCAAAGCAACCTCTCAACCCAAAATACAAACCCAACCTCAACCTGAACCTACACCCTTTCCCTTCCCAATTAAAACTGAACCTGAACCTTTCACCCCTGAACCTACACCATCACAACTACCAACCTCTTCACCTCAACCACCTAAACTACCCATCATCCAACCTAAAACCTTAGCCAGAACCCAAACTCCTAAACCTACCCAACAACCAATCAAACCATCCCCTCAGCCTTCCAAACATCTCTCTATGGAGGAATTCAAGGCGATCAAAACTAAGCTCATCAACTGCACAACTCTGAGCAACATCTCCTGTGAGGTGGATTCAGTCAACCTGACTTATGTTGATGGATCCTCAAGTTCCCTCACAAGAGATGAGTTTCTTGATCTGCCCAGAGGAACTTTGGACCAAGCTGCAAAACTCCTTGGCCTCAATTCAGATACATTGAATGAGGAAGAAAAGAAGCTGAGGAGAAAGCTGGTGACTCTGCTGGATACAAAGAAAGGAGATAGGGTACCAAGACAACCTCTTGTACCCAGAAAGAAGATAGTCCAGTGGAGGTTCGAAGACTCTTCTCACAACTTTGTTGTTGAGAGAGAGAATGGTGAGATTAACAGGCTGAATGCCTCATCTCTGCTACACTTAAGCAGATTTGATATTGCTAAGTTAGCAGAGAAACCATTCTCCAACCCTTCAAACTTCGATGTATCTGCCCACATCAGAAATCATCAAGGCAGTCTTCATATGGCCGAGCTTACTGCCAGAAGCAAGGTCGAAGAGGAGTTAAAACTGAGAGAGGAGGAGGAAAGGAAAGGATCAGCAACCAAAGGCAAAGCCTTTCTTCAAATGGTTGAAGGTCCTGAACTTGAGTCCATAGTTAGATGGGAGTATGACTACAACTCCCGTCAACTAACTCTCTTCAGGGCTCACAACAAAGGGTACATGTCATTCAAAGTGATAGACTGGATCTCCTATCCACGAATGACTTGTACAAGCTTCTCAGCACTACTTCCGGGAAGAACAGAGAGACAGACAAATATCTTTTGTCCCTGGTGCTGAAACTTTGAGAAGCAGGAATAGGTGAAGTTTTGGTAGCATCAGCCTAGGGGGAGTTTGTTGGATCTAGAGAGGCTGTTGCAACCAAAACTGTGTCACTTAGAAGATTTTGAGTACAACATACAAAGGACTTCCGAAGCCAAGTGTGGAACTTCCGAAGGAAGAAGGAGCTCTTCCGAAGTCTAAGTGTAAAATACACTTCCGAAGGAAAACTCCAACTTCCGAAGATAAAGAAGTTACTTCCGAAGATAAAGAAGTTACTTCCGAAGATCAAGACTTAAAGACAAAGTTCTGAAGTCAACTTTCGAAGTATAAAGAAGTCCTCAAAACCTCGGAAGCATAGAAGCATCTTCCGAAGTATAAGTGGCTTCGGAAGAACTTGTTCTTCCGAAGCCAGTTAACCTTCGGAAGACACTTCTATTATCCAGTAGACATAAGTATGGTCTGTCTGACAGTCCGCTGCAAATCTCTGATATACTACATGGCGTTTTCTCAAAAGCCATGTAGTTGACCATACTTTAATCTACTGTTTACCTTTTTATGTTAAGTACAGTTGCCATCTTTAGTTGGTGACAAAAGGTAAGTCATGGACATGTCATGACTACCATATCTTAGATAATACTTTATCTAAGATACCTTAACTATAGCGTTGTAGTATATGCTTTAGTCGTAGGTTTCCAGCTGGTATCAAGTATAACCGGCTGTAGGATCTAGTATATATAGTTTCTCATTGTAACTCTTGTTTTATGCTTGTAAGTGTCTTGTAATCTTGAGTTGAGAAATAATATATACAAGTACCTTGAAAATACTTCTGTTTGTTCCTTTGATTACTTATTATATTATTATCAACTCTTGTTAAAGGCATTGCTTCATCTTGTTTGAGTGTTATTATAAGCGAGTTTGAGAGAATCACAAGTGTTAAGTGACAAAACCCGATCCTGCACTTTTATTTATACAAAATTTTCCAAAAAAGAAATGGAAAGAAATAGGATGCATACTGATAGTAGAAAAAAAATTAGTATTGAAGAAAAAATGCTGAAGTTTTTTAAAACTCTTTTTGGGGTTTAAAAAAAATTAAACGATTTGAAACCAAATAAGATAACAATGAAAAAATCCAAATAACACGTAGAAGCAAGATGGAAAGCAAAGAATACTGAACAGAGGGAGAAACATTATCTTATTACAACCAAAAGTAATGCTAAAAAAACTATATATCCAATTCACATAGTATAATAACATTGAAGTGATTTTGAACTAAAAATTTGCTTTACATATGGAAGTTATGACCCACTATATGCTAACTGTTATACATGTCAAAAAATGCCTGCTAATATCTACAGAAGTATATTCAAAAACAAAATTCTTAGTTTCAAGACAACATCGTGATTACAATCATTGTATGAATTACAGATTTAAAAGTTTATTTTAAGACAAATAACCTAAAATGCTTGAACCTCTGAACATAGAATCATTTAAAACCATAAAAATAGCTACACATATGTTAAATCTAAACTTCATAAGAAGTGATTAAACCAACAGGTTAAAAAACTAACATAATAAAATTCCAGCTAGACAGAATACATCAACATAGATTCAATTAGACAAACAAAATTGACAATGAGACACATGAAGCTACTAAAACGTAGACAACCATCCACTTCTTCGATGACATAACACTCAAAACCAGTTTTCAAGCATAGAAGATACATATAACAATGATTGAGAAGATTTTGACCAACATATGAATACAAGACAGAAAGATACAGCTTGTGTTAGTAAAAAATCATAGCTAAGAAAAACACAATCAAGATACAACACAAGCTACAAGAAAAACCTTTAGTGATAACAATTCTCAACGAAATATGAATCATCCGATTCAACGCCATCATTGGAACTATATCCAATAGAATAACAAAGATACAAAATCAAATCAAACAATGAATCACTTGATTCAGCAAGAGATCAGACCCAAATCTAAACAATACAAGGAGTCACAAAACTCCATAAGACTCAGAACACGTCTGACAAGAAAAAAGATAGATTGAGTCATTGTAAAGAACTTAAAGACTAAGACGATTTTTAATCAACTTCTTTTCAACAACACAAATCTACATCAAGAAAGATTAACAGACAAGCCTAAACATATTCTTGATCAAATAAATAAAATTTAGATTCACCATTGACAAAACTAAACTCAAAGAATGTCACAAGACATATCATAACTTGTTGTAATCACCTCAAAACAAAGAAATCAGAAGAACACATCTGATTAAAAACAAAAAGAATCATATGATTCTACAAGACAATCAGAAACATATCTGATAAGAAAAAACTAAAAGTCACATGACTTTTAAAAACTCAGAACCATGTCTGAAGATATAATTTGTGAAGAACTTAAAGACTAATTTGACTTGTTCAAAACTTTTATAACTTTACAATAGAAGTATTTAAAAAGTACTTTGAAAGAACATAAAGACTAATTGAACAAGCAAAAACTTTTACAACTTCACAAAAGATAACGAATCATAAGATTCAAAAAACTAGCCTGATAAAAATAAGAATAGCAAAAGCTATATCAGACTAGAACACACAGCCAAATAGATTCATTATATCTCTTACACAAGAGAAAAAAACGGCTGTTAGAAATAGAACACTCTTGTCAATAATAAAGGTTAAAACACAAGAACCATATAGTTCGATTAACCCAAGACAAGATTATAGGATATAAGGCATACAAGTGAAACAAATCACCAAGAAACCAAATATACAAGCAACAGAAGATATTGGCGTGAGCAGCTAAGCTAAGGTCGGAAAAGGAAGAATGGGTGGGCTTACAGGCTACCTATTTCCTTAGCCGATAAGAGAAGGTTACAAACTAGAAAACCTGTCAAGAAACAAACCAAACAAAGGACGTTTAATCACCGTTCGGACAACACTGAATCACACGACTCAAAAACAAAGATCCGATAACAGTAATAAAGCTTGAGACCTATCAGGCACAATTTTGTCTAATGCCTTAAAGTCACTGAATTAATACTTCAAATATATATACATATATTTTTTCAAGAAAATCCTTTCTGTGTTTACTAACAACATTCAAATCAAGTATTGCTTAATCAACAAAAAATATTCCATGAAATAGGTTATAACTAATTAACACACAATTTGAACAGCTAGTTGATTTTGCTTCTAGAAAACAACATGGTTTTATTTCTAAGAAACAACAGATTGTATGAGTTTCAAAAACCATCACTTGATTTTAAGAAATTTCAAACCAAGACAAATTGTATTAGAATAAGGTTGGATCATATAAGATTGCTTTAACCAAGACAATTTGTATTAGAAATTTAGAATAAGATTGGATCATATTCGACAGTACCCCCACTCAATCTTATTCTAAATTTTACAGCACTAACCAACCAATACTAGAAACAATTTAATCTTATGTTTTTTGTTTTGTGTTTCATTGTTAAAAAATTAAAATCACTGACTATTAAAAGCAAACAACCCCGCACACAATGTGATGTAATCTATCAAAACCTGTTTGATAAAGTTCTTCAAAAACTTTAAGTTGTTAGTTTTAAAAATAAAATTGTTATATCCTTAAACACACTCAACATTACCTCCTGCAGTAGACTATTGTATGTAATGCAACAATACCTTTACACAAGAATAGAAACAAGAGTATTACTTGAAAGATATAAAAGAGATGGAATTAGATACATAACAGAAGGCTTGGACAAACAACCACATGTTTGATAAAAACAACCTATAGAGTATAGACACCAACCAATGTAAATGGCTTCTTAGAATTAAACAGAAACACATAGAGAATTTACCTTGCACGATCTTAATTGGCTTTAAGTCTACCTGAACAACTTGTTCAAAATTAATGAGAAAAAAATATATTAATACATGAAATCATTAAACAAATCATACCCAAGTTACTTATTAATAGTAAGCTTATAATCATATGCATAGGTATTAGGTAAACAGACATTTATCAACTATATACTAAATACTCGAATATTGATAAAAAAACACATGAAGTTGAACAAAGATAACTAAGGCAGATTTAAAAGACAATCAATAAATTAGTATACAACACATCTATGCAATCACACAAAACAGTGTATGCTTATCTTGTATAATCAAACAATGTTGGTACTCCTAACCCAGTTGAGAATGCCAAATTAGAGATTATATGCGTGACAAGAAACATTAAAAAAATGAAAGGAAAACTTACAGATCTCCAATTAGCCAAAGAATTAGATGACTTTAGTGATGTTAGTGAGAGGGGAGCATATAAGCAGATCAATTAGAGTTCATACTTTCCTGAAGCTTCTGTTGTTGATGAAGACTAATAACCAAGATCGTGAATTAAATGCAGAGCCTTCAACTTTTGAATGTAAGTTACCAATAATGCCAACACAGCAGCGGAAACATCACCAAGATCCCATAATCGTAAAGAAATTGATGCGTAGATGAACTAGAAAACTTTCTTAAGCTCATTGGTTGCGAAGGAGGAGGAAATATTAATTAAATTCACCGAACATCTGACAATTATTTGTATGCACATCTCTCATGTGCCAACCTTCTCTCACTCCTCGATTTCAAGAACGTCGAGATCGCCATGAATTAGGGAGCTATCGATGATAACATCATGTAACACCCTGAAATTTATTATTTTGAAGCCGACGAAGAAAGAAAAGAACTAAAGTTCAAAAGCGAGGGACCAAACTCGCCAACGAAGAAAAGTTGAGAAATGTGGTGATATGTGTAGGGAGGAGGGCAGCCCACTCTCCCCACACTTCACACATTTTCGGGTTCAAGAGGGGGGAAGAGAGAGAAAAGAAGAGAAAAAGAAGGAAAAAGTGGTGTTTTGGTGATTCGGTGTCCAAATCCGTCGAGTGGCAAGCCAAATCGAAGCTCTTGTCTTTGTGCTCGATTGTGTGAGTTCTAGGACCCCACTTTTACTTGTTTTCAACTGATTTTGGGGCTGGAAGATGTTCAAAACCCGTTTTTGGTGTGTATGTGTTTGACCCATTTGGGTGTGATGTGTATGATACGTTTGGAGTATGATTTCGGGCTTGTGTGTGCTTGTATGGTGTTATGGTATGCATTCCTAAGGTCCAGGAGGGTTAATTTAGGCTTAGAATGGGTTTGGATGAGCTTGAAGGCCGAAAAAGGCAGATTGGGTTCGGGATGAACTCCATTCTGCATCAGCTAGAGCTAGGCGACCGAATGAAGGCCATACGGCCGAATGAGGGCGATTGAGGGTCATTCGCACGATTGGGATCATTCGCACGATTGAGGGTTCAATCGCACGACTAAGGTTTCAGTCGCACGACTGGGAGTCCAGTCGCATGGGGATTGCACGACTGAAGGTTCAGTCGCATAGATGCGTAATCGCATGAGTCCATTCGCATGAGGTCAGTCGCATAGGTGCCCATTCGCAGTAATAATCCCATTCGCACAAGGTCCATACGCACGATTGAATGTTTATTCGCATAGATGACCATCCGCATGAGCCCAGTCGCATGATGTTCAGTCGCATGGAGGCCATGCGACTGAAGAGTGTCCATACGCCCGAACAGGGCTGTTGCACTCGAAGGAAGGTGTAGTTTGACTTCTGGCCTTCGGGGAAAGGTGCAGATGTAAGTGTTGACGTAAGGTAACCCGTAAGAGCATGTAAGAGGATGGTTATGGCCTTAGAGAGCATGTAGGGCATGATGATGATGATGTTGCATGTTTATGCATATTTTGAATGTATGATGTTGCCCTGTATGATGATGATGAATGTGTATGATATGTTCCTTATTATGATGTATGCTTATCTTTCTTGTGGCTTTACATGTCATGCTAATGAATGAATGAATGAATGAAGTATTATGTAATGTAAAGCGAAAGATAATGAAAGAGGAACATGAAGTAAGAATGCATGCATTAATGAATGATGAATGAACGAAAGAATGGCTTGCAAGCATATTATTGGGGTGAGCGACTTTGTGTTGCAAAAGACTCGGATGAAGCGCAATCATTTAGATTGCCTATGAGGTGAGCAACATTGTCATTGCAAAAGACTCGAGTAGGTGCTATCGTGATGTTGCCTTGGGGTGAGCAACCTTGTTGTTGCAAAAGACTCGGATAGCTGCTATCGTGATGGGCAATTGGGGTGAGCAACCCTAGGGGTGCAAAAGACTCGGCTAGCGTGAAATCAATGAGATTGCCATTGAGGTGAGCGACCATGTTGTCGCAAAAGACTCGGAAGAAGAATGAACGAAAAGAATAGAAGATAATGAATGAGAGAAAGATAATAATGATACTATCTGTGTATACGTATGTTGAATGATCGCATGATAAAGGAATGGTTTTCAATGAAAGTAAAGTATATTTATGTATATAAACTAGAACTCACTCAGCAACGCTGACTTTTATTACATTTTCCAGTTGGCAGGTAAACTATTGCTGAGGATGGCACGGCGAGGCTACTCGGCTCTTTTGGGATGGCATCCAATTTATATAGCTTTTGTGATGTAATGCAAACATAAATTTTGTAACCGGATAATGATGTATTATTTGGCAAAAGTAATTATAATGTAAACGTGATGTCATTTTTGAGTGTTTCCGCTGCAATGTTTTCTTAATGCATGTAATTATATGTTTTATGTGCGATGAATGACCAACTGTAAGCGTCCCGGGAACGGGGCCTTACAAGTTGTATAGAGCTAAAGTTTAAGTGAAATGGGTAAATTTTCAAAATAAACCTTAACTTAAACTGAAAATGGGACGAAAAGGAAATGGGATGCCAAACTGAGTAGCTGCGTGCCATCAGGTATTTTCTTAAAGTTAACCGGTTTTATGTGCGCATGGTATATGTTATGTGTTGTATGTAGATTTGAATACTGATGTAGTCAGGACAGGTAATACTTGGGGTATGAAGAGTACAGTAAGTGGCTAATCACAACTGGCCACTGTAATTAGGGATACTACTATATTGACATAAACTGAGTTGTTTCCTTGAATGACCGTGTTGGTGTTTGAATCTTTCAGTGTGTGTGATAGAGAATGGCTGGTGGTAGATCTTCTAGAGCTTCTAGGGGTGGAGGCCGTGATGGCCCTGTTGCTGAACCACACCCTAAAAGAGGAAGGCCTAGAGCTGAGAAAGAGGTTCCTGCAGAACCTGAGACTCCTCATCCAGAAGCTGGGGATGAGAGTGCGAACTTGAGGGCCTCGGTAAAGGAGGCTATTGTGGAAGAAGTACATCAGGTCATGCAGACAATCTTACCGTCGTGGTGACCGAAGTCATCAAGGCTGTGAAGGAAGGGGGAAAGGAAGGAGAGAAACCGGGCCTTCGGGGGAGCAACCGGAGCCTGAAACGATTTTCTCCGATAATGAGGAGGAAGAGGAAGAGGAGCCTGTGCGGGATGGTGGCACGAGGCTGTAACTGCGGGGTGTTTATGAGATGCAACCCCCTACTTTTGACGGTAATGGCAATGCTGCCGCTGCTCACGATGGGTGAGAGAAATGGAGGCTGTTCTCGACATCAGCGAGTGCCGAGAAGATCAGAAAGTCAAGTTTGCCACCCACTCCTTTGTGGACTCGGCACTATGCTGGTGGGACAACATTGTCCAAGCAGAGGGTAATCGGGCGCGATCGGGAGAATGAGGTGGCCCGAACTGAAGAAGATGGTGATCGAGGAGTTTGTCTCATGGGAAATGGATAAGGTTGAAAGGGAGTTTCTGCCAACTGGAGCGGGAACCATGACACACCAACAATACACCACGAAGTTCAACGAGATGGCACGTCTGGTGCCGGATCAAGTGACGCCTATGTCCCGAAAGATCAAGAGGTATAACAGGGTTTGCCGGCGGATATTCGCAGGCACATGATCGCCGCCGGCCGAGCATGTTTAGGTCGGCGGGTGGATTTAGCGGGAAGATTGTATGATGAAAGAACGGTGGTGGTGATGATGGTGGCAGAAAGAGCGGTGGTGAACGAGGCTGGTAGGGGAAGAGATTTGGTCGGGGCAATGCCTCGATGGGTAATAAGAAGGCACGGGTGGATGATCGCCGTTGTGGTTATGTCGGGTGCGGGATCGAGGAAGGGTTGGTAAATGTGGACGGGAGCATAGCGGGGAGTGCAGGTTGGGTCGAACTTGTGCTTCAGGTGTGGAAAGGCGGGGGCACATGGCAAAGGACTGTCGTTGCGGTCCGATGCTTTAACTGTGGTGAAAAGGGTCACGTGCTCAAAGATGTAAGAAGCCGAGGGCTGAGAGTTCAGGGGCAAAGAGGACGGGAGGTGATGGACCGAGGGCGAGCCCCAGGGCATTCCCATGACACAGGAGGAAGCTAGAACGGACCCTGATGTCGTGTCCGGTACGTTTCTGGTGAACCAAAATTTATCTTCTGTGTTATTGATTCGTGGTGCTAGTAAGAGTTTTATTTCTGCTGCTTTCTGTGCATAGGTCTGTTAGTAGTAGATGTGTTGATGTGCCCTTCGATTGTAGAAACTGCCATAGGTAAGTCTACCAGGATTTTCTGAGATGATAGAGAATTGTGATGTGGAGCTGAGGGTCCTAAGGTTCCTGTTAGACCGTTGTGATGACCTTAGGTGGTTTTGACTTGGTTCTTGGGAGGATTGTTAGCGGACTTCGAGGCGAACATTGTGTGTCGCAAGAAGATGATTTGGTTGTCGGCGCCTGACGGTAGTTTAGTGACGGTTTATGGGGATAGGGTACTACGATTCCAAGGTGATCTCGATGGCGGTGGCGGGAAAGTGTATGAGGCGTGGATGTAGTGCCTACTTGGCTTATGTAAAGGATGTGGATACGCCAACACCACAACTAGCCGATTTGTACGGTTGTGTGTGACTTTCCAGATGTGTTCCCAGACGACTTATCAGGAGTGCCACCTGATAGAGAGATTGAGTTCAGATTGATCTGGTACCGGGTGCCAACCTGTCGCCAAGGCACCATATCGGTTGGCTCCGACCGAGATGAAAGAGATGATGGAGCAGTTGCAAGAGTTGCTTGATAAGGGGTTCATTCGACCGAGTATCTCTCCTTGGGGTGCTCCGGTCCTGTTTGTAAAGAAGAAGGACGGTAGTATGAGGATGTGCATCGACTACCGCGAGCTGAATAAGTTGACAGTGAAAGAACCGATACCAATTTACGAGGATAGATGATTTGTTTCGATCAGCTTCAGGGTGCCAGTTGGTTTTCAAGGATAGACCTTCGATCTGGGTACCATCATTTGAAGGTGAAGGAGCGGGATATTCCTAAAACAGCTTTCTGTACGCGTTATGGTCACTACGAGTTTCTTGTCATGTCTTTTGGCTTGACCAACACGCCAGCTGCTTTTATGGATTTAATGAACCAGTGTCTGTGTCGGCCTATGTTGGATAAATCAGTGATTGTGTATTGATGATATCCTGCTTTACTCGAGGAGCGAAGCAGAGCATGCCGGTCATATTCGGGAGGTTCTAGAGACGTTGAGAAGGGAGAAGTTGTATGCAAAATTCTCCAAGTGCGCATTCTGGTTGCGCGAAGTTCAGTTCTTGGGGTCACGTGGTGAATCCCGACGGGATTACTGGTGGACCCGGCGAAAGTGGAGGCGGTTATGCAATGGAAGTCACAAAGACGCCATCCGAGATTCGTAGCTTCTTGGGTTTGGCGGGCTACTATAGAAGATTCATCCAAGACTTCTCTAAGATTGCTTCTCCACTGACTAAGTTGACCCGAAAAGATGTGAAGTTCGTATGGGGTCAAGCTCAAGAGAAGGCATTTGAAGAACTGAAGGCGAGATTAACTCAAGCTCCTGTTCTGTCGTTACCCGATGGAAGTGAAGATCTGGTGGTTTATTCCGATGCTTCTTACTCGGGATTGGGGTGTGTGTTAATGCAGAGAGGAAAGGTTATAGCCTATGCATCCCGACAGTTGAAGGTTCATGAGGTCAATTATCCTACTCATGACTTGGAGCTAGCAGCCGTGGTCTTTGCATTAAAAATTTGGAGGCACTACCTCTACGGGACGAAGTGCACCATATTCACTGACCACAAGAGTCTGAAGTACTTCTTTGAGCAGAAGGATTTGAACATGAGGCAGAGACGGTGGTTGGAACTTATAAAGGATTATGATTGTGAGATCCACTACCATCCGGGCAAGGCCAACGTGGTGGCTGATGCCCTTAGTCAGAAGGAGAGGCCCGAGCCGATTCGGGTGAAAGCCTATCAGTTGATCATGACCTCTGACGTAATGAAGCAGGTTAAAGAGTTTCAAGATGAGGCACTGAAAGAAGATCATCTTAACTCTGAAAGAATGAGAGGTCTGGTTGGAGAGTTGGGTGAAAACACGCTCGGTGTTAGAACCCGATTTGATCGTGTGTGGATTCCTCGTTTTGGGGATCTACGGGTGAAGATAATGGATGAAGCTCACAAGACTCGGTACTCCATTCATCCTGGTGCCACGAAAATGTACCATGATATGAAGAAAGATTATTGGTGGCCGGGTATGAAGCGCGATGTGGTGGAGTATGTGAGTAAGTGCCTTACTTGCTTACAGGTGAAGGCCGAGCACCAAAAGCCGTATGGGAAGATACAACCTTTGGATATACCGGAATGGAAGTGGGAGCACATCACCATGGATTTCATTACAAAGCTGCCGCGTACCCCGAAAGGGTATGATGCCATATGGGTGATAGTTGATCGATTGACGAAGAGTGCTCACTTCCTACCGATTCGCGAGACATATTCATCTGAGAGGTTGGCTGATCTGTTCATCAAGGAGATTGTGACTCGTCATGGTGTACCGGTGTCTATTGTGTCGGATCGCGACACCCGGTTTACATCTAAATTTTGGAAGAAATTCCACGACGCTATGGGGACGAGGTTACATATTAGCACGGCTTATCATCCCCAGACTGATGGTCAGTCAGAAAGGACCATTCAGACGCTGGAAGACATGCTTCGGGCATGTGTGATCGATTTTGGTGGAAGTTGGGATGACCACCTACCGTTAGCCGAATTCTCATATAACAACAGCTATCACGCCAGCATTGGCATACCTCCATATGAGATGCTATACGGTAGGAGATGCAGAACACCCGTTTGTTGGGGTGATATTGGTCAGAAGGAATTGGGAAGCGTCGAGGTAATCGAGGCTATGACTGAGAAGCTTGAGAAGATCAAAGCCTTCATGAAGGCAGCCAAAGACAGACAGAAGTCGTATGCTGATAAACGACGCAGACCGATTGAGTTCCAGGTCGTGACCGGGTTATGTTGAAGGTCTCACCTTGGAAGGGTATCATTCGTTTCCGAAAGCGGGGCAAGTTGAGCCCCAGGTATATAGGCCCTTTCTGAATCATTGCTCGAGTAGGAGAGGTAGCCTATAGACTAGAGTTACCGGATGAGTTAAGTGGAATTCACCTGACATTCCATGTATCTCATCTAAGGAAGTGCTTAGCTGATGAAGATATGATTGTCCCATTGGAAGATATCGAAGTGGATGAACGGCTCAATTATGTGGAGCAACCAGTGGCAGTCATCGACCGAAAGGAGAAAAGGCTAAGGAATAAAGTGGTTCCCCTTGTGCGTGTACAGTGGAAGCATAGGAAGGGATCTGAGTCAACGTGGGAGACTGAGGAAGAAATGAGACAACATTATCCACGTTTGTTCGAGGAATGACAGGTTTCGGGGACGAAACCTATTTAAGGGGGGTGGACTTGTAACACCCGGAAATTTATTATTTTGAAGCCGACGAAGAAAGAAAAGAAATAAAGTTCAAAGCCGAGGGACCAAACTCGCCAACGAAGAAAAGTTGAGAAATGTGGTGATATGTGTAGGGAGAGGGCAGCCCACTCTCCCCACACTTCACACATTTTCGGGTTCAAGAGGGGGAAGAGAGAGAAAAGAAGAGAAAAAGAAGGAAAAAGTGATGTTTCGGGTGATTCGGGTGTCCAAATCCGTCGAGTGGCAAGCCAAATCGAAGCTCTTGTCTTTGTGCTCGATTGTGTGAGTTCTAGGACCCCACTTTTACTTGTTTTCAACTGATTTTGGGGCTGGAAGATGTTCAAAACCCGTTTTTGTGTGTGTATGTGTTTGACCCATTTGGGTGTGATGTGTATGATACGTTTGGAGTATGATTTCGGGCTTGTGCGTGCTTGTATGGTGTTATGGTATGCATTCCTAAGGTCCAGGAGGGTTAATTTAGGCTTAGAATGGGTTTGGATGAGCTTGAAGGCCGAAAATGGCAGATTGGGTTCGGGATGAACTCCATTCTGCATCAGCTAGGGCTAGGCGACCGAATGAAGGCCATACGGCCGAATGAGGGCGATTGAGGGTCATTCGCACGATTGGGATTCATTTGCACGATTGAGGGTTCAATCGCACGACTAAGGTTTCAGTCGCACGATTGGGAGTCCAGTCGCATGGGGATTGCACGACTGAAGGTTCAGTCGCATAGATGCTTAGTCGCATGAGTCCATTCGCATGAGGTCAGTCGCATAGGTGCCCATTCGCAGTAATCCCATTCGCACAAGGTCCATACGCACGATTGAATGTTCATTCGCATAGATGACCATCCGCATGAGCCCAGTCGCATGATGTTCAGTCGCATGGAGGCCATGCGACTGAAGAGTGTCCATACGCCCGAACAAGGCTGTTGCACTCGAAGGAATGTGTAGTTTGACTTCTGGCCTTCGGGGAAAGGTGCAGATGTAAGTGTTGACGTAAGGTAACCCGTAAGAGCATGTAAGAGGATGGTTATGGCCTTAGAGAACATGTAGGGCATGATGATGATGTTGCATGTTTATGCATATTATGAATGTATGATGTTGCCCTGTATGATGATGATGAATGTGTATGATATGTTCCTTATTATGATGTATGCTTATCTTTCTTGTGGCTTTACATGTCATGCTAATGAATGAATGAATGAATGAAGTATTATGTAATGTAAAGCGAAAGATAATGAAAGAGGAACATGAAGTAAGAATGCATGCATTAATGAATGATGAATGAACGAAAGAATGGCTTGCAAGCATATATATTGGGGTGAGCGACTTTGTGTTGCAAAAGACTCGGATGAAGTGCAATCATTTAGATTGCCTATGAGGTGAGCAACATTGTCGTTGCAAAAGACTCGAGTAAGGTGCTATCGTGATGTTGCCTTGGGGTGAGCAACCTTGTTGTTGCAAAAGACTCGGATAGCTTGCTATCGTGATGGGCAATTGGGGTGAGCAACCCTAGGGGTGCAAAAGACTCGGATAGCGTGCAATCAATGAGATTGCCATTGAGGTGAGCGACCATGTTGTCGCAAAAGACTCGAAAGAAAGAATGAACGAAAAGAATGGAAGATAATGAATGAGATGAAAGATAATAATTATACTATCTGTGTATACGTATGTTGAATGATCGCATGATAAAGGAATGGTTTTCAATGAAAGTAAAGTATATTTATGTTATAAAACTAGAACTCACTCAGCAACGCTGACTTTTATTACATTTTCCAGTTGGTAGGTAAACGATTGCTGAGGATGGCACGGCGAGGCTACTCGGCTCTTTTGGGATGGCATCCAATTATATAGTTTTTGTGATGTAATGCAAACATAAATTTTGTAACCGGATAATGATGTATTATTTGGCAAAAGTAATTATAATGAAACATGATGTCATTTTTGAGTGTTTCCGTTGCAATGTTTTCTTAATGCAATGTAATTATATGTTTTATGTGCGATGAATGACCAACTGTAAGCGTCCCGGGAACGGGGCCTTACACATCAGATAAACGATTAAGACTGCCAGAGAATAAATGGAGAGAGACAGTGCCGGTGAGTATTGACCAGAATGTGACGAGAATAGTAGCGGAAGGGACCCCTGGAACCCGATGCTTCTTTATTGTTAGAGATTATCATCGGTGAAGACATGGCAAGGGATCATCATCCTTCATTTCTCAACCGTTTGAAACAAAAATTTTCTCTACTAGATTCACACAACTTTAATCGAAGGCTCTAAACTGGTTGGACTCCTCCAATTACGAGATAATCAAGAAGAACATCAGATATGAGTGCAACCGAGATATAACAAGAAGAGCGAGTACGTGGTTTGTTGTTTCGCGAAAAATATCAAGCGATTTCAACACCACACCCAAACGAACCAAGAATCATTCTTTACAACGGAAGATCTTAATGAGAAGAAACCCTAGAATCGAAAGGTTACACCAAACCAACAAGGTAACATAGAAGACAATCAATCAAGAGCCTTACAGCTCTGATACCATGTCAAGAAACTACAAATTCTTAATATTATTTAGAATGATGATACATGAATAACAAATCTGAATATGAATCATCAAATGAAAACCGAATCTAAACAAAGACTAATCCCCATGAGTATATCTGTATATGATGAACATGAATCCACTCGATAATACGATCTCAACTAGATTTCATCAAAGAAGAAGAAGATGAAACCCTCATACTACCGAGTGGAGATTTAGAAGATAGATTGTAAAGAACGAACTGTAAAGAATAAACAAAGATGGAGAATATCACTAGATTCTCTGATGTCAAGAACTTTTTATAGGATTTGTAAAATAGAAGCCCAAGTTATAAAAAGAAGCAGCCCAAATGTAATCCTCAAATCATGTAAGAAAGCAATCCAAGTGCAAAGCCCACTTTCACATCCATTTAAGCAATCTGCCTTTTACATCCTTAGCCCAAGAGCAATCCAACTCAAAACATCCATAAACCATACAAAAGAAATATCACATTAGAAATAACACTTCTAAATATGTTTGTTATTGAATTGAATTATACACATATTTCAACATGATCGAATTTAGAGAAGAAGAACCAAAAAGAAGAAGTTTATCTCAAATCATCGATACCTAGAATAACAACTAACCCAAAGACACCTTATACTGTTTAACTACTACAAACTAGTCCTTTTACTATTTGATACCTAACACTATCACCTTTGTTGGATATGTGGATGCTCAAGACGTCGCTAGGGAAGCTCCACTCATCTATTTAGTTATCGTCGTGAACTAAAAAGGAAAAGATCGAATGAGTTGGCGACCACTTTACATTTCATGCCTTAGGCAGCTGACAACTATCATGTTTTACCTTTTTTTATTAGTTTGACACATCATCGTCACATTAGTTTTTGTTGTTGTCCCTGGGCAATCTCGGGCTTTTCAAGCCTCCACTCTGTGTGGCATTAGTTTTAAATTATTGTTTTTTTTTTTGGCATAACCCCACTTTGACCCCTATAGACTCGCCAACATTAAACTTACATAAATAAGCTCTATTATATTTTTTTTCTTTTCAACCGTTTCGATCTCTCAAGATTCACATGCTAAAACTACAGCATTAAGCTTTCAATATGTCCTTTCATTTTCAAAAACGAGGCGTTACATTTTAAAATATAATTGATACATGAAGTGGATCTAGACCACTTTGGTGAATGAAATGATCTCCTGAATTCCGTTGAATTAATAGCAGCTACGTAAAGATTATTGACATGCGCGTAAACCAGCAGCATGAACCCTAGGGTTTTCTCTATGCCCCGACACCGATGTAAGAGTAAGCATTGGTCGTGGATTATAATGAAATACCAGAGAAGAAAGAGTATGGAATAAACATATCCAAAAATAGATGCAACTTCCATATTTATTCTCCTTACTCAATAATATCATCAAACCAGATCAAGTTGTCCACTCCTTGTCGTGGTCGGAGTTTTTTACATCAATTATCTATGCAGCCCCCTATCACATCATGCTATAGACACCACAACAAAGTGTCTTCTGACCCTCGCAACTGTTCTGGAACGGCCATCAGCCTGGGGAGTTACCCCTTCAATGCATTACTACTTATCACATTTAAATTAGTATAGGTTCACATCTCATAAATAAGTAAATGGTAGATTTTAAAAGTAGACTCAAAAGAGATTCGTTGATAATATTTTAAAGAGAGAAGCATATTCATTTAGGTCAAAGGTCATCCAGGAAGGAGAAAAGCTCCTTCATCACAAGCAGCCTTCCGCCACAGCCGTCTCCCAATCCGCCTCATTACTTCCCCGCACCTCACTCCACCATTCATGGCAAATTGTTCAATGGCACAAACTCTTTACAAGGAACTAGGCATACGCTCAGACATTTCTTTGTCATGGATGTAAAAATCATCAAAACATCATAAATAATCAACAACTATCCATAATGCATGCTCTGATCTTAAAAGAACACGCTACGGATGACTAAAACAAAATGCTTCCAGGTAGTTTTTACATCAAAACTCTCCTACCATCCCACTGCAGTTGTCAATAAGAAACAGATAAATATAAAAGATGATATAAAAGAGAAAACAAGCCCACACACCCAATATCACAGCTCTATAGAAAATGATATCAAGATTTTTCATGGCCTCAGTATTAGTTTTCATGTAATGCCTTCATCAAATACAATCTGCTGAAACTCTGCCCTGCGACACTGCATTCACATACAAAATATAACTTAGCATTTGTTTAAATAATGAAGGAATTAGACAAAAACACAGGTATCACCCAAACACATTCATCATTTGCTCTATTGTTCCATACACGCTTATGTAAGAAAATTGTTCATTGGTACCTTATATATAGAGGTGGCAACTTCCATCCATTTAACCATACTTCCCACAGGCCACAATGAATGTCCACAAAAATAAAAATAGTAATTGAATGGAATGCATTCAAGGTCAACTAAATCCAACCCATTTCAACACATAAAAGATCTGGAAACAGTTTTGACCTTTTACCCTCCCCAACCGACCCATTCGTTGAAGCACCTTTTGGGAGTTTGACATATAGCGCAGAAGTCAAACACTGACTTTAGCATATTGTGAATATATCAAGCAATCATAGTGCAAATAAATTTCCATGACCTATTTTCTAAAGATTGCAAAATTCGGCACACTTTTTTATGAATGGGTCAATGGTTTATATACATCATGTGAAGCAGGTACAATTAGAAAATAGATAAAATGAAGACTGGTCAAACAGGTTATATGTCACCTAAAGTGTACTTATTAATGCATAAAACCTCCATAATCATTTTATGAACTATTACTGAATAATATAAACTTGCACATCATACTTCACAAACTAATGCTGTTTAAAAATGTGGAACTTTAGGACAGAAAGAGGGTCGGCCCAACCTGGCCCGTCACCACATACCAAAAAAGAAGTCCAAACCAACTTTGCCACCTCAACTTGTTTCGTTATTGTCATTCAACGGTCTTCTTAGAGTTTTACATAGTGTAGAAGTTAAAAGACTGATGCTCAAACAAAACTAGTGTTTTGATTAGCATTGTTACCAGAATTTTCATATACTTTTATATAAGTGATCATATTGCACAAAATATTCATGAATGCTGAAAATATGTCATTTAGAGTCACCATTATAAAAGAAATTCCAAAAGACCAGGTCCAGTGATTAATTCTGCAAAAACATACCTGTTGATTTGATTGCAATAGTTGGAAACTTGATTTGTTATCAGATAACTATCCAATCGAGATGGCTCAGGGAGAGGCTTAAAGATAGGATTAGATGGATCTTCCTCAGGCAAAGGTTCCTCTCCTGCAGCTTTACGTGCCATATTTTCAGCCCTATTTAACATATCCCAGAAGCCAAACGTTAATAAATAACCGATCCTTATATAAACGTGAACATGATTATAAGAACACATTCCACATGTGGTTAATGGTCGAATCCGTAATTATAAGTATACATGGTAACATTATCAAATATCAAATGCAGGTACCTTCTCTTTTGAAGCCATGCTTGCTGCTGTGCTTGCTGACGTGACAGATTACGATAATAAAATTGAAACTGAAAAACAAAAATCACAGGTGTTGTGATTAGCAATTTAGCATTACATGATAATTGTTAAAAAACCATCAGCTGAAAAGAAACCAACCTTTTGTTGTTCCATTGACAGATCGTCCATGCAATCAATTAAAAACTCCATCTTCCTTTCCATGAAGGGATTTGTTGATATTTGCAGCCTATCGTAATCAGACTACCAAATAAAAAATCATAATTACACTTTGTTTATATGTGTGATGAAAACCATATTTCTCAAAAAGAGATTATAGAATACCTGGGTGACAGGTGAATCAGCTTCCAGTTCAGTCATGAAAGCACTGACAAGGGCTGAATTTGAAACCTTGATCTGTTCAATGTGAATATGATTAAAGAAAAGGATAGCATTAACAAAATGATTCATTCAGTGTCATAAGTGACAAATCTTTAAATATAAAAATAAAACAGGTTTACAAAAACGTGTTCACTTAAATATTGCAATTTTGTATAAAAAAACATACAGGTATCTCTTCAAAGATATCGACCCATGATAGATTTTTCTCCCGCAACCTAAACAACATAAGAAGAAAACAAAGTGACTAAACTAGCAATTTGAATAGAGCAAATCCAAAAAGATATAACATAAATTAATCTACTTTTCTCCATTAAATTCATTATTGCGATAAAGCTCCATGAAAGAATCAGAAAGCTTCAAGGCCTTCAAAGCAAGGACACCTTGGTTGGACTTGGAGGGATCATATATAATGCACACACATCGTTTAATATTCTCCTGCAACCAGGAAATTATGGTTATGTAAAAAAAAGCATTTAAATCATTATGCAAGCACCAATAGGAAAAATAAAGCAAAACATAAGTAAAGATGTGTGTTGCCTGGTAATTCATGAAGGTGTCAATCAGTTCCACAGTCTGATAAGAACCTAACAAAGTTGATTGGTACCTAGAGAAGTTATAGCAAATCATTTAATAAAAGAACTGAAAAATACAATTTACAGATGTCACAAAACAGAGTTTATTTTAAAATAATGACAATTGGAAGAGTTCTGATAACACCTATGAACTCACCATCCCACAGTGTTATTGTCAACATTAACTTCCCTGAGACATCTCATCATCTCAAGTTGATAGTTAGCACCTTCTGCCTCGATCTCCTCATCTTCCTCACGAATCTGTCGGTTCAATGGGTAAAAATGAGGTTATATCATAGAATCATAGTAGAAAAAAAAATACCTAGAAGGTAAGGAAACAATGACAGCATGACATACCGGAAAGGGGAAGCAGTTGGTAACTTCAAGAACACTGCCAACATCTAAGCCAAGAAGTTGCCCAGTCACAAGAGCAGGTGAAAAATCCGTGCAGTGTTTGATGATCTTCAATATAACCTGTTCATGGTATATATTTAGAAACAGATGAGAAGGAGGACGCCACTTGTAATATTTAAAATTAGCCTAAGAAGCACAGAAAAAGGTAACCCTAGACTCTAGAACTTATAAGAACCTAAACGGGACTAGTTGAAACCACATCAGCTTCTATTACACTCGAATCACATCTAGTGATAGACAGAAAAAAACTCAAAAAACGCAAGGCAAAACTGTAGCTGCAATGAGGTCAAATAGGGAGAACATTCTGTGCAACAATGACTACATTTTTAAGATGGCATGAAGCAAATAGGACACATTAGCATATAGACTAACAATGATGATACCTAGATGCTATCTTTCAATCTTGTTTAATTGTGTTTTCGGTATTTTTATCATAACCTAATGGGTGATTCAGCCAAATTAATCCACCTAAAAGTATAAAGATCATATATGCCCTACTTTAGCCTTTAGCAGTAAGCATAAATATACAAGAGCTTGAAACACGAAGCTGAACAAATGGACTTCACACACAACGCAACACCCCCAGAAAAGGTGAAACCACAAAACAAACAGAGCAATATTCAATGAAAATATTGAATCAATTATACATACAAAACCCTATGATTCTAAACCGAAATGTTGCAGCAAGCCAATTACGCAAATGAAGAGAAGATGAAGTACCAGTCCTTCCATCTGAACAACTCTTAGAGGCGGTGCAACTGCCTCTTCAGTGGCTGCCACTTGCAAGAATGAACGTGATGGTGCCGCTGGGTAAACAATTACAAAGAAAATTCACAAAATATAAACAGATTATGATGAGAAACACCATTGAATTGATAGAAAAAAGGAAGAAACGGTAAACGAACCGGTTGCCATTGTTATGATGATGAATCAGGAGTATTGATGCACGACTACACTGATGAAGCTCTCTTTCTGGATCTCTGTAGTGTATGAAAGAGAAGCCTCGCTCTTTTGGGGTTACAAAGAAACCCTAATTCAAAACTCGTTTCCCTTATGGACATGAATTACAAGAGGTACAAATATGGTCCCTTTGCTTTTCAAATTCGTAAGTTGAAGCCTCTCTCTTTTCGTTGTGAACAAGTATACAATACAACTATATGACCAAAACCACAACTAAGAGATCATTGATTTTTAAAACCAAACTAATGTGTGAACCCGTGTTTTGTTGTAGGATGTTAAAATTTATAATATTTAATTTTGGTTACTTGTACGCTGGTAATCAATACGTAGTTTTGGATAAAAACTACATCGACAATTCGGATATCAAAGAAAACATGTTAGAACGTTGATAAATTTAGCACATTATAAAGGAAAATTTTTGATTTTTTAAAACATCATGTTATAAAAGCATAAGAGAAAAGCAATTACAATTGAAACCTTGAAGCAGCTATGAAGGCTTGAACATTTTACTTTAATTGCTTGTAAATTATTACACACAACTCAGTTTTAAATTAAATATTATTTTGAAACGTATAAAAGAAAAAAAAACGTCGTAACGATATATTCATTTTAAGAGTTGTAAGTATAAAAACAAAATATGTGATACAACAATTATAAATATTAAAATAATTAAAAATGTAAAAATAAATGTTTTTAAAATTAATATAGTATTTAAAATTTTAATCTTTTAGTCATTATGGTATTAAATAATATTATTATCTTTCACATTCAATGAATTCACAAATAATCTTTTTAGTTATAAATGAAAGTATAATTAAGAATACATGCATACAACACGTGTACCATACGTAGAAAAATTAGTCCAATGCGTCTTAAAGTTAACGTTAAATTATAAGTATGCCCACCTTTTATGCATTATATAATTGTATACATACCTATTGGTCCAATGGATAGATGGTAGCACAAATAAACACATCAAAATATGAATATAATGACATTCCAAGGATTTGGAATTTATGGACCATAGCTAACTGTATGAGTCTCATGGGTGGACATAATGGTCCGCCGGAGAATGAAGTTGGAAACCAGCAATCAGGGTTTCATTGCGGACCACCAAAGAAAACAAGTAATAGTCTACCAAGATATTCGCGGACCACCATAGTCTGGCTTAACGGTTCGCGAGGAATATTTCCTTTGTAGATGCGAATATTCTATTTACATGATTCGAATATGCCTTTTTAAGACAGTAGCAAACGACCAAGGTTGGCTTAGAGGTTCACCAAGGAGCCTTGTCGAGCAAACTCGATGTAAAAGCCATACCTATTTTTCACCATTTACATACTCCTACTCTCGATGCTCTTTCTCTCTAAGCTCACGTCTACGATTTCAAGGTGTTTTGATGCTCGTGTGGACGATCTAAGCTTGTATTTGCTTTTCTTGACATTGATTTGGTTTAGGATTGATGTTTGGAGGCTTGGTTTTCTCGGTAAGTTACATGTCTCTTCTAAATATGTGTTATGACTATATATGAGCGAATATGTGACGTGTGAAAATGCGGATTTCATGAGAGTATACACAATAGGAACTTCTGGGCGTGTGTGTACACCCTAACTCTTCGACGTGTGTTCGTCAAGAGTTGTGATTGAAATATCGACCTGAGTCGGGAAGGCTCTTGCTCGAGGTCACAAATGTGACTAGGGCAGGTCGGGTGGATTGATCAGGTGGGATTTCACGATCAATGAGGTAATGTCTTGACGTAAAGGTTAATGTGTTACAGGGTTGTAAAATGCTTGTGGAAGTTGTCGACCAGTGTACGAACACGATGTATAGCTCATCGTTGTGAGTCTAATTGTCCTTTTTTCTTAATTGCTTTAGGGTTGTATCTATGCTTATTAAAATGATTTGATGTAAAATGCTTATAGTGTGTGTGTATGATGATAAGTTAAATTATCCCCAATGGGCTAGCATACCTATTGGTCATTGCAGTCATGGGCAAATCATTAAGGTGAGAGTACGAGCTCTTGACCAAGTCACTAATCACCTTGGGGCATATGTGCGCTTAATTGGATCCATCTTGGTATGAGGGGCCTCAATTGTACGTTTTGGTATGAGGATGGACTCTATACGGAGTCATCGATCACCGGGGGTGTAAACCTTTGGCATTGGTTAGAGTGCAGGATCCTTAGGGTTGTCTACTACTCGAATGTTATGATGTGTCGGGATTCGGTTTGCATGGTGCCTTTAACCTACCCACCGTCATGTTATGAAACCTGGAGTGGCATATATTTTGATGGATGCTTCGTTATATGTGAGGGTGTTAGTGAGATTTGATTTGATAAACAATTTGCTTACACACACATGGTTATATGTCTAACTGTTTTAGATTTGTTAGTTATGACTCACCAACAATATTATTGTTGACGTATTTTAGTCGTGATGTAGGAGCAAGGGGTGTTGGGAGGCACTAGCTAAGTTGATGAGACTTAGAGTTTGTGGACGAATAAGGTTTTTATATATAAGGTGGTAACTAGATTAAATCTAAATGGGGTAGTGCTTTTGTGTTTTTGAAATTTGAACATGATAGACACATGGTTTATGTATGTATAGTTTAAGTTTTAATTCAGTCTAGTTTTGATGGTCCTGAATGTAAGTCTTCCGTTGTATATTTGTTTGGTATTATGATACAACTAGTCGAGCTCCTGGCTTGAGGTGTGATAGTATATATAAAATAAAGTGAGTATAGTAGGGACCACAAGTATATATGAGATTATTACCAATACAAAGTTCCTATCAAGTCAAAAGTTACTTTAGTTTCTACCATATCACTACCACACTCCTTTACCAATCAAGTTTGTAAATCTTCTTTTATACAAGTTGTAACATTTCTTTCTCTTCTTATTGGCTAGTCAAGTTGGACAATAGCTGCTAATTAGCTATTTCATTGTTTTGTGATAGTTCCACAGTTTTATCTTTAGCTCCTAACCTTATGTTATATGATTAAACGAAACATTTTGAGACTCAATTTCTTTTAAAGAGAAAAAAATGCATCGGTAATAATTTAGACACACTCTGACAATTCTAAATTACAATTGGCTATCATCTTCACCAACACTATGTTCCTAAGTTCATTAAGGAGAGTAAGAATCAAATAAATGTTATCAGATCTATCGAACACCCCTATCTCTTCCCTCCCCATCTCTCTAGGCTCCAGCATAAACAGATTACCCAATAAGGCTCTGATATTCACACGTCACTTACAAGAAAACAAGTCATCAGCTCCAAAACAAGTTACTAGCTCCAACATCTCACATCTCTAACACTTTAACAAGCTCAGGCCCACTCAACAACGTAGTCCAGTTCACATCACATGTATAAACAATTAAAAGCAAGTACTAGAACAACATTAACAATAAAAGTGTAAATAAGTTTGTTATAATTTGAGAGACATGTATAATCTTGACACCCCCCCTAATTTAATGGGTAAACTCATCGTACACATGCAAAGACTGCCACAAATGATCATGTTGGCCACGCAGTAAACCTTTACGTTGTGTTCCTTAGTTTACTTAACGAGAGAAAGAAAATGAAATATTTTCTTTTCCTTTCTCTTCTTTCCTTTCCTCTTCAATCCTTTCTTTTCTTTTCACTCCATTTCCTTTCGATTTGGAAGGATTGATTTTAGCCTTCATTTTTCTTTCATTTTCTTCTTGTCTCTCCTTAAAAATGTGTTCTGGAGTTCATTTAAGAAGAGAAAAGAAGGGAAATGGAAGGAAAGAAAAAAAAACAGTTACGTTCCAGGGTTTCTGCAGGGTCGGTTTCTGTCACTAAACACTTTGTTTTTTCTCTTAAACTCACTTGAATCACACTCAGTTTGATGCAGAATCCCTTTCTAAGAGTTGATAATAATATACTAAGTAGCAAAGAACACAAAGAAATAATTTTCAAGGTACTTGTATATACTACTTCTCAACTCAAAGTATTACAAGACTCTTACAAGCATATTACATGAGTTACAATGAGAAACTATATATACTAGATCCTAAGTCGGATATACTTTGATACCAGCTGGAAACCTATGACTAAAGCAGATTCTACAATGCTAAAGTTAAGGTATCTTAGATAAAGTATTATCTAAGATAAGGTAGTCATGACATGTCCATGACTTACCTTTTGTCACCAACTAAATTTGGTAACTGTACTAACTGATAAAGGTGAACAGTGGAATAAAGTATGGTCAACTACATGGGCGTGGGAAAGCACCATGCAGTATCTCAGAGACTTGTAGCGGAGTGTCAGAAAGGCCATACTTATGTCCACTGGTTCATAGTAATATTTTCCGAAGGTTAATTGGCTTCGGAAGAACTTGTTCTTCCGAAGCCTACTTATACTTCGAAAGAGGCAACTTCTTCCGTGGCTTGAGGACTTCTTCAAATCTTCATACTTCGAAAGTCGTTGTCTTAATTTCTTCTAAGTCTTGAACTGCGGAAAAGAGAAGACTTTGTCTTCAAAAGTTGGAGTCTTCCTTCGGAAGATCCTTCAGACATGATCTTCAGAAGTTCTGTCTTTGCCTTTGGAAGAACTCCATTTGCCTTTGGAAGTTCTGTACTTAGCTTCGGAAGACCTTTACTAGTTGTACCAAAAATGTCTAAGTGTTTTGGTTTTGGTTGCACCAGCCTTTATAGATCCAACAAACTCCCCCTAGGCTGATGCTACCAAAACCTCACTTATTCCTACTTCTCAAAACATTCAGCACCAGGGACAGAAGATGTTTATCAGTTTCTTTGTTCTTCCCTGAAGTGGTGTTGAGAAGTTTGTACAAATCATTCGTGGATAGGAGATCCAGTCTATCACTCTGAATGATATGCACCCTTTTGTTGTGCCCCATGAAAAGAGTTAGTTGAAGGGAGTTGTATTCATACTCCCATCTAACTATGGATTCAAGTTCAGGACCTTCAACCATTTGAAGAAAGGCTTTGCCGTTGGTTGCTGATCCTTTCCTTTCCTCCTCCTCTCTCAGTTTCAACTCCTCTTCAATCTTGGTCCTAGCGGTTAGCTCGGCCAGATGAAGACTGCTCAGATGATTTCTGATGTGAGCAGCAATCTCAGAGTTGGAGGGGTTGGAGAATGGCTCTCTGCTAACTCAGCAATATCGAATCTGCTTAAGTGTAGAAGAGATGAGGCATTGAGCCTGTTTAACTCTCCATTCTCTCTCAACAACAAAGTTGTGAGAAGAGTCTTCAAAACTCCACTGGATGATCTTCTTTCTTGGCACAAGGGGCTGACTTGGCACTTTATCCCCTTTCCTTGAATCCAGCAGAGTCACCAGCCTTCTTCTTAGCTTCTTCTTTTCTTCAATTAGTGAATCTGAGTTGAGGCCAAAGAGCTTAGCAGCTTGGTCTAGTGTTCTTCTAGGCAGATCAAGGAATTGATCTCTAGTGAGGGAACATGAGGAGCCATCAACATAGGTTAGCTTGACTGGCCCCTCCTCATAAGAGATGTCGCTCAAGGTTGTACATTTAATGAGCTTCATCTGATCTGCTTAAACTCCTCTAAGGAGAGATGTTTGGAAGACTGAGGGGATGGTTTGGGTGGTAGTTGGGCAGGTAGTGGTGTTTGGGTTCTAGGAAGTGTTTTGGGTTTGAGGATGGGTATTTGAGGTGGTTGTGGTGAGGAGGCAGGTATGGATGATGGTGTAGGTTTAGGGGTGTAAGGCTCAGAGGTTGGTTCAGTTTTGATGGGAAATGGGAAAAGGATTGGTTCAGGTTGAGGTTGGGGTTGAGGTGTTGGTTTGAAGGTCATCCCTTGTCCCCATCTGTACATCTATTTCCTTTTCCCTGAGCGAATGTCAACCTTGATGTCGTTGACATGTCGCTGCAAGGTTTTCTCAGACATGTGACCCACCTGTCTGCCAGAGAAGCCATGAGCCCTTAGATAATCCTTCATCCAGGCTTTATCATCTATCTTCCTGACAGCAACGAGTCCTGCTTCTTCCTCCTTCTTCTTCTCCCTCAGTTTCTCCTTTGCAGCTTTCTTTCTCTCTTTCTCCATTTGATCTTGCTCTTTCTTGAAAAGCCACAAGATCGTGTCATTGTTGTGATTAGTCAGTTCCTCTAGAGAGAAACCCCTGGAACTTATGAAAGTTATCCTTTCACTCCTTGGAGGAGGCTCAGGAAAAACTGTTGCTTGTTGAGTGGGGTATCTTGAAGTTAAAGTAGAAAGAGCTCGACTCTGTGGTTCCTCATGCATTTGTCCCTGAACACTCTCCTCCTTTTTGGTAGCATCATCCTGAGAGCTTGATGAGCTAGAAGAAGAGGTCAATGAGACCTGAATTGTTACATGATTAACAGATAACTCAATCTGTTTCTCAGCTAGTTTGGCCTTGAGATTTTCAATCTCAAGTTGCTGAGTGGCAGACCTATCCTCTAAAGTCTTAACCTTAGATTCAATGTTTGAGACTTTAGAAAGTAGGTCTTGAATGGTGAGTTGCAGACTTACCTCATCTTCTTTTGAAGAATCATGGGGAGATAAGGTAACATACCTAGTATGTTCATCCTCACCACCAGATGTGGTTTTTTGGCACCCTGGTTTCCCTTGCCTAATGATGTCTCTTTCAGAGTCATCAAAGGGCATGGTTGTCATAGATTCAGTCTCAGTAACGTTACCACTGTCCTGAAGGACAAATGAGGCTACTTTAGTAGTGGCAGCTGAATCTACATGAGTCCCCTCCACATCAGTAGGACTCACCTTAGTTGGGGCTTGCTGATGCGGGCTAGAGATAAGAGGCCTCTCTAGGCTCTGTTGATCCTTAAGAGGGTGTTGTGGATCAACTTCATTGCCCTAAAGAGACATAATCTCCTCATTAGTTCCTATCAATAGGTCAGTGAAGGATATAGAAGTTATGGCTAATGACCCAGGACTTTGGTCAATGTCTAATGGCATTGAGCCTTGGATAGGGTTGTTCCTTTTTGGCTGCTCAGTAGAGTATAGTGACTCGTCCTGAGGGGTTTCAGCTTGGGTTTTGGGCTCATGGGATTGAGACTGAGGAGACTCAATACCCATATTAAGGTCAAAAGTGAAGGATGGTAAGACCTCAGACTGAGTGGGAGCCCATGTTTCCACTCTAGTCTTTTTGGGTTGAACAGGAGGAACTTGTTCAATCAGAGTAGACTGAACAAGGGTTCGTTTGGGGCGTCTCTGATATGTGATTTTGATTGCAGGATCGGGTTTGTCACTTAAACACTTGGATTTCTCTCAAACTCACTTATAGAGCACTCAAATCAGATGATATAAGAGTTGATAATAATATAATAAGTAGAAAAGAACACACAAAATAATTTTCAAGGCACTAGTATATATTACTTCTCAACTCAAAGTATTACAAGACTCTTACAAGCATCGAACATGAGTTACAATGAGAAACTATATATACTAGATCCTACAGCCGGATATACTTTGATACCAGCTGGAAACCTAAGACTAAAGCATATACTACAATGCTAAAGTTAAGGTATCTTAGATAAATTATTATCTAAGATATGGTAGTCATGACATGTCCATGACTTACCTTTTGTCACTAACTAAAGATGGCAACTGTACTAACTTATAAAGGTAAACAGTGGAATAAGTATGGTCAACTACATGGCTTTTGAGAAAACGCCATGCAGTATCTCAGAGGTCTGCAGCGGAGTGTCAGGGAGACCGTACTTATGTCCACTGGATAATAGTAGTTTCTTTCGAAGGTAAGTTGGCTTCGGAAGAACAAGTTCTTCCGAAGCCACTTATACTTTGGAAGAGGCTTCTATACTTCCGAGGCTTGAGGACTTCTATACTTCGAAAGTTGACTTCTGATCTATCATTCTAAGTCTTGATCTTCGGAAGTAAGTTCTTTGTCTTCGGAAGTTGGAGTTTTCCTTCGGAAGTTAGTTTTACACTTTGTCTTCGAAAGAGCTCCTTTTTCCTTCGGAAGTTCCACATTTAGCTTCAGAAGTCCTTTATTAGTTGTGCCAAAATATTCTAAGTGATTTGGTTTTGGTTGCACCAGCCTTTCTGGATTTTCAGTAATGGAGATAGCACTGTTGTTGTCAATGTGGATAGGAGTGCTCGTGAAGTTGAATCCGTAGTCTATCATCTGGTTTTGAATCCAGAGCAGCTGAGCACAACAAGTAGCAGCAGCAATGTATTCAGCTTCAGCAGTTGATGTAGAGACACAGGATTGCTTCTTGCATTGCCATGAGATGATCCTTCCACCAAGAAATTGACATCCACCAGATGTTGATTTCTTGTTGATATTGCAGCCACCATAATCACTGTCAGAGTAACCATAGAGATTGAAATCACTATTTCTTGGATACCAGAGACCTAGTTTAGGTGCTCCTTTAAGGTATCTAAGGATTCACTTGGCAGCAACTAGGTGAGACACCTTTGGAGCAGCCTGATATCTTGCACAAATGCAAGTTGCATACATGATATTGGGTCTACTTGCTGTGAGATACATCAGAGAACCAATAATTGCTCTATACTGATGTTGATCAGTATCCTCCCCCTCAGAGTCAGGGCAGAGATTGTGGTTTCTAGGTATAGGTGTTTTTGCTGCCTTATAATTTTTTCATGTCAAATCTTTCTAAGATGTCATTGACAACTTAGATTGACTGATGAAAAACCCTTTCCTTCATTTGCTTCACCTGAATTCCAAGGAAAAAGTCCATTTTTCCCATGGAACTCATCTCAAACTTTTTCTTCATAATGCTCTCAAAGTCTTTACACATTTGGTCATTTGAGGAACCAAATATGATGTCATCAACATTGACTTAAACGAGCAAGATGTCTTTCCCAGACTTCCTTATGAAAAGAGTCTTATTAATGGTACCTCTAGTGTAACCATTCTTTAAAAGAAACTGAGACAATGTCTCATACCACAGCCTAGGTGCTTGGTGCAGCCCATATAGAGCTTTATCCAATTTGCACACATAGTTGGGATGCTGTGGATCTTCAAATTCAGGAGGTTGGCATACATAGACTTCCCTATCTATATCCCCATAGAGAAAGGCACACTTGACATCAAGCTGATAGACACTGAAATTCTTGGATGCAGCATAAGCAAGGAAGATCCTAACTGCCTCAAGTCTTGCAACAGGTGCAAAGACATCAGTATAATCGATTCCCTCCTCTTGAGTGTATCCTTGAACCACCAGTCTTGCCTTGTTCTTAATAATCAAGCCTCTATCATCTCTCTTGTTTTTGAAAACTCATTTAGTGCCTATAGGTACTTGACTAGATGGTAGCAAACATAGGTTCCAAACCTTTTGTCTTTTGAATTGAAGCAGCTCCTCTTGCATTGATTCAACCCAGCTACTATCTTTTAAGGCATCTTCCACCTTCTTGGGTTCCATTTGGGATAAAAAGCATGAGTACAAGCAGACATTCCCATTGTGAGTTTGTCCTCTTGTTCTCACACCTTCAGACTTCCCCTATGATGTTCTCAGCTGGATGAGTGTTGTGAATCCTAAGTCTAGGAATCACCTCCAGTTGCAAAGATAAATCTAAATTGGACATATTTTGCTCAGGAGCTTGAACACTTGGTCCAGCTGTTGTTTCAAACTCATTCAATGAGGACTGATTGAATGAAAGAGAAACATCATCATTTGTTTCCTGTGAAGCAGCATCAACAGTTGCCTGTTCCTTCAAGATGTTGCTTTCATCAGCTAGGTGTTGTGCAGGGTCACCTGAAGAGGTTTGAGAGTCAACAGGTGAACTGCTTGTTGAAGCTCCACTATCTCTTGAGATGGTTATACTATCAGATCTTCCAATAGTGGGAACTTGATTTGTTGCAGCTCTTGGAGAACTTGGAATAGGTCTGGGAAGCTCAAATAGTTGATCATCATCTGAGTCACTTTAAGCACCTGTTCCAGCTGAAACATTCTCACAAGATGGTTTAGAATAGTTTGGAAACAATTCTAAATCAAAGATATGATCAGGGCCATTCCCCCTAACACAAGGAGTGTGCTTATTGACTACAATGTTAGAAGATTCCTCAAATTGTTGATTTTTAATGTTATAAACTCTATAAGCTTTAGAGTTAGAGGAATATCCAACAAAGATAGCATCATCCGATTTTTCAGCAAATTTTGCCAAATTGTCTTTTGTGTTAAGTATGGTACACCTGCTGCCAAAGGACCTTAGAAAGCCAATGAACGGTGGCCTCTTGTTCCATAGTTCATAAGGGGTTTTTCCATGTGGCTTTACTACAAGGACCCTATTCTGCACATAGCATGCAGTGCTGACTGCCTCTGCCCAGAATGTTAGAGGTAGCTTTGAATAAGCTAACATAGTCCGAGCAGCCTCATTAAGTGTCCTATTCCTCCTATCAGCAACACCATTTTGTTGAGGAGTTTTAGGAGCACTATATTATCTGGCAATCTCTTTTGAGTTACAAAATGAGTCAAGAACGTGATTCTTAAACTCAGTCCCTTGATCACTTCTAATTATTTTAACCTTGTGATCGATTTGATTTTCTATTTTAAGAATAAAAGATTTCAAAGTTTCAGCAGTTTCATCTTTGGTTCTTAAAAACAATACCCATGTAAATCTAGTAAAGTCATCAACAATCACAAGGCAATATGATTTCCTTCCGATGCTCATTTTACTTGTGGGGCCGAATAGATCCATGTGCAATAAGTGTAATGGAGTGGTGATGGAGTTAACAACTTTGGATTTATGAGATGCCTTGTGTTGCTTCCCTTTCAGGCATGCAACACAGTTATCTTTGCAGAAAAATTCCTTTTTAGGCAAACCATGTACCAAGTTATTTTTGGCCAATTTATTCATTGTCTTAAAATTTATATGACACATTCGTTTATGCCATAGTGTTGACTCATCACCATCAGCTTTGGAAAGAAAGCATGACACTTCTCCCATTGGGGAAGCATTGTTCATATCCAGCTTGTACATATCCCCTTTCCTGGGAGATCTAAGAAGCACCAATTCCTGAGAAATTGTCATCCTGGGTTTGAGGATTATGCACTCATGTTCAGTGAAGAGCATTTGATGCTTTTGATCACAGAACTGAGAAACACTTAACAGGTTGTGTTCAAGCTGCTTGACAAAGTTAACTTTGTCAACCTTTAATTTTCCATTGGATATACTTCCTCTGCCAGAAATATATCCTCCGGCCTCACCTCCAAACTGGACAGGACCTCCATCATAATGTTGAAATTGTTGAAGGAGAGATCTGTTCCCTGTCATGTGCCAGGAGCATCCACTATCCACAATCCAGACATTGTTATTCTTGTCATATGGATGTCCCTGCACATGAGATGAGATGATTAGTTTTGATTGGAAACCCAAGCCTTGTTGGTCTTGGGTTCTTCCAATGATAGTGACATAATTGAACCAAAATTTATGCATGGGGGTTCAATGGATGTCTTTGAAGAAGAGGTTTGGGCTACAACATCTTCCTTGATCTTCCATTCCCTTGGTTGACCATGGAGGATGAGCTTGTTGAAGCTTTTGTAGCTTGGCATTCTTCCGAAGCTTCTTTCTTTTCGAAAGAAGCCTTCACCACCTTTTCTTCCGAAGTAGTCTTCTTCTGGGATGGTCTCAAGGGGACTCTTTTATTCTTTTGAGTCTTGATAGCTTTAGCTTCCGAAGCCTTTTTCCTTTCGGAAGAAGGACCTTCTTCCGAAAGCAGCCTTGCTTCGGAAACAAGCTTTCCCTTTTTCATCACTTGAACCATTTGATATGGTTCAAATGAGAAACCTTCCCTGACTCCTTCCTTTTTAACATTATTTGCATAATGTGTGCTAGCAGGATTGTAGTAACAATCTTTGGCCATTTGGTTTTGCAGACCACACATTATGCATGCAATGTTAATCTTTTGGGAATTTGAGGATTGTTGTTTCTTGTTCTTTTTCTCTTTATCAGCAACCTTTCCCTTTAACTTCTGATCCTTTGGTAGGACAGGAGTGCTGGTACTACACCCCTTTCCTGAATCAGAGTTTCCAACCACCTGAAATCCAGCTGAGATGAATACACTCTTTTGCTTAAGGTCTATCTTCAGCTTAGACTCAGCCACTTTCTTGGCAGTTTTTCTGGCTGTCTTAGCTCTGCTTCTTCTGGCTTTGATGGTCAGGGTTTGATCATCATTGGTAGGAGAGGGTATAATTACCTGGTTCTTCCCTGTGATGATCTCCATGGTTGCATCATTCTTTGACTCATAAGAAGGTGGGTCAGCAGATGGAACCTCTTGCTCTTCAGTACCACACCTTGGTTGTCTTATAGACTCATAGGAGTGTGGTGGAGCAATTTCATTGGTTCCCAACCCACCTTTGTTTTGGTAACAAAGTTTTGAGTGAGAGGATGATGCAAGAATGGCTTGGAAGTTTTGCTCGGAAATAGCATACTTCCTGGCTTGAGCCTCAGCTGTGACAAGCTGGCTTGAGCCTCAGTCAATTTGGATATTAAATCCTTTATTTGAGTCTTATAGTTTGTCTGTTCATGTTTTAATAAGGACACAGTTTTCTCTAACTCCTCAATTTTTATTTGATAGTCAGATTCAGCCCTTTTAAAATCAAATTTTAAAATATTTAAAGACTCAATATCGGATTTAATCTCCATATTATAGTCCTGATACAATTTTACCTTAGCAATACAGGCAGGAGTACAGAGATGTTCATATACCTTATTTTCATCTGTTCCGGGCATGAGTGCTTGAGCAGGAGTCACATCCTGTACCATGAAGCTCCAGTCAACTTCTTGAGCCATTGCAGCTGTTTATGTTGACTTTCCAGTGGGCTTTGGTGTAGAGGGATGTGTGGAGGCCTGTGGGGTTCCCGGATTAGACTTGGGAGCCTTGCATTTCCTTGCAAAATGACCAAGTTGGTTACAGTTGTAACATTTGGCCTTGGTTTTGTCAAACCCAAATTTGCTGTTGATTGGGTTCTGAGGGAATTGCCTTCCAGTTCTCTTAAAGAACTTCTTTGCTCTGTAGGTTAATAGAGCCATTTGTTGGACTATGTCCACGTATTTCCACGTCATCCGGGCTGAAGCACTCTAGATAATCAAAGCTAATTTGATAATCATTTGAGTGTCCACTTCCTAAGACAAAAGCACAGTTGTCCTTAAAGGAACTTTGCTGAGCTTGTTGAGACCTTGGAGTCTCGAGAAATATGATGTATGGCCTAGAAGAACAAGATGGCTGTTGGGTGTAAGTCAGGTATTGTTGAGGCTGGGAGGTTCCTGAGCCTTCAGCAACCATTAAAGCATTGCTAGCAGGAAGACTCAAGGGTCTGCTTGTCCGATGGCCTCTCTTACTCTCCATTTCCAAACGGTATCCATCAAGGATGCCATAGAGTTCAGTCATGGTGAGTGTATTCAGGTTCTCTGTTCTCTTGATAGAGACACAGTAGAATGTCCACTCATTGGGTAATGCACTCATGAACTTTCTTGTAAGGTCTCTAAGTTCATGAGCAATTCCCACAGATTGAAGGGAAGAAATGAGCTCCATGTACCTGAAGTATTGCTGGCTAAGTGTTTCTCCAGCAACGTAGGTGAAGTTCTCGAACTGCTGCTTCAATGAGTCCTTCTTGGAGTCATTTGAGCTTTAATACATTTGAGCAAGCGCATCAAAAAGTTCTTTAGCAGACTTGCAGTGCTCAAACCCCACCATGATGGAGTTTGGAATTGCAACAGTCATAGTATTGCTATCAATGTCCAGCTTCTTCCCGTCCTCATCAGAATAATCTTCAACAGCTTTCTCAATCATGGCACCGTTTCCACCAGCTACCTTTGGCTTATATGGGCCATTGACAATGGATTGCCACATCTTGCTGTCTTGATACCTGATGAAGCCTTCCATTCGTCTGCTCCATGACCTGAAGTTTTTAGGGGTGATGATGGGTGCTTTGGTCATCGTCCCATCTCCACTTTAGATTTGTTGAGGGCCATTTTGAGTGTGGTATAAGGAGGAGTGAAAGATTAGGATGGTAAGATCTCACAATCAAGAGCCTAAAAAGCTCTTATACCAATTGCAGGATCGGGTTTGTCACTTAAACACTTGGATTTCTCTCAAACTCACTTATAGAGCACTCAAATCAGATGAAGTAAAGTCTTTTATAAGAGTTGATAATAATATAATAAGTAGCAAAGAACACACAAAAATAATTTTCAAGGCACTAGTATATATTACTTCTCAACTCAAAGTATTACGAGACTCTTACAAGCATCGAACATGAGTTGCAATGAAAAACTATATATACTAGATCCTACAGCCTGGATATACTTTGATACCAGCTGGAAACCTAAGACTAAAGCATATACTACAATGCTAAAGTTAAGGTATCTTAGATAAAGTATTATCTAAGATATGGTAGTCATGACATGTCCATGACTTACCTTTTGTCACCAACTAAAGATGGCAACTGTACTAACTTATAAAGGTAAACAGTGGAATAAAGTATGGTCAACTACATGGCTTTTGAGAAAACGCCATGCAGTATCTCAGAGGTCTGCAGCGGAGTGTCAGGGAGACCATACTTATGTCCACTGGATAATAGTAGTTTCTTCCGAAGGTAAGTTGGCTTCGGAAGAACAAGTTCTTCCAAAGCCACTTATACTTCGGAAGAGGCTTCTATACTTCCGAGGCTTGAGGACTTGTATACTTCGGAAGTTGACTTCTGATCTATCATTCTAAGTCTTGATCTTCGAAAGTAAGTTCTTTGTCTTCGGAAGTTGGAGTTTTCCTTCGGAAGTTAGTTTTACACTTTGTCTTCGGAAGAGCTCCTTTTTCCTTCGGAAGTCCACATTTAGCTTCGGAAGTCCTTTAATTAGTTGTGCCAAAATATTCTAAGTGATTTGGTTTTGGTTGCACCAGCCTTTCTAGATCCAACAGTTTCAGCTTGGGTTTTGGCTCATGGGATTGAGACTGAGGAGACTCAATACCCATATTGAGGTCAAATGGTAAGACCTCAGACTGAGTGGGAGCCCATGTTTCCACTCTAGTCTTTTTGGGTTGAACAGAAGGAACTTGTTCAATCAGAGTAGACTGAACAAGGGTTCGTTTTGGGCGTCTCTGATATGTGATTTTGATGGGGTAAGAAGGTAGGTTTGGCAGTGTGAGGGTTGTTGCTAGTGTGGGTTCATCACCTGTGGGGTTAACAGGGATGTCACTAGGAGCTATGCGCTCAATCATACCTGGAAGAAGTGGAGTGTGTCTTCCGGTGAAATTGGTGGACATCCTTTTCAGAATCTTGAAGATGGCCGGCCTCATGTGAGGGACTGGTGGAGCAGCTGCACAGACAAGCTTGCTCTGGTCCAACTCACAGTTGATGAAGTGCTGGATGTACCGGGGATACATATAAAATGTTTCCTTTTGAAGGTTTCCCATCAAATTGGTAAGCACAAATCTGGAGTAGTTAAAGCGGAGCCCTCTTACCAACCCATAAACTAGGCATCCTAGTTCGTATGGGATTTTATCCCATCCCCCTGACTTATTTGACAAGCAGTAAAGGGCAATGTGCAGCAGGAACTTCTAATGGTATGAGAAGTTGAACTTGTAGACTGTGGAAGTGCTGACATCACTGCCATATCACATTAAGGTATATGTTTCGTCAATGTTTGTCTTGGGGAACTCCGTAGGAGAGCCTTCATCATGGAGCTCGAGATGCTCCCTGATGAGCTGTTCAGATATGATCAACAGTTGACCACAAATGCTCGACCTCAGAACCCTAGCTCCATTCAGGGTTTTAACCTGAGCATATCCCCAGAACTCGGCCATATGGTTCGAATAAACTATGGGGTTTACAGTTAAGGTTGTGAAGTAAGTGGATTGGGTTAGGAAGGAGATGATTTCAGATAAGTCAGCATCCATTGACGAATCCAAGAATGCGACTTGATTGTGTTGAGGTTTAACGCCATTTTGTGAGAAGTTGCAGAGAAATGAGTTTGAACTTGGGTAAATTGGACACGAAGGAAGCTTTGGGTAGTAAATTTGGTAAAAAGATTAAAGAAGTGAGTCGGGGTTATTTAAATGGGTGAAAGGGCGGTTTTGGTGGTTGGATAAGGTGAAAAGATGGTTTGGGGTAAGATGTGACAGGGGCGGTAAGGTTAAATCCATTTAAATATTCCGATATCATTAATAAAATCTTTGCTTTTTATAGAGTGGGGCCCAAAAGATTTCCGTTACACAGTAATATCTCTCTTCCGAGTATAAAACATTTCCGAAGGTAATCTTCTTCCGAAGCCAATTTTACTTCCGAAGGTAAGTTTCTTACTTCCGAGAGTAAAAGGGGCTTTCCGAGTGGAGAAGTTTATAAGCTTCGGAAGTAGATCTGATATGTTATCAATCGCTTCTTCCAAGACTAAAAACTCTTCCGAGAAGAAGATTTCCCTTGGATGAATTTTGCTTCGGAAGATATATAAAACATCTTCCGAGGGTTAATTCCTCTTCGGAAGAATCTATACTTAGTAAAGTTTCAAAGAAAAACCTTTTGTAACAGGGCTTAGATTATTTTGACAAAAGACATCACATATTTAAAAAGGTTTTCAAATGAGATAGACTAAACAATGTTTATCTTCCCAATAGCTGTAATGAGATGTTTAAATATTTGTTCATCAAAGGATTTGGTGAACAAATCAACATATTGTTCATTTGAGTCAACTTTGATTAGCTTAATCAGATTTTTCTCATGAATATCTCTAATGAAATGATACCCGATATCAATGTGCTTTGTCTTGGAGTGCTTCACTGGATTTTAAGTAATGGAGATAGCACTATTGTTGTCAATTTGGATAGGAGTACTCATGAAGTTGAATCCATAGTCTATCATCTGGTTCTGAATCCACAACAGCTGAGCACAACAACTAGCAGCAGCAATGTATTCAGCTTCAACAGTAGATGTTGAAACGCAGGATTGCTTCTTGCATTGCCATGAGATGATCCTTCCACCACGAAATTGACATCCACCTGATGTTGATTTCTTGTTGATATTGCAGCCACCATAGTCACTATCAGAATAGCCATAGAGATTGAAATTGTTGTTCTTGGATACCAGAGACCCAGTTTAGGTGCTTCTTTGAGGTATCTGAGGATTATCTTGGCAGCAACTAGGCGAGACACCTTTGGAGCAGCCTGATATCTTGCACAAATGCAAGTTGCAAACATGATATCAGATCTACTTGCTGTGAGATACATTAGAGAACCAATGATTGCCCTATACTGATGTTGATCAGTATCCTCCCCCTCAGAGTCAAGACAAAGATTGAGGTTTCTGGGTATGAGTGTCTTGGTTGGCTTACAATCTTTCATATCGAATATTTCTAAAATGTCATTGACATATTTATTTTGATTGATAAAGAACCCTTCCTTCATCGGCTTCACCTGAATTCTAAGGAAATAGTCCATCTTCCCCATGGAATTCATCTCAAATTTCTTCTTCATAATGCTCTCAAAGTCTTTACACATTTGGTCATTTGAGGAACCAAATATGATGTCATCAACATAGACTTGTACGAGCAAAATGTCGTTCCCAGACTTCCTTATGAAAAAAGTCTTGTCAAATGTACCTCTAGTGTATCCATTCTTCAGGAGAAATTAAGACAATGTCTCATACCACAGCCTAGGTGCCTGGTGCAGCCCATAAAAAGCTTTATCCAATTTGCACACATAGTCGGGGTGTTGTGGGTCTTCGAATCCTGGAGGCTGGCACACATAGACTTATCTATCTATATCCCCATATAGAAAGGTACACTTGACATCAAGTTGGTAGACAGTAAAATTCTTGGATGCAGCATAAGCAAGAAAGATCCTCACTGCCTCAAGTCTTGCAACTAGTGCAAAGACATCAATGTAATCAATTCCTTCCTCTTGAGTGTATCCTTGAACTACCAGTCTTGCCTTATTCTTGATAATTAAGCTCTATCGTCTCTCTTGTTCCTGAAAACCCATTTGGTGCCTATTGGTACTTGACCGGATGTTAGCAGACATAGGTTCCAAACCTTTTGTCTTTTGAATTGAAGCAATTCCTCTTGCATTGACTCAACCCAGCTACTATCTTCAACGATATCTTCTACTTTCTTGGGTTCCATCTGGGATAAAAAGTATGAGTACAAACAAACATTCCCATTATGAGTTTGTCCTCCTGTTCTTACACCCTCAGAGACCTCTCCTATGATATTCTCAGCTAGATGAGTGTTGTGACTTCTAAGTCTAGGGATCACCTCCAGTTGCAAAGATAGATCCAGATTGGACATATTCTGCTCAGGAGCTTGAACACTTGGACCAGCTGTTGTTTCAAACTCATTCAATGAGGACTGATTGAATGAATGAGAAACACAATCATCATTTGTTGGCTGTGAAGTAGCATTAACAGTTGCATGTTCCTTCAAGATGCTACTTACATCAGCTTGGTGTTGTACAGTGTCACCAGATGAGTTTTGAGGCTCACTAGGTAGACCACTGGTTGAAGCTCCACTATCTCTTGAGATAGTGATGCTATCAGATCTGAAGATAGTTAGAGCTTGATCTTCAGCTACTCTTGGAGAACTTGGACTAGGTCTGGGTAACTCAAATAGTTGATCATCATCAGAATTACTTTGAATACCTGTTCCAGCTGAAACATTCTCACAAGAAGGTTTAGAATAGTTTGGAAACAATTCTAAATCAAAGATATGATCAGGGCCATTCCCCTAACACAAGGAGTGTGCTCATTAACAACAATGTTGGAAGATTCCTCAAATTGTTGATTTTTGATGTTATAAACTCTATAAGCAATAAAGTTGAAGGAATATCCAACAAAGATAGCATCATTCGACTTTTCAGCAACTTTTGCCAAATTGTCCTTTGTGTTAAGTATGGTATTGGCTTAACTACAAGAACCCTATTCTGCACATAGCATGCAGTGCTGACTGCCTCTGCCCAGAATGTTAGAGGCAGCTTTGAATCTGCTAACATGGTCCGAACGGCCTCAATAAGTGTCATATTCCTCCTCTCAGCAACACCATTTTGTTGAGGAGTTCTAGGAGCACTATATAGTCTGGCAATCCCTTTTGAGTTACAGAATGAGACAAGAACTTGATTCTTAAACTCAGTCCCTTGATCACTTTTAATTATCTTAACCTTTTGATCAATTTGATTTTCTATTTTAAGAATAAAAGATTTTAAAGTTTCAGCAGTTTCATCTTTAATTCTTAAAAAGAATACCCATGTAAATCTTGTAAAATCATTAACAATCACAAGGCAGTATGATTTCCTTCCAATGCTCATTATACTTGTGGGACCAAATAGATTCATGTGCAATAAGTGTAATGGAGTGGTGATAGAGTAAACAACTTTGGATTTATGAGATTTCATGTGTTGCTTCCCTTTCAGGCATGCAACAGAGTTATCTTCGCAGAAAAATTCCTTTTTAGGCAAACCATGTACCAAATTATTTTTAACCAATTTATTCATTGTTTTAAAATTGACATGACACATTCATTTATGCCATAGTGTTGACTCATCATCATCAGCTTTGGAAATAAAGCATGATACTTGACCCAGTGGGGAAGCATTGTTCATATCAAGCTTGTACATATCCCCTTTCCTGGGTCACCCCGGGTTTGAGGATAATGCACTCATGTTCTGTGAAAAGAAATTGGTGCTTTTGATCACAAAACTGAGAAACACTTAACAGGTTGTGTTCAAGCTGTTTGACAAAGTGTACTTTGTCAACTTTTAAATTACCATTGGATATACTCCTTCTGCTAAAAATATATCCTCCGGTCTCACCTTCAAACTTGACAGGACCTCTATCAAAATGTTGAAATTGTTGAAGGAGAGATCTGTTCCCTGTCATGTGCCTGGAGCATCCACTATCCACAATCCATACATTGTTATTCTTGTTATATGGATGTCCCTGCACATAAGATGAGAAAATTAGTTTTGATTGGAGACCCAAGCCTTGTTGGTCTTGGGTTCTTCCAATGATAGTGACATAATTGACCCAAAATGTATGCATGGGGGTTCCATGGATGTCTTTGAAGAAGAGGTTTGGGTTGCAACATCTTCTTTGATCTTCCATTCCATCCCTTGGTTGATCATAGTAGATGAGCTTGTTGAAGCTTGTGAAGCTTGGCATTCTTCCGAAGCTTCTTTCTTTTTGGAAGAAACCTTCACCACCTTTTCTTCCGAAGCAGTCTTCTTCTCGAAAGGTCTCAAAGGAACTCTCTTGTTTTTTGAATTTTCTTAGCCTTGTCTTCCGAAGCAATTTTCCCTTCGGAAGAATGAGTTTATTGCGAAAGCAACTTTGCTTCTGAGACAAGCTTTCCTTTCTTTATCACTTGAATCGTATGATAAGATCCAAATGTGAAACCTTCCCTAACTCCTTTCTTTTTAACATTATTTGCATAATGTGTGCTAGCAGGATTGTAGTAACAATCTTTGGCCATGTGGTTTTGCAAACCACACATTATGCAGGCAATGTTAATCTTCTGGGAACTTGAGGACTGTTGTTTCTTGTTATTCTTTTCTTCATCAGCAGTCTTTCCCTTTATCTTCTTATCCTTTTGCTGGATAGGTGTGCTGGTACTACACACTTTTCCAGGATCAGAATTTCCCACCACCTGGAATCCAGCTAAGATGAATACACCTTTTTGTTTTGGGTCTATCTTCAACTTGGACTCAGCCACTTTCTTGGCAGTTTTTTTGGCTGCCTTAGCTCGGCTTCCTCTGGCTTGGTGGTTAGGGGTTGATCATCACCGGTAGGGATGGTTAAATTACATGGTTCTTCTCTATGATGGTCTCCATAGTTGTATCACTCTTTGACTCATGGAAAGGTGGGTCAGCAGATGGAACCTCTTGCTCTTCAGTACCACACCTTGGTTGTCTAATAGACTCATAAGAATGTGGGGGAGCAATTTCATTGGTTCCCAACCCACCTTTGTTTTGATAATAAAGTTTTGAGTGAGAGGATGATGCAATAATGGCTTGGAAGTTTTGCTCAGAGATAGCATGCTTCCTGACTTGAGCCTCAGCTGTGATAATCTTGGCTTGAGCCTCAGATAATTTGGATATTAAATCCTTGATTTGAGTCTTGTAATTTGTATGTTCATATTTTAACAAGGACACAGTTTTCTCTAACTCTTCAATTTTGTTTTGATTATCAGATTCAGCCCTTTTAAAATAAGATTTTAAGATATTTAAAGACTCAATGTCAGATTTAATTTCCATATTGTAGTCCTGATATAACTTAACCTTAGCAATGCAAGCTGGAGTACAGAGATGTTCATATACATTGTTATCGTCTGTTCCAGCCATGAGTGCTTGAGCAGGAGTCACACCCTGTACCATGAAACTCCAATCAACTTCTTTAGCCACAACAAATATTTCAGTTGATTTTCCAGTAGCTTTAGGTGTAGATGTGTGGAGGCTTGTGGGGTTCCCAGATTTGATTTGGGAGCCTTGCATTCCCTAGCAAAGTGACCAAGTTGGTTACAGTTGTAACATTTGGCCTTTGTCTTGTCAAACACAAACTTGCTGTTAGTTGGGTTTTGGGGAAACTGCCTTCCAGTTCTCTTGAAGAACTTCTTCGCTCTATAAGTTAACAGGGCCATCTGTTGGACTATTTCCACATACTCCACATCATCTGGGCTGAAACACTCTAGATCATCAAAGTAATACTGATAGTCACTAGAGTGTCCATTTCCTGAGACAAAGGTACAACTGTCCTGGAAGGAACTTTGCTGAGCCTGGTAAGACCTTGGAGTCTTAGGGAATGTGATGTATGGCCCAGAAGAACAGGATGGTTGTTGGGTGTATGTCAGGTACTGCTGAGGTTGGCGGGTCCTGAGCCTTCAGTAACCATTAAAGCGTTGCTAGCAGGAAGGCTTGAGGGTCTGCTCGTCTGGTGGCCTCTCTTGTTCCCCATCTCTAAACAGTATCCATCAAAAATGCCATATAGTTCAGTGATGGTGAGGGAGTTCAGATTTTCTGTCAGTAGAACGTCCACTCATTTAGGAGTGCACTCATGAATTTTCTTAAGAGATATCTCAATTCAAGGGCAATTCTCACAGACTGAAGGGAGGAAATAAGATCCATTTACTTGAAGTATTGCTGGATGAGGGTCTCTCCAGCAATATAAGTGAAGTTTTCAAATTGTTGCTTTAGAGAATCTTTCTTGGAGTCATTTGAGCCTGAGTACATCTGGGAAAAGGAATCAACCAGTACTTTGGCTGACTTGCAATGCTCAAACCCCACCATAATGGAGTTGGGTATAGCAGTCATTAGAACAATCATAGTGTTGCTATCAATGTCCAGCTTCTTGTGGTCTTCATCAGAGTAGTCTTCTACAGCCTTCTCTATCATGGCGCCATTTCCACCTAGTGATGCCACCTTTGGTTTGTAAGGGCCATTGACGATAGATTACCACAGTTTGCTATCTTGATATCTGATGAAGCCTTCCATGCATCTGATCCATGATCTAAAGTTTTCAGGGGTGATTATAGGTGCTTTAGTCATCGTCCCCATCTCAACTTCAGACTTTTGGTTGAGGGCCATTTTTGAGTGTGGTGAAAAGAGGAGTGAAAAACAGGTTGATTTGGATGGTAAGATCTCACAATCAAGAGCCTAAAAAGCTCTGATACCAATTGCATGATCGGTTTTTGTCACTAAACATTTTATTTTTCTCTCAAACTCACTTGAATCACACTCGGTATAGATGATGCAGAATCCCTTTCTAAGAGTTGATAATAATATACTAATTAACAAAGAACACAAAGAAATAATTTTCAAGGTACTTGTATATATAACTTCTCAACTCAAAGTATTACAAGACTCTTACAAGCATATTACATGAGTTACAATGAGAAACTATATATACTAGATCCTACAACCGGATATACTTTGATACCAGCTGGAAACCTATGACTAAAGCAGATACTACAATGCTTAAGCTAAGGTATCTTAGATAAATTATTATCTAAGATAAGGTAGTCATGACATGTCCATGACTTACCTTATGTCACCAACTAACGTTGGTAACTGTACTAACTGATAAATGTGAACAGTGGAATAAAGTATGGTCAACTACATGGGCGTGGGAAAGAACCATGCAGTATGGGAGTGTCAAAAGGGCCATACTTATGTCCAGTGGTTCGTAGTAGTGTTTTCCAAAGGTTAATTGGCTTTGGAAGAACTTGTTTTTCCGAAGCCTACTTATACTTTGGAAGATGCTACTTCTTCCGAGGCTTGAGGACTTCTTCAAATCTTCATACTTTGGAAGTCGTTGTCTTAATTTCTTCTAAGTCTTGAACTTCGGAAGAGAGAAGACTTTGTCTTCAAAAGTTGGAGTCTTCCTTCGGAAGATCCTTCAGACATGATCTTCGGAAGTTCTGTATTTGCCTTCGGAAGAACTCCATTTGCCTTCTGAAGTTCTGTACTTAGCTTCGAAAGACCTTTACTAGTTGTACAAAAAAATGTCTAAGTGTTTTGGTTTTGGTTGCACCAGCCTTTCTAGATCTAACAAGTTTTTTAATGGAAGGAAAGTAAAAAAAATTGTTCTCGAGTTTACATATGTTATGTTCTCGAGTTTACTTAACGAGATAAAAGAAAGGTAACATTTTCTTTTTCTTTATTTTCTTTTTTTTCTCTCCATTTCCTTCTGATTTGAAATGATTGATTTTAGTCTTTATTTTTCTTTCGTTTCCTTTCTTTTCTTTTTATAACATTGTGTTCCTGAATCTGTTTTAAGGAGAGAAATGAAAGGAAAGAATGAAAAGTGAAAACGAATTATAAACCTAAGTTTTTTTTAAGAAGGGAGATGGAAGGAAACAAAAAAAAGTTATGTTTTCGAGTTTTTTAAAGGAATGAAATGAAAATAAATGACAGGAAATTTTCCAAGAATATTCTCTTCTAACTTTTCTTGCAAAATAAAAATAAATGAAATAAAGCACATAAAATTCTTACTAAATTTTCAGTTTTTCGAACTCTATAACACAAGAAATTAATATGTCTTTTTCTTTCTTTTCATTTCTTTTCTCTCCTTACTTTCTTTCTCTTCCGTTGTGTTCCCGAGTCTCATTTAAGGAGGGAAAGTGAAAAATAATTGTGCACCTGAGTTTTTTTAAGGAGGGAAATGGAAGAAAACAAAAAAACTTTGTGTTCCTGAGTTTTTTAAAGAAAAGAAATGGAAAATAACAGGAGGCGGAATGGAATGAATGATTAAGGGTGAATGAAAAATAACATGTTTAGTTGTTAAAGGGAATGTAATGGATCATTATACAAGTAATCTCATTCATTCTAATCACATCAAATAGAATAAATGATTGAAGGTGAATGAAAAATAACTTGTTTGGTTGCTAAAGGGAATATAATGGATCATTACACAAGTAATCTTATTCCTTCTAATCACACCAAATCCATTACATCCACCTCCATTTTGTTTTTTGCATTACATCTATTTTATCCTTAGTTACCACCACCCACTTACACCACCACCACCAGCCGCCGCCATCACCGGCTATCACTGTCGCCACCACCATCACCACCGATCACTAAGATCAAGAGCCACCAACCACTACCGGCCACTACCACAATCGACCACCACTACCATCAACACCAACCACCACCACCGACCACCACAGCCACCACCGCCACCACTGCTGGTTGCCGCCACAAACTAGTCAACACCGGCCGCCACCACCGACCACCATGCACCACCTCTATTGCCCGTCACCACCACTTCCGCCGCTTGCCACTGGGAACCACCACCGGCCACCAGCCAGCACCACCATAACCACTTTTACATTTCATTCCTTTGTCCTTTCCTACTTAACAAATGATACAAGGTAATGATTCATTCCTGTTGGGAATTCTAACCTTGGAAGAAATTGAAGATTTCAAGTTTGTTGAAGTTGAAGTTTTGAAGAACAATAGCAACAAAATATTAGTCTAGGGTTTATTTTGTAATTATTGTAATCTCTAGATTAGTATATATTGTAACATATGTCATCCTTGTATAGGATGACTAATTCACCACTTGTTAGGGTGAATTAGGTTTTTATCACCAACAACAATATATCATCATCCCTCATGGATGATGATTTCAACATTATATCATCATTCTTTTGAATGATGATTTCAACAATATATCAATAAACATCAAGCATTAATCATCATTGTAAGTGTTCTTCATGTTCATCATCATCATCATTTATTATATTTTAGCAACTAATCATCGAATTCTTGTTATCATCAACATGAATCCTAAGATCCAAGCTCATGTTCATGTTCAAATCATGAACACACAATTGGTATCAGAGCTAGAGTTGTGGATTCATATTGATTGTGATGAGTTTTCATGGTTCGGTTGCTAAAATCATTGATTGAATCGAATCAACAATGGGTGTGTATGGCTGCGAAATCAACATCAATATTTGCGGTTCATCTAACTCAACAATCATCTCAACAATATATGAATCGATCAATACATGGCTGCCAAAAATCGGCAGCTTTGTGTCGCCACAAAGTGGCTGCCAAAATCGGCTGCTACTTGTGTATCATGCGACTAAAGGGGCTGCCCAATTAGGGTTGTCACCTTAGGGCTGCAATATAATCAATACGGGTCCTTGGCAATTGAAAGAAAGCTGCGCTTGTGCATCAAAGATGCAACCAAAAAGGCTGCCGAAACTTGAAGGCTGTTGTGAGCAGCTCACTTGGTTAAGGCTGCCGTTTTTGTGATTAGGGATGCCTAATTAGGGCTGCCCTAATTAGGGTTTCTTGGATAAACAAGGGTTTGCAACCTAGTGTTGCAAATGGGCTCGTGAACAACTTTGAGTTTGTTTCGTGGGCTTGTCATTTAAACAAGAAAAGGTGGACTCGATTTAATTGTTTGGGCCGCAAACATAAAAACAAGAAAAGATGGACTCGATTTAATTGTTTGGGCCACAAACATAAAAAACAAGAAAAGGTGGACTCGATTTAATTGTTTGGGCCATAAACACAAAAACAAGAAAAGGTGGGCTCGGATTTACTTATTTGGGCTTTTACATAAAACAAGAAAAGGTGGGTCGGATTTAATTAATTGCGCCTCCAACATCAAAACAAAATTGGGCGTTCAAAGTTTTGAAGATTTCGCTTCCGCATCAACAACAACATTCTTGACTTTGGACATCTATTCAACAAAACAAGATCAAACTTCAACTCACTTTGGAAATCTACAATTTAGGGGGAGTATTGTTAGGTCTAGAATCAGTAGATCTAGTCATTATGTATAGGCTTAGTATTTGAATTAATATCTGTAATGAACTTTTGTATTTCATTATTGTGTATGCATTAAATATATAGGTTAACCCATTTATATATGTGTTGGTTTATGTATGGTTGCAGGAACAAACATTATAATTGGTCTATTTATGAAATTGACCAAGTGTAAGAAACATCTACGGATGAACATTTTGTTCTTCCGTAGATATATTTCTTACAAGTAATTATACATCCAAAGATCTTCTGCGGATGAACAACAAGATACCTCCGGAAAAACAAGATACCTTCGGAAGAACAAGTTACCTTCGGAAGAACAAGACACCTTCGGAAGAACAAGTTACCTTCGGAAGAACAAGACACCTTCGGAAGAACAAGTTACCTTCGGAAGAACAAGACACCTTCGGAAGAACAAGTTACCTTCGGAAGAACAATACCTACGGAAGAACAAATTATTACTGAAGACAATATTCCTGCGGAGTCCAAACACTTGTATTATACAAGTGGTACAAGTCAACAAGTCAACAAGTCAACAAGGCGGTTATGCGAATTCCGAGAAATCCGATGATTCCTTAACAAAAACAAATCAAATTCCAAGAGATCCGGTGTTTCCTATAACTGAAACACCTCTGTCTATAAATATGGATCCTAGGTTTCGATTCAAAGACGATTGAGTTAGACGATTGATTGATTGATAACAGCAATAGCAATACAACAATCATCAAAAGTCTTTCGATCATCTTTAGCATTCACAACATCATAGCATTCTTTGATATCATACATTCAATTCTTTTGTAATCATCAACACATTATAATAAAATACTGATTAATCATTAATTGTGTTTTGTTACGTGTGTTCTTGATCTTTTATTGATATTTAAAGTTGTTTAAACACAATTAAACCAAATCAACGTTAATTCCGCAAACGTTGACTTGACATCGATTCACACTGATAATTCCTGTTGACGATCCTTGGATTCACAGGTGGGCTCGGATTTACTTATTTGGGCTTTTACATAAAACAAGAAAAGGTGTGTCGGATTTAATTAATTGCGCCTCCAACATCAAAACAAAATTGGGCGTTCAAAGTTTTGAAGATTTCGCTTCCGCATCAACAACAACATTCTTGACTTTGGACATCTATTCAACAAAACAAGATCAAACTTCAACTCACTTTGGAAATCTACAATTTAGGGGAGTATTGTTGGGAATTCTAACCTTGGAAGAAATTGAAGATTTCAAGTTTGTTGAAGTTGAAGTTTTGAAGAACAATAGCAACAAAATATTAGTCTAGGGTTTATTTTGTAATTATTGTAATCTCTAGATTAGTATATGTTGTAACATATGTCATCCTTGTATAGGATGACTAATTCACCACTTGTTAGGGTGAATTAGGTTTTTACCACCAACAACAATATATCATCATCCCTCATGGATGATGATTTCAACATTATATCATCATTCTTTTGAATGATGATTTCAATAATATATCAATAAACATCAAGCATTAATCATCATTGTAAGTGTTCTTCATGTTCATCATCATCATCATTTATTATATTTTAGCAACTAATCATCGAATTCTTGTTATCATCAACATGAATCCTAATATCCAAGCTCATGTTCATGTTCAAATCATGAACACACAATTCCAATTTTAAAAGGGTAACCAAACAAGACAATAAAATGTAATGATTTATTTCATTCTCTCATACATTCCATTCATTCATCCATTACAATCCTTCATTCATTCCATTATCTCATATCAAACATGCCCGAAGTATATTATGCTGAGATTCTTTGTTTTAACTTTTAAAAGGCGCACCCTTTGATTTTAAAATCTAAATTCCTACAAAATGAAGTTTGAGGCTTTTAAAAAATTTGTTAGTTAAATACCTTATTCAATTATTAATGATATTAAACCTAAATGCTTGTGGTGATGTACCTACAGATTTCATTAAAATAAGGGGATGTTTTGAACTTAAATATCACCCATGACAAAAACAGAAGGGTTTTATATTGGTTTAGACTGTTTTCTCATCTAAAGTGAGTTTCCTCCTAATGGTGGTTTTAGGTTTCCGGATTGATAGCGACAGACTGATGCATTTAGTTGGTTCTCAATGATTTCGCACTTAAGTAACAAAGATGATCGGATGGTCTGATGACATGTTAGTGATCAAAATAGCTGTTAAAAATTATCTTATTTAATTTAATTATTAAAACACAAAATCTAAAAAAATTATACAACCACTAAAAGTCTGTTCTAAAAAAATAATATAATAATAATAATACAACCATCAAAGTACATATGGAACCGGCGGTCCGATACCTTGCCCTTTGAACTAGAGCCTTTCCTTTGAAGAGATCTGAGGGCCACAAATGGTGTCATTCTTCCACACACAAATCAAACATTACACGCTCAGTTCAACGGTCCACTACTTCAAAATTCATGATGCATTCGCCTCTATTTCTTCTCTCCAATCCTTCAACCGTCGATCCAATTTCTTCAAACAACTCTTTATCTCTGAGAATCTGTTGCCCCCATGTGCATCCCAACGGATTTCACACCCGTACATCTGTAATTACATGTGCTAGAAGCAGCAACAAAGGACTTTTCGGATCTCAACGATCCAGGAAAACCCTAATTCGATTAGTCCGTTTCGCGGCGTCAAATCTTCACTACGTGTTACCAGAGCCATTGAATTCTGTAATTCGAGAATTCGGAGGTGGCGACGGTGGTTCCGGTGGCTCTTGGAAGGGGTTTGGGTGGGGAGGATTCGACGGTGGTGGTGGTGGTGGAAGAAAGAAAAGGGTTATCAAAAAGTCCCAATTTTGGTTGTGGGTGTTTGCGGCAGTTTGCTGTTTAGGGTTTTGGTGGTTGAATCTGGCTGGAGAATTGGAATTGAAGTCTGATGTGTTGTTAGGGGCGTTGTGTGTATCCATGTTTTTGGTTTTAGTTCGGAGTGGATGTGTTCCTGAATGGCTTTTAGGGTTTTGCAGTGGTGGGATTCTTGTAGGTCTGTCACTTGACAAGAAAGATGAATTGCAGAAACTGTTTGGGGGATTTAAGGGCATGGGGGTTTCAAGAAGACGAAGAGGTCGTAGAGCTCTATGAGTATCAAGTAAAAAAGCTTTTTAACTGTGTTTTTTGAATTCAGATTCTGTATGTTTTTAGTCACCTTTATGATGCATTGTTTTTACAGTTTTGTTGGTGTTTTTTGGGATGAGGATATGATCAACAACTGGTTTTTTCGAGAAACAATTCAATTTACTTCGCTATCTGTTAGTGTGCTTATCTTCTTTAAGATGGAAAACCATTTGGTTGAGTATTGTAGGCTTTCTTGCTGCGGTGATTGTGACTCTACGAGTGTTTTTGGCTTGATTTTGAGAATGAATAAAGTGGTTTGCCTTGCTAAACTTCGATAATGTGTTCCTACATTAAGCATAGGGGTGTTGGTGGGTGGGTGATTGTTAATCTGCTTATCGCGAATTGGTTTTTTGATAGAACAGATTAGCAGTTAGGAGTGTTTGAATGGAACAAGCTATTTGTGATTATGCGCTTATTCTATGGAGGAATAATCAAATTTAAACAAGCAGTTTGGGAGTTCTTTAGATGTGGTAATAGCATGAATATCTTTGCTTCAGATGTTTTCTGGACAATCAGATAGGCAAGACATGTTGCATCTGCTTCATTGACAAGTATGTCTTCAAACGAACTAATCTTGACTTCGTGCCTTTCATATATCTTGGGACATTGAATGAATGAATTGATTGTTGGGTCGATTTCCTGATATGATGACTGCAAGTTTTCATCTCATACTGATAAACAATGATCATGGCTCTTGTGGGTGTTTTATTTGATTTTGCCTGTTGTCAATTGCCACTAAGTTTTTAGGATTGAGATGAGCCAATACAACTCTTTTTGTTTATTAGCAAGAAATCATGTTCGTTGAATACAACACATTGTTTAGAGGGTGTTTGAGGTTGCATACTAAAACTATTTATTTGTTCATTGCATTTTGAAACAATACTAAATTTATTTCACTGTTTACTAGTGGCATAAATTGTTTTGAGTTCACATTTTCTCACTGTTATCATTAATAAAGATGATATATAGACTCCTTGGTATATTTCATGTGTAGAAAGGTGTTTATTATACAAAAAACTATTTTTGAATATAGAACTACAAGAACCGTCTAAATCTATTGGTTTCATTTTAATACATAACTAAAAGTTGAGCCCGCGTGTTGCCGTGGGTCTCAATTAAGTTTGTTTTTTATGACATTGTTGCGTAGGTGTCATATTGTAGCCCCTGTTAACTTCGCATAAAAAACCTAGTCATAATATACTCTGTTATCACACCCAAATAACAATATAAAAAGGCCCTGACTCTTGAAACTCATTACATTTTGAAACAATGCCAAATGGCCAAGCACTTCTCTTTTTACATGCAAGATCAGGACCATCAGGTGTAAGTAGTTTCAAAAGCCCATCCTTTTATAAATGATTAGCAAAACTTTAAAAAAAATCATATACCTTTTTATTAGGGAGAAGGGCAATGGTTTTGACTTAAAAAAGGTAAACAAAATAACTATATGACAGCATTCTATCAGGCTATTAGCCAAAATCCCAAATGACAGCTGCAATTCTAAATTTTAATTCCAAATCATCATAAGTAAACTCAGAACTGAGACATATAACACATAGAAAAAATAGCAATTTCTTCAAATTCATCTCATCATCTCCAAAGCTAAAAAACAACCTTTAAAGGCCACTACCATGAGATCATACCACTTACACGAGTTGGATGAATATCAATTGAGCATTTAGCCTTCAATACGAACACAAAAACAATCTAGAAGAGCTCTATTAGTCAATCATTCTCTTGCTACTTCTAAGTTAATTTCTCATCAAAATAGTAAAAATTCATTCTAAGCACAACCCAACAACAACAAACTTCCACCAGATCATCCTCACGGATAGCACCATCAGGGTGTTATTACAAAATCAATATTCAACAATTGGTATTAGCTTGTTAAACCTCATGTATATTTTTGCATTTAAAATTAAGCTGTTAAATTTAAGCCTCTTATCTTTCATGGGAAATTAAGGCCTAGCTACCTTCAAAATTGAAACAACAGTGATAATGAAATGTCCCTACTTTAAAACAACAACAATAAGAGTTGTTAAACAACCCACTTGAAGCTACCGTCGCACAACTACACATGTGCATTAGCAACCACATCAACCCCGTAACCAAACTGAATTCCATATGCTAAAATGAAAAAAGTTAGAAACCGTACCTTTACAGCTACACTCTAAAAGCGCACGTGCACAACATTAACGCAATGGCAACATAAAGACAAAACCAAATTACAGATGGATACACAAATGAAAAACAATTGCAAAATTAATCCTTAATCACACAAGAGAAACAGGCTTAATGTATATAAAAAAACACTCATGCACACTTAATATGCAACAACAAACACCTTATCGAGAGGTTTCAACAAATGTGCAAAATCCAACTATATTCATCTCCAATTCCTTCCGGCATTGACTGGCTGGTCAAAGCAAGCTTGTAAGAAAGGTATAAACAACATTATATCAATACACATAACCAAAAAATAAAACAAATTCACGGACAACACAAATGCATGTAGGCCAAAAACGCCAACATAAAATACTTGAGAATATCACTAACCCAGAACGGAAGTAGAGATTATACAACCAAAACCTAAAGAAATTCAAAGCAATCATCATAAACGAGAAATACCTATTAGATATTTTAACCCAAACGACAATATGGAAATTGACAAAAGTACAAATCATAAACAAAAGAAACTCACCTAAAAACGAATTTAACCCCAACAAATCAATGATGTTCTTGCAAGAAGAAAGTGAGGTCGTCATCACCGGCGGAAGAAGATGGCATAAGGGGCAGTGGAAGTCAGGCTTGAACTCTCTTCTATCTTTCTCTACAGAGGAAAAAAATGATGTGCGGCTAATAGGGCTTAATACCTAAAATACCCTTGGTCGGTGACACTGTAACCATCAACCAAAGGTTTTAATATATAATATAATGTGGATGGTCATCAACAAGATGTTTACAATCCTCATCTTTTTTGGGATGGTCAAGCTTTCTCTTAAACAAGATGATTACAATCCTCTCTGTTTGTGTGTAAACAATCTCCTTACCCTTTGAGAGTTTCAACACGTTACTAGGAAGACTTTTTGCAACTTGAGAAGGAGATTAATCATCTATACAATACCGGAAGTAATTACTGGTTTGGTAGTAACTCTTGTATCAGTAATTACTTTGGAAACAATAGTAACCATGACACTTTAAGTAGAAACCTTCTAAGCAAAAGTGTGATACCCATATTCCAGGCACGACCCTAGGGGTAACATGTATCAATAGAGCATATAGCAACAAAGTTATTGTAGCGGAAATTACTTCTTATTTTATTTAAACCATAATCCTACAAGCTTATCTATTTACATTATATTAAGACTAAAGCTATGCCAGTCTCATGTTTGCACTTGGTAGCCACCAAGATGCCATCTAATATTTATCCAGCTGTACATCAGATACAAAAGGATCAATCAATGCCAGTGAGTTCTTAGTTTAAAACAAACTTTTCATATGATAAGGTACTCTTTTAAAATGTATTTAAACTCGACACCAAATAATATCACCTGTAAACCCCAAGAAAGCACTTTCAAGGAATCACATTCACATTTGGGTGGTCATCAACACCTATCTTTATCATTACACTTTTTAACAGCATTTGCTATTCTAGCGACAAGCATATATATTACCTAGCATTTTACTTTATTGCTAATTAACGCAATCAGTTCTTTCACGCCTCTTTACTTTATACATTATGTATTAAACATTTTCAGAAGTCATTCACATGACACTTTTATTAAGACCATTAAAAAATTTATAAACTTTCCTTGGCTAGTAGTTATGATCTATAGATCAAAACCTTCTTCTTGTGTCAAAATCATTTTACCCAAAACCGTTCTCAAAATATTTTTCCAATTGAAAACCCATTGAGATGTAATGATTGTCTCATCAATCACAAATAATTTTGAAATAAAGCAATAATATGTACCGACCCAAATCAATGTAAAATGGCAAGATCATAGAACTCACCTTGGATTGGCGTTAACTCATATTATATGCACCTAATTGGTAACCATCACCTATAAATTTACTCGGGTTTCATAATGATTATTAATCCTTTTGACGGTCTTGGATTTTCACTTTTGACTCAAATGTCACCAAAAACCATGTGAAATTTGTGCATGGTGTCTCGGTGTGCGTGACGACAAGCAATGCCTCATCAAGATCATCGATAACAATGTAACTTAAACATTTATTTTCATTCAATAGCGAGGTTGTATAGAGAGTCTACATCAAACACACTCAAAACACCTCCGATCAACAACCTTTACAAAAGTTCTCTTTAAATGAACACACAAATGCTATTTATAGAGAGAGATATATAAGCCAATTTCGCTCCCGGACTAGTTTCGCCCCCTTCAGGCGAAATTACACTAGAAAACATTAGCGAAAAGTTGCAGACTTTGACTCGTACAAGACTTAATAGAAGCTATACATTTTAATACAATCAAATTTACAAAAAACTACTATCCAAACTGTTGTCACACTGATTGTTCCAACATTTCAAGATCCCTACTTTGCCCATCTATGGCTACTCAACACACACAAGCGAGGTAACCACCCCTCACCTACCCAAACCATGCGGGTGTCATGCTCGTATGGTTTATAGGTCCATAACACGTACCCTCGACTATCCAACTTGTATACTCATTGGCTTTCTTACTCGATCCTTCTCCTAAAGCTACCCTAAGCTAGGTAGAAATGAGTAGGGGGGATTACCTCACGAACCTTAATCCTTTACTAGGAAGAACTACTCAAGGTAGCTCCATGAATTAAAACTTAAACTCAAAGGGTTCCAATACTCAATGGAGCGTTTAGAACACATAAACAAGTTTTGAACGAACTCTTTCAAATGATAAATGTCTTCTATTTATAGGCCTGATTTGAAGTAGTTATGAATTGTAAGGCCTGAGTGTGAAAAGATATGTTGTTTAAAAAAAGTATAGTTTTTAATTTTTTTTCAAAATAGTGTATCTTTAATCATAAAATTTAGTTTTTAATTAAAAATTGTGTTTTATAGAAAATATTAATTTTAAAAAAATTTGAAATGTTTAGTATGATAGAGACAGAGAGAGATAATATAAAAAATAGTTATTTTGACTTTTTAATTGATAAATGATTTTGGCGGGAAAAATAAATCGTAATTTTTAATATGATAATAACATGCATCCACCTAATGTAATTATTTATAAGTATAGATATAAGTATAGATAATACAATTAAGCCCTCAAATATTAGTTTCAGTTGTTATTTGTAATATTAATAATTAACTAGTGTTTTCCAACAACGCGGGTTGTGCGCGTGATGGCCAAATCAAAACGATTTGTAGTCGTATAACCATTCGAGCTCAAAACCGATCTTCAGCTATGGCTGCTAACCATAAATGGTAGCTACGCCAAAGCAACAGACACCACTTCGGTTATCTCATTACCGCCCTCGAAGTTCATCTAGTCAATGTGACATCTCGTAATTTCGTTAACGTGGAGGTTAATTTTGTTAAATTCTAAAAGGGCCTTTTATGCCATTTTGAAACTTTGAGGTTTGTTATGTTTAATAGTTAAATTGGTGATTAACAAATTAATATAATAATGATAACATTATAAGTATTATAATGTTCATTTATTTATTTTTAGATGATGATAACCTTAAATAAAATAATTTTCCTTTAATAATATCAATAACCATAATAATATTAATATTAATAATAATAATATTAATAACAATAATGTAAATGATAATAATATTAAAAATAATAAAGTTGTATAACTTTAAACTTGTAATTAATAGGTTTATTACATAAAATAATAACCTTTTAGAACTTCAGGGATTAAATTGTAATTAATTTTAACTTAATCCAAAACTTTAAAACTAAATTGGTAAGGTAATGAAACCACAGGGACCAGTTATGTAAATTTGTTTTTAAACCCAAACCACCCGCACCCCATTCCCGTCGACATCTCCGGCCAAGTTCCGGCCAAGCGCCGGCGAGGTTCCGAAGGCCCCCAAACACTCCCATTTCGATGCCAAAAAGTCCAGATCGCTTCATGGGTATGATTCGAAACCGATGGTAGGCATTAAACACACTTAATCCTCGGTTACAAAGTCCAAACAATCACATAACCGATGCCTTAAACTCGATAACCGTTTGGGTATTAAAACATAATAATAATCAAATTAACTCAACCAAAATGATCGTTTATCTATCCTTAACTGATTAACACATCCAATTTCACCTGAAATGCACTGAAACCACTCGAACGACTACATCATTTACATCGAACCTGCAACTCGATCGTGATTCATGCTCGAAGCATCATAAACAGAAATTGATTGAGGGCTTTGATTCTTGGATGTCTGATTAAGCTTCCCATGAAATTAATTGAAATTTCATTCACGGAAACCCATCATTCGCTCACTATACAGCCGCGGTTGTTCTTCGAGCTGTTCATCCATTTTTCTACATCAATCGGGTAAGTGAATACATGTAGATGCTCGAAATCATATGGGGAAGCAAAGCCCCATGATAATCGACCTTAACAACAATGGATTGGTGTTCAATTGAATCGATTTCAATTCTAGGGTTCTGTGAATTGGGGGAGACTTCTGTTGTTTGGTTTATACAATTTAAAAACCAGGTGATACCGCGGCTGTATGCCTTGGTTCACCGGTTAAGTCCTTCCCTGCAAACCTGGGGGTCACGGGTTCAAAACCCGGCCACCCCCATATTTTTTTTAAATGGCTTTTTAAGCCTAAAATGAACTTTGGAAAATTTTTAATAATATAGAAAATATATTTTATAACCTTTAAATATATTTTAAGTTGTTAAATAGTTTTTAGTAATATTTTAAAATTAAAAACCTTTGTAATAAAACATTTTAAAGGTTATTTTTGAATTGTTAGCATAGATTTTAAATAATAAACAAAATAGTAATGAACCGAACTTTCCTTAGATTTTATCGTTTAAATCACGATATTTTAAATGGAGTTTTATTTTAAAAGTTATAAATTCTTTTGTGCAATAAAACTTATTATGGTTCAAATTTTATTAAAACATTATAAATCTAAATGAATAAATAATTATTCAAGTAGTTGTTAAAATGACTATTTGAATAATTTATTATTCATCAAATCATTTGAGCATGTTATACCATTTAATGAATTTAATCGTTAACTTCCGTTTAAATTCTTGAAAATTATAAAACAATATAATTTGCTTTATTTTAAGGTTTTAAAAAACCTTTATAATAAATCATTTTAATAAGCTTAAAACTTTATAATATGATTTTAATATGTAATATCCTTATCAACTTTTAAATAGTTAATTTTTAAATTAATTATTTCTTTTCACATATTATTAGTTTAATTGATTTAAATCATCTTTATTAAACCTAAATGATTTATTATTTTACTTAATTCCTTATTTAAACTTCCAAGTTCTATTGGAAACCCTAGTTCATGTTTTATTGTTAATCTTATTACCAAACCTAATCTTGGAATCTATACGTTCAAACAACTTGTAAAAGAAATCATTTGGAACCTCGTTTAAATTATTATCAACATAATTACTCATCAAACCCTAAAACTATTGAAACCCTAATTCTTATTTAAACATTAATCAATATATTAATCTTAATCTTCATCTTGTAAATTATATATTTAGGTACTTGTAATGGACACTTGGGATTTATCTTGTAATCTTTTATATCATCTTGAAATGCTTATTTCCATGTGAGTTTTCCTTGTCCCCTTTTTACTTTATTTCACACTATTTTGGGGTGAAACATGATACTTATACATCGTACACTTGTAAACGTTTGAGACTTGTAAGCACATGCAATTCATCTTATTAATTTGTCATGGTTATTTGTGTGTTGTAAGTGTTTATATGAGATACATAGTTTGTTTACAATCATTAACTATTGCTAGCCTGGCGACGTCTTAGATCTTTGGGCCTGACAAGCCTATTTGGTGCTAAAGTCGAGGTATTGCCGACTCCTAGGGGCCGTACGCTTGTGCACTAGGGAACCAAATACACTTAGCCAATCTTTTATACTTGTAATCAAGTCGAGGTTTGGTTGTAACGATATGTGTTCTATAACCTTACTAGCTTATAACCTATGACATGAATTGCTACTTGTAACCTTTTCATATTATGTATGAAAACCTTGGAAACTCACCAACTATTTATAGTTGACCTTTTTATTTTTATCATGTTTCAGGAAAACCCCCAAGTTTGAAGTGAACTTATGTTGCTGGCATATTCTAGGACTTGGACCTAGTTAATAAACAAAACGATTATGTTGTTATTTCATGTTGAAACTTATTTCATTATTGGAACTTATGCTTGTAATGTAATTTTGAAGCTTATGTATAATATATTTGGATTTAATAATAGCGTTATGTGGCTGTGAACAATCTTAACCCTCACATCTCGACGTTTCCGCCGTCAAGGTTGGGGTGTGACAGATTGGTATCAGAGCCCATAACTATAGGGATTTAGGTTATTAGAAATGGTGACCTAGACTATAGTTGCATGAACCTCATAGAAAGATCCTTATACCTTTGTGCTTACTTATTGTTTGCATGCTACATAATGCTATGCCTTTTGTGCAACTTGATGCCTTAGCATAGGATTGCCTTATGTATGCTTAAACTTAGTTACTTGTCTCCCTAAACTTAACTTTGACTCCTTGACTCTCCCCGACAAATGAACTTCCTAAACTTATTCTCAACGACATGTGGAATCTACACTTATCATCGTGGGTTTAATTCCTTAGACTCTATGTCTAATTTATGAAAATCTCATCAAGGTTTTGATTTCATAAACCAAAGAAATTTGTGTGACACATAGACACCTGTATTCTGGATTTCCTGGAAAAAGGCCTTCGGGCTAAGGCAAGCATATCGTATAAATCTCATTGTGAGACCAGTTATGCTTACCTGGGGATTTCTGGAATGAGTGATAAACTATGGTCAACATACACAAGTCTCTAAGGCAAATGGGTCAATTTACCTTGACGTGTCAACGATTCCAAATGGTAATGCGTTACCAAATGGAACCATCCTCTTTGTGTCTTAAAATCCTTGATTCTTTGATCTGGTTTATTACCAAAGTTTTAATATCTCCTCGTTCTTATCATACACAATGTTCCTGTTAATATTGAACCTAACCTACATTTCAACTCTTACGTTTAAACACCGTTATACGTTGAGCGTTTCATATAACTATTTCTATATCTTGACCAACGCGAACATGGATCTTAATATACCCAAAGATATTGGGAATCTAAACCGAATGGTCATCAAAAATTTTAAACTGTTACTTATGGTTCTCAAGTCTTCTTAAGGATGTGTCCCGTAACTAAGAACATGCAACGCTATAATTGGAATTCCTACATCTCGAGATACTTTGTCTAGGCAAAGTGTAAATGCTGATTTGACTCGATCATTGAATCCATTTACTGGACTCGAAACCCTTGAGATGAGTGGTCACTTATAAGTACGCATGTCTTTAATAAGGTTATGGCTGATCTCGTATCTTAAGAAGTCCATGTATTCCCTTCGATTGTGAATTGAATGTTCACATCTCATTATGATGTCGAATCATTCTTGTCCTTGATTTTGCCTTCCTGATTTAAATTATTCAAGATTTTTACACCATCATAACAAATTCTGCTATCTCGAACTTTGATCTTAAGTTGTAAGCATGATTTTTCCTTTTGTTACATTGATGAAACTTGAAATTTTCCGAATTTCTAATTGATACTATTTTCCTTTCGTCGTTAAGTCAAACTCCGTACCGTCTGCACCGTGAGAGATGCAAGTGTTTGCAAGCCAACTTATGACTAAGAACACTCGTATCTCCTAAATGATTCTAACTCATCAAAACAGGGGTGGTTCCCTTATTTTGATGATTTTCTATTCGTTTCGATAAATGGTTTCCAATTGTGATTTATAAAATTTCATCCTCTGGATCGGGGTGATTTCCTTATCCCGAGGATTGACTTCAATTATTTTCGTTGGAATGGCATTTCGCAAATGACATGATCTCACCAAAATAGGATTGAAACCCGTACTTTGGTGACAAATGTCATTCTTCGATTGTTTTCTTGCTATTATGAAATTCAATCATCAAGATAGGCGTAAATTCCATACCTTGATGATAATATCATCTTTAAGAATTGTATTTGTTCAAATGAGACGTCTTCATCAAAGTAGGAGTGAATTCTGGATTTTGATGAAGAAGTTCATCTTGTTATATTTTGTTTTTGTAAAACTTCACCTTTAAGATAGGAGTGATTTCCCTTACCTTAACGGTGAGTTACCTCGTCTTATTTTTGTGGATCCTCAACAAGGAGTTGGGATCGAACTTTTTGATTGGTAAGTTAGTGGTCATACCTTGGGAATACACCATCAAGTTAGGAGTGAAAACCACACCTTGATGACTATTCTCATTATTTTGATCTCCAACTTACCAAGGTTTTAATCAAGTGACAAGAAACATGTAGTAACTTGAAGGGTGAACCAATGTTAGTGTTTGGACCTATCAAGCCAAAGTATGATTTCTGAACTTGTAAGGAGACCCGATCGCTCTAGGTTGATTTTGATTCCGAGCTTGGAGCATTTAAATTCTTAAATTGATTTCTTTTCCTTTATCCTTATGTTTTGATTTGATTTAGCTATATCGAACCATTTATTCCCTACTTATCAACTTTCATTTTGAGTTATCATCAACGCATGATTGTGTGATGATAGTCTTCTTAAACGATCTTTCTACTAAATAAAGACATTATCAACTTGTGGATATGTCTTTCTAGCCATACGAATGTTCTCGACTGTACTTATGGGTTTGATGAACTACGTATGCAATCTATACTTGGAAACTTGATATCTTGCAAAACATGTTTACAAATACTTTTCTTAATGTTTGCGTCATTTCTTGAATCGCTTTTGAACCCTTAACCTTGAAAATCATTGAAACTTTATCTTGGTTTTGAACAACGAGACTCGTTATTACTTACATTGTGACGCGGATATAAAGGTTCATAAACCTTCGTAACTTGTAGTCATGGGTTTGGCATGAAAGAAAAGACATAATTTGGTATATGTCCAAGTGTCTCACATTCATATAGGACAACACCTAACCTTCGTGTTCCTGTGAATCTCCTGTTTTATTTCTCATCACCGAATGTCTCATATTTTGGATGTCATACTGAAAATTGGTGCATTATAGACCAATTGACTAATCCCATATTGACTCATGTGAGATAATGAGTCAATAAATTGACTTGTATCTAACTCAAGAATTCGTATACTGTGGTATGGTGTTAAAACATCGATCGTTATTTTGGATGACCGGTTCCTTTTCTGCTTTTAATAATGTTCCCAACCATCGTCGTGAACTGTTTCAAAATCTTCGCATATCGTATAATTCTTAGACCAATGATTGGTCAAAAGAGGGATACAAATTCATAAGATATGCGTTAAGACCGTTTCATATAGTGACATTTGGGATTCTTAAACCCTGACGGTCAACTTTTCTTATCATTGTTGGTCCTTTATTGATTTCTAGACATCAATTTACTACGAAATTACATTCTAGAAGTTGTGATTTATGAATCTAAGGTACCACGGAAGCTCGTTATTGTTTTTTTCAATGTTTTATCTCAAAACGTTTCGCGTTCGTTATGTTAAGAATCTTGTAGGATTCCATGAAATGAAACATCTCATCTGTAATCAAACGTCAAACACTGTTCGTTGAACACTCACCTTTCATTACAAATCCTTTGTTTCATTTAAGTTCATTTTTAATTTCGGGACGAAATTCTTTTAAGTTGGGGAGACTGTGACATCTCGTAATTTCGTTAACGTGGAGGTTAATTTTGTTAAATTCTAAAAGGGCCTTTTATGCCATTTTGAAACTTTGAGGTTTGTTATGTTTAATAGTTAAATTGGTGATTAACAAATTAATATAATAATGATAACATTATAAGTATTATAATGTTCATTTATTTATTTTTAGATGATGATAACCTTAAATAAAATAATTTTCCTTTAATAATATCAATAACCATAATAATATTAATATTAATAATAATAATATTAATAACAATAATGTAAATGATAATAATATTAAAAATAATAAAGTTGTATAACTTTAAACTTGTAATTAATAGGTTTATTACATAAAATAATAACCTTTTAGAACTTCAGGGATTAAATTGTAATTAATTTTAACTTAATCCAAAACTTTAAAACTAAATTGGTAAGGTAATGAAACCACAGGGACCAGTTATGTAAATTTGTTTTTAAACCCAAACCACCCGCACCCCATTCCCGTCGACATCTCCGGCCAAGTTCCGGCCAAGCGCCGGCGAGGTTCCGAAGGCCCCCAAACACTCCCATTTCGATGCCAAAAAGTCCAGATCGCTTCATGGGTATGATTCGAAACCGATGGTAGGCATTAAACACACTTAATCCTCGGTTACAAAGTCCAAACAATCACATAACCGATGCCTTAAACTCGATAACCGTTTGGGTATTAAAACATAATAATAATCAAATTAACTCAACCAAAATGATCGTTTATCTATCCTTAACTGATTAACACATCCAATTTCACCTGAAATGCACTGAAACCACTCGAACGACTACATCATTTACATCGAACCTGCAACTCGATCGTGATTCATGCTCGAAGCATCATAAACAGAAATTGATTGAGGGCTTTGATTCTTGGATGTCTGATTAAGCTTCCCATGAAATTAATTGAAATTTCATTCACGGAAACCCATCATTCGCTCACTATACAGCCGCGGTTGTTCTTCGAGCTGTTCATCCATTTTTCTACATCAATCGGGTAAGTGAATACATGTAGATGCTCGAAATCATATGGGGAAGCAAAGCCCCATGATAATCGACCTTAACAACAATGGATTGGTGTTCAATTGAATCGATTTCAATTCTAGGGTTCTGTGAATTGGGGGAGACTTCTGTTGTTTGGTTTATACAATTTAAAAACCAGGTGATACCGCGGCTGTATGCCTTGGTTCACCGGTTAAGTCCTTCCCTGCAAACCTGGGGGTCACGGGTTCGAAACCCGGCCACCCCCATATTTTTTTTAAATGGCTTTTTAAGCCTAAAATGAACTTTGGAAAATTTTTAATAATATAGAAAATATATTTTATAACCTTTAAATATATTTTAAGTTGTTAAATAGTTTTTAGTAATATTTTAAAATTAAAAACCTTTGTAATAAAACATTTTAAAGGTTATTTTTGAATTGTTAGCATAGATTTTAAATAATAAACAAAATAGTAATGAACCGAACTTTCCTTAGATTTTATCGTTTAAATCACGATATTTTAAATGGAGTTTTATTTTAAAAGTTATAAATTCTTTTGTGCAATAAAACTTATTATGGTTCAAATTTTATTAAAACATTATAAATCTAAATGAATAAATAATTATTCAAGTAGTTGTTAAAATGACTATTTGAATAATTTATTATTCATCAAATCATTTGAGCATGTTATACCATTTAATGAATTTAATCGTTAACTTCCGTTTAAATTCTTGAAAATTATAAAACAATATAATTTGCTTTATTTTAAGGTTTTAAAAACCTTTATAATAAATCATTTTAATAAGCTTAAAACTTTATAATATGATTTTAATATGTAATATCCTTATCAACTTTTAAAAAAAAAATTTTTAAATTAATTATTTCTTTTCACATATTATTAGTTTAATTGATTTAAATCATCTTTATTAAACCTAAATGATTTATTATTTTACTTAATTCCTTATTTAAACTTCCAAGTTCTATTGGAAACCCTAGTTCATGTTTTATTGTTAATCTTATTACCAAACCTAATCTTGGAATCTATACGTTCAAACAACTTGTAAAAGAAATCATTTGGAACCTCGTTTAAATTATTATCAACATAATTACTCATCAAACCCTAAAACTATTGAAACCCTAATTCTTATTTAAACATTAATCAATATATTAATCTTAATCTTCATCTTGTAAATTATATATTTAGGTACTTGTAATGGACACTTGGGATTTATCTTGTAATCTTTTATATCATCTTGAAATGCTTATTTCCATGTGAGTTTTCCTTGTCCCCTTTTTACTTTATTTCACACTATTTTGGGGTGAAACATGATACTTATACATCGTACACTTGTAAACGTTTGAGACTTGTAAGCACATGCAATTCATCTTATTAATTTGTCATGGTTATTTGTGTGTTGTAAGTGTTTATATGAGATACATAGTTTGTTTACAATCATTAACTATTGCTAGCCTGGCGACGTCTTAGATCTTTGGGCCTGACAAGCCTATTTGGTGCTAAAGTCGAGGTATTGCCGACTCCTAGGGGCCGTACGCTTGTGCACTAGGGAACCAAATACACTTAGCCAATCTTTTATACTTGTAATCAAGTCGAGGTTTGGTTGTAACGATATGTGTTCTATAACCTTACTAGCTTATAACCTATGACATGAATTGCTACTTGTAACCTTTTTCATATTATGTATGAAAACCTTGGAAACTCACCAACTATTTATAGTTGACCTTTTATTTTTATCATGTTTCAGGAAAACCCCCAAGTTTGAAGTGAACTTATGTTGCTGGCATATTCTAGGACTTGGACCTAGTTAATAAACAAAACGATTATGTTGTTATTTCATGTTGAAACTTATTTCATTATTGGAACTTATGCTTGTAATGTAATTTTGAAGCTTATGTATAATATATTTGGATTTAATAATAGCGTTATGTGGCTGTGAACAATCTTAACCCTCACATCTCGACGTTTCCGCCGTCAAGGTTGGGGTGTGACAGATTGGTATCAGAGCCCATAACTATAGGGATTTAGGTTATTAGAAATGGTGACCTAGACTATAGTTGCATGAACCTCATAGAAAGATCCTTATACCTTTGTGCTTACTTATTGTTTGCATGCTACATAATGCTATGCCTTTTGTGCAACTTGATGCCTTAGCATAGGATTGCCTTATGTATGCTTAAACTTAGTTACTTGTCTCCCTAAACTTAACTTTGACTCCTTGACTCTCCCCGACAAATGAACTTCCTAAACTTATTCTCAACGACATGTGGAATCTACACTTATCATCGTGGGTTTAATTCCTTAGACTCTATGTCTAATTTATGAAAATCTCATCAAGGTTTTGATTTCATAAACCAAAGAAATTTGTGTGACACATAGACACCTGTATTCTGGATTTCCTGGAAAAAGGCCTTCGGGCTAAGGCAAGCATATCGTATAAATCTCATTGTGAGACCAGTTATGCTTACCTGGGGATTTCTGGAATGAGTGATAAACTATGGTCAACATACACAAGTCTCTAAGGCAAATGGGTCAATTTACCTTGACGTGTCAACGATTCCAAATGGTAATGCGTTACCAAATGGAACCATCCTCTTTGTGTCTTAAAAATCCTTGATTCTTTGATCTGGTTTATTACCAAAGTTTTAATATCTCCTCGTTCTTATCATACACAATGTTCCTGTTAATATTGAACCTAACCTACATTTCAACTCTTACGTTTAAACACCGTTATACGTTGAGCGTTTCATATAACTATTTCTATATCTTGACCAACGCGAACATGGATCTTAATATACCCAAAGATATTGGGAATCTAAACCGAATGGTCATCAAAAATTTTAAACTGTTACTTATGGTTCTCAAGTCTTCTTAAGGATGTGTCCCGTAACTAAGAACATGCAACGCTATAATTGGAATTCCTACATCTCGAGATACTTTGTCTAGGCAAAGTGTAAATGCTGATTTGACTCGATCATTGAATCCATTTACTGACTCGAAACCCTTGAGATGAGTGGTCACTTATAAGTACGCATGTCTTTAATAAGGTTATGGCTGATCTCGTATCTTAAGAAGTCCATGTATTCCCTTCGATTGTGAATCGAATGTTCACATCTCATTATGATGTCGAATCATTCTTGTCCTTGATTTTGCCTTCCTGATTTAAATTATTCAAGATTTTTTTACACCATCATAACAAATTCTGCTATCTCGAACTTTGATCTTAAGTTGTAAGCATGATTTTTCCTTTGTTACATTGATGAAACTTGAAATTTTCCGAATTTCTAATTGATACTATTTTCCTTCGTCGTTAAGTCAAACAACTCCGTACCGTCTGCACCGTGAGAGATGCAAGTGTTTGCAAGCCAACTTATGACTAAGAACACTCGTATCTCCTAAATGATTCTAACTCATCAAAACAGGGGTGGTTCCCTTATTTTGATGATTTTCTATTCGTTTCGATAAATGGTTTCCAATTGTGATTTATAAAATTTCATCCTCTGGATCGGGGTGATTTCCTTATCCCGAGGATTGACTTCATTATTTTCGTTGGAATGGCATTTCGCAAATGACATGATCTCACCAAAATAGGATTGAAACCCGTACTTTGGTGACAAATGTCATTCTTCGATTGTTTTCTTGCTATTATGAAATTCAATCATCAAGATAGGCGTAATTCCATACCTTGATGATAATATCATCTTTAAGAATTGTATTTGTTCAAATGAGACGTCTTCATCAAAGTAGGAGTGAATTCTGGATTTTGATGAAGAAGTTCATCTTGTTATATTTTGTTTTTGTAAAACTTCACCTTTAAGATAGGAGTGATTTCCCTTACCTTAACGGTGAGTTACCTCGTCTTTATTTTTGTGGATCCTCAACAAGGAGTTGGGATCGAACTTTTTGATTGGTAAGTTAGTGGTCATACCTTGGGAATACACCATCAAGTTAGGAGTGAAAACACACCTTGATGACTATTCTCATTATTTGATCTCCAACTTACCAAGGTTTTATCAAGTGACAAGAAACATGTAGTAACTTGAAGGGTGAACCAATGTATGTGTGTTGGACCTATCAGCCAAAGTATGATTTCTGAACTTGTAAGGAGACCCGATCGCTCTAGGTTGATTTTGATTCCGAGCTTGGAGCATTTAAATTCTTAAATTGATTTCTTTTCCTTTATCCTTATGTTTTGATTTGATTTAGCTATATCGAACCATTTATTCCCTACTTATCAACTTTCATTTTGAGTTATCATCAACGCATGATTGTGTGATGATAGTCTTCTTAAACGATCTTTCTACTAAATAAAGACATTATCAACTTGTGGATATGTCTTTCTAGCCATACGAATGTTCTCGACTGTACTTATGGGTTTGATGAACTACGTATGCAATCTATACTTGGAAACTTGATATCTTGCAAAACATGTTTACAAATACTTTTCTTAATGTTTGCGTCATTTCTTGAATCGCTTTTGAACCCTTAACCTTGAAAATCATTGAAACTTTATCTTGGTTTTGAACAACGAGACTCGTTATTACTTACATTGTGACGCGGATATAAAGGTTCATAAACCTTCGTAACTTGTAGTCATGGGTTTGGCATGAAAGAAAAGACATAATTTGGTATATGTCCAAGTGTCTCACATTCATATAGGACAACACCTAACCTTCGTGTCCTGTGAATCTCCTGTTTTATTTCTCATCACCGAATGTCTCATATTTTGGATGTCATACTGAAAATTGGTGCATTATAGACCAATTGACTAATCCCATATTGACTCATGTGAGATAATGAGTCAATAAATTGACTTGTATCTAACTCAAGAATTCGTATACTGTGGTATGGTGTTAAAACATCGATCGTTTATTTTGGATGACCGGTTCCTTCTGCTTTTAATAATGTTCCCACCATCGTCGTGAACTGTTTCAAAATCTTCGCATATCGTATAATTCTTAGACCAATGATTGGTCAAAAGAGGGATACAAATTCATAAGATTGCGTTAAGACCGTTTCATATAGTGACATTTGGGATTCTTAAACCCTGACGGTCAACTTTTCTTATCATTGTTGGTCCTTTATTGATTTCTAGACATCAATTACTACGAAATACATTCTAGAAGTTGTGATTTATGAATCTAAGGTACCACGGAAGCTCGTTATTATTGTTTTTTTTTCAATGTTTTATCTCAAAACGTTTCGCGTTCGTTATGTTAAGAATCTTGTAGGATTCCATGAAATGAAACATCTCATCTGTAATCAAACGTCAAACACTGTTCGTTGAACACTCACCTTTCATTACAAATCCTTTGTTTCATTTAAGTTCATTTTTAATTTCGGGACGAAATTCTTTTAAGTTGGGGAGACTGTGACATCTCGTAATTTCGTTAACGTGGAGGTTAATTTTGTTAAATTCTAAAAGGGCCTTTTATGCCATTTTGAAACTTTGAGGTTTGTTATGTTTAATAGTAAAATTGGTGAGAAACAAATTAAATAATAATGATTAAATTATAAGTATTATAATGTTCATTTATTTTTTAGATGATGATGAACCTTAAATAAAATAATTTTCCTTTAATAATATCAATAACCATAATAATATTAATATTAATAATAATAATATTAATAACAATAATGTAAATGATAATAATATTAAAAATAATAAAGTTGTATAACTTTAAACTTGTAATTAATAGGTTTATTACATAAAATAATAACCTTTTAGAACTTCAGGGATTAAATTGTAATTAATTTTAACTTAATCCAAACTTTAAACTAATTGGTAAGGTAATGAAAACCACAGGGACCAGTTATGTAAATTGTTTTTAAACCCAAACCACCCGCACCCCATTCCCGTCGACATCTCCGGCCAAGTTCCGGCCAAGCGCCGGCGAGGTTCCGAAGGCCCCCAAACACTCCATTTCGATGCCAAAAGTCCAGATCGCTTCATGAGGTATGATTCGAAACCGATGGTAGGCATTAAACACACTTAACCTCGGTTACAAAGTCCAAACAATCACATAACCGATGCCTTAAACTCGATAACCGTTTGGGTATTAAAACATAATAATAATCAAATTAACTCAACCAAAATGATCGTTATCTATCCTTAACTGATTAACACATCCAATTTCACCTGAAATGCACTGAAAACCACTCGAACGACTAATCATTTACATCGAACCTGCAACTCGATCGTGATTCATGCTCGAAGCATCATAAACAGAAATTGATTGAGGGCTTTGATCTTGGATGTCTGATTAAGCTCCCATGAAATTAATTGAAATTTCATTCATTTATACAATTTAAAACCAGGTGATACCGCGGCTGTATGCCTTGGTTCACCGGTTAAGTCCTTCCCTGCAAACTGGGGGTCACGGGTTCGAAACCCGGCCACCCCCATATTTTTTTTTAAATGGCTTTTTAAGCCTAAAATGAACTTTGAAATTTTTAATAATATAGAAAATATATTTTATAACCTTTAAATATATTTTAAGTTGTTAAATAGTTTTTAGTAATATTTTAAAATTAAAAACCTTTGTAATAAACATTTTAAAGGTTATTTTTGAATTATTAGCATAGATTTTAAATAATAAACAAAATAGTAATGAACCGAACTTTCCTTAGATTTTATCGTTTAATCACGATATTTTAAATGGAGTTTTATTTTAAAAGTTATAAATTCTTTTGTGCAATAAAACTTATTATGGTTCAAATTTTATTAAAACATTATAAATCTAAATGAATAAATAATTATTCAAGTAGTTGTTAAAATGACTATTTGAATAATTTATTATTCATCAAATCATTTGAGCATGTTATACCATTTAATGAATTTAATCGTTAACTTTTGTTTAAATTCTTGAAAATTATAAAACAATATAATTTGCTTTATTTTAAGGTTTTAAAAACCTTTATAATAAATCATTTTAATAAGCTTAAAACTTTATAATATGATTTTAATATGTAATATCCTTATCAACTTTTAAATAGTAATTTTTAAATTAATTATTTCTTTTCACATATTATTAGTTTAATTGATTTAAATCATTTTTATTAAACCTAAATGATTTATTATTTTACTTAATTCCTTATTTAAACTTCCAAGTTCTATTGGAACCCTAGTTCATGTTTTATTGTTAATCTTATTACCAAACCTAATCTTGGAATCTATACGTTTAAACAACTTGTAAAAGAAATCATTTGGAACCTCGTTTAAATTATTATCAACATAATTACTCATCAAACCCTAAAACTATTGAAACCCTAATTCTTATTTAAACAGTAATCAATATATTAACCTTAATCTTCATCTTGTAAATATATATTTAGGTGCTTGTAATGGACACTTGGGATTTATCTTGTAATCTTTTATATCATCTTGAAATGCTTATTTCCATGTGAGTTTTCCTTGTCCCCTTTTTACTTTATTCACACTATTTTGGGGTGAAACATGATACTTATACATCGACACTTGTAAACGTTTGAGACTTGTAAGCACATGCAATTCATCTTATTATTTGTCATGGTTATTTGTGTGTTGTAAGTGTTTATATGAGATACATAGTTTGTTTACAATCATTAACTATTGCTAGCCTGGCGACGTCTTAGATCTTTGGGCCTGACAAGCCTATTTGGTGCTAAAGTCGAGGTATTGCCGACTCCTAGGGGCCGTACGCTTGTGCACTAGGGAACCAAATACACTTAGCCAATCTTTTATACTTGTAATCAAGTCGAGGTTTGGTTGTAACGATATGTGTTCTATAACCTTACTAGCTTATAACCTATGACATGAATTGCTACTTGTAACCTTTTCATATTATGTATGAAAACCTTGGAAACTCACCAACTATTTATAGTTGACCTTTTATTTTTATCATGTTTCAGGAAAACCCCAAGTTTGAAGTGAACTTATGTTGCTGGCATATTCTAGGACTTGGACCTAGTTAATAAACAAAATGATTATGTTTGTTATTTCATGTTGAAACTTATTTCATTATTGGACTTATGCTTGTAATGTAATTTTGAAACTTATGTATAATATATTTGGATTTAATAATAGCGTTATGTGGCTGTGAACAATCTTAACCCTCACATCTCGACGTTTCCGCCGTCAAGGTTGGGGTGTGACAGATTGGTATCAGAGCCCATAACTATAGGGATTTAGGTTATTAGAAATGGTGACCTAGACTATAGTTGCATGAACCTCATAGAAAGATCCTTATACCTTTGTGCTACTTATGTTTGCATGCTACATAATGCTATGCCTTTTGTGCAACTTGATGCCTTAGCATAGGATTGCCTTATGTATGCTTAAACTTAGTTACTTGTCTCCCTAAACTTAACTTTGACTCTTTGACTTCTCCCCGACAAATGAACTTCCTAAACTTATTCTCAACGACATGTGGAATCTACACTTATCATCGTGGGTTTAATTCCTTAGACTCTATGTCTAATTTATGAAAATCTCATCAAGGTTTTGATTTCATAAACCAAAGAAATTTGTGTGACACATAGACACCTGTATTCTGGATTTCCTGGCAAAAGGCCTTCGGGCTAAGGCAAGCATATCGTATAAATCTCATTGTGAGACCAGTTATGCTTACCTGGGGATTTCTGGAATGAGTGATAAACTATGGTCAACATACACAAGTCTCTATGGCAAATGGGTCAATTACCTTGACGTGTCAACGATTCCAAATGGTAATGCGTTACCAAATGGAACCATCCTCTTTGTGTCTTAAAATCCTTGATTCTTTGATCTGGTTTATCACCAAAGTTTTAATATCTCCTCGTTCTTATCATACACATGTTCCTGTTAATATTGAACCTAACCACATTTCAACTCTTACGTTTAAACACCGTTACACGTTGAGCGTTTCATGTAACTATTTCTATATCTTGACCAACGTGAACATGGATCTTAATATACCCAAAGATATTGGGAATCTAAACCGAATGGTCATCAAATTTAAACCGTTACTTATGGTTCTCAAGTCTTCTTAAGGATGTGTCCCATAACTAAGAACATGCAACGCTATATTGGAATTCTTACATCTCGAGATACTTTGTCTAGGCAAAGTGTAAATGGTGATTTGACTCGATCATTGAATCCATTTACTGACTCGAAACCCTTGAGATGAGTGATCACTTATAAGTACGCATGTCTTAATAAGGTTATGGCTGACCTCATATCTTAAGAAGTTCATGTATTCCCTTCAATTGTGAATCGAATGTTCACATCTCGTCGTGGTGTTGAATCAATCTTGTCCTTGATTTTGTCTTCCTGATTTAAACATTCAAGATTTGAACACCATCATACACTATTCTGTTATCTCGAACTTTGATCTTAAGTTGTAAGCATGATTTTTCCTTTTGTTACATTGATGTAACTTGAAATTTTTCCGAATTTCTAATATTACTATTTTTCCTTTCGTCGTTAAGTCAACTCCGTACCGTCTGCACCGTGAGAGATGCAAGTGTTTGCAAGTCAACCTATGACTAAGAACACTCGTATCTCCAAATGATTCTAACTCATCAAAAAGGGGTGATTCCCTTACTTTGATGATTTTCTATTCGTTTCGATAAATGGTTTCCAATTGTGATTTATAAATTTCATCCTCTGGATCGGTGTGATTTCCTTATCCCGAGGATTGAATTCAATTATTTTCGTTGAATGGCATTTCACAAATGACATGATCTCATCAAAATAGGATTGAAACCCGTACTTTGGTGACAAATGTCATCTTTCTTCGATTGTTTTCTTGCTATTATGAAATTCAATCATCAAGATAGGCGTGAATTCCATACCTTGATGATAATATCATCTTTATGAATTGTATTTGTTCAAATGAGACGACTTCATCAAAGTAGGAGTGAATTCTGGATTTTGATGAAGAAGTTCATCTTGTTATATTTTGTTTTTGTAAAACTTCACCTTTAAGATAGGAGGATTTCCCTTACCTTAACGGTGAGTTACCTCGTCTTATTTTTTGGATCCTCAACAAGGAGTTGGGATCGAACTTTTTGATTGGTAGTGAGTGGTCATACCTTGGGAATACACCTCAAGTTAGGAGTGAAAACCCACACTTGATGACTATTCTCATTTTTTGATCTCCAACTTACCAAGGTTTTAATCAAGTGACAAGAAACTGTAGTAAACTTGAAGGGTGAACCAATGTTAGTGTTTGGACCTATCAAGCCAAAGCAGATTTCTGAACTTGTAAGGAGACCCGATCGCTCTAGGTTGATTTTGATTCCGAGCTTGGAGCATTTAAATTCTTAAATGATTTTCTTTTCCTTTATCCTTATGTTTTGATTTGATTTAGCTATATCGAACCATTTATTCCCTACTTATCAACTTTCATTTTGAGTATCATCAACGCATTCACCATCAAGTTAGGAGTGAAACCACACCTTGATGACTATTCTCATTATTTGATCTCCAACTTACCAAGGTTTTAATCAAGTGACAAGAAACATGTAGTAACTTGAAGGGTGAACCAATGTTAGTGTTTGGACCTATCAAGCCAAAGTATGATTTCTGAACTTGTAAGGAGACCCGATCGCTCTAGGTTGATTTTGATTCCGAGCTTGGAGCATTTAAATTCTTAAATTGATTTCTTTTCCTTTATCCTTATGTTTTGATTTGATTTAGCTATATCGAACCATTTATTCCCTACTTATCAACTTTCATTTTGAGTTATCATCAACGCATGATTGTGTGATGATAGTCTTCTTAAACGATCTTTCTACTAAATAAAGACATTATCAACTTGTGGATATGTCTTTCTAGCCATACGAATGTTCTCGACTGTACTTATGGGTTTGATGAACTACGTATGCAATCTATACTTGGAAACTTGATATCTTGCAAAACATGTTTACAAATACTTTTCTTAATGTTTGCGTCATTTCTTGAATCGCTTTTGAACCCTTAACCTTGAAAATCATTGAAACTTTATCTTGGTTTTGAACAACGAGACTCGTTATTACTTACATTGTGACGCGGATATAAAGGTTCATAAACCTTCGTAACTTGTAGTCATGGGTTTGGCATGAAAGAAAAGACATAATTTGGTATATGTCCAAGTGTCTCACATTCATATAGGACAACACCTAACCTTCGTGTTCCTGTGAATCTCCTGTTTTATTTCTCATCACCGAATGTCTCATATTTTGGATGTCATACTGAAAATTGGTGCATTATAGACCAATTGACTAATCCCATATTGACTCATGTGAGATAATGAGTCAATAAATTGACTTGTATCTAACTCAAGAATTCGTATACTGTGGTATGGTGTTAAAACATCGATCGTTATTTTGGATGACCGGTTCCTTTTCTGCTTTTAATAATGTTCCCAACCATCGTCGTGAACTGTTTCAAAATCTTCGCATATCGTATAATTCTTAGACCAATGATTGGTCAAAGAGGGATACAAATTCATAAGATATGCGTTGACCGTTTCATATAGTGACATTTGGGATTCTTAAACCCTGACGGTCAACTTTTCTTATCATTGTTGGTCCTTTATTGATTTCTAGACATCAATTACTACGAAATTACATTCTAGAAGTTGTGATTTATGAATCTAAGGTACCACGGAAGCTCGTTATTGTTTTTTTTCAATGTTTTATCTCAAAACGTTTCGCGTTCGTTATGTTAAGAATCTTGTAGGATTCCATGAAATGAAACATCTCATCTGTAATCAAACGTCAAACACTGTTCGTTGAACACTCACCTTTCATTACAAATCCTTTGTTTCATTTAAGTTCATTTTTAATTTCGGGACGAAATTCTTTTAAGTTGGGGAGACTGTGACATCTCGTAATTTCGTTAACGTGGAGGTTAATTTTGTTAAATTCTAAAAGGGCCTTTTATGCCATTTTGAAACTTTGAGGTTTGTTATGTTTAATAGTTAAATTGGTGATTAACAAATTAATATAATAATGATAACATTATAAGTATTATAATGTTCATTTATTTATTTTTAGATGATGATAACCTTAAATAAAATAATTTTCCTTTAATAATATCAATAACCATAATAATATTAGATTAATAATAATAATATTAATAAAATAATGTAAATGATAATAATATTAAAAATAATAAGTTGGTATAACTTTAAACTTGTAATTAATAGGTTTATTAAATAAAATAATAACCTTTTAGAACTTCAGGGATTAAATTGTAATTAATTTTAACTTAATCCAAAACTTTAAAACTAAATTGGTAAGGTAATGAAACCACAGGGACGCAGTTATTGTAAATTTGTTTTTAAACCCAAACCACCCGCACCCCATTCCGTCGACATCTCCGGCCAAGTTCGGCCAGCGCCGGCGAGGTTCCGAAGGCCCCAAACACTCCCATTTCGATGCAAAAAGTCCAGATCGCTTCATGGGTATGATTCGAACCGATGGTAGGCATTAAACACACTTAACTTTCCTCGGTTACAAAAGTCAAAACAATCACATAAACGATGCCGTAAACTCGATAACCGTTTTGGGTATTAAAACATAATAAATAATCAAATTAACTCAACCAAAAATCATTTACATCGAACCTGCAACTCGATCGTGATTCATGCTCGAAGCATCATAAACAGAAATTGATTGAGGGCTTTGATTCTTGGATGTCTGATTAAGCTTCCCATGAAATTAATTGAAATTTCATTCACGGAAACCCATCATTCGCTCACTATACATACAGCCGCGGTTGTTCTTCGAGCTGTGTCATCCATTTTTCTACATCAATCGGGTAAGTGAATACATGTAGATGCTCGAAATCATATGGGGAAGCAAAGCCCCATGATAATCGACCTTAACAACAATGGATTGGTGTTCAATTGAATCGATTTCAATTCTAGGGTTCTGTGAATTGGGGGAGACTTCTGTTGTTGGTTTTAACAATTTAAAAACCAGGTGATACCGCGGCTGTATGCCTTGGTTCACCGGTTAAGTCCTTCCCTGCAAACCTGGGGGTCACGGGTTCGAAACCCGGCCACCCCCATATTTTTTTTTAAATGGCTTTTTAAGCCTAAAATGAACTTTGGAAAATTTTTAATAATATAGAAAATAATTTATAACTAACTTAAATATATTTTAAGTTGTTAAATAGTTTTAGTAATAATTTTAAAATTAAAAACCTTTGTAATAAAACATTTAAAGGTTTTTTTGAATTGTTAGCATAGATTTAAATAATAAACAAAATAGTAATGAACCGAACTTTCCTTAGATTTTATCGTTTAAATCACGATATTTTAAATGGAGTTTTATTTTAAAAGTTATAAATTCTTTTGTGCAATAAAACTTATTATGGTTCAAATTTTATTAAAACATTATAAATCTAAATGAATAAATAATTATTCAAGTAGTTGTTAAAATGACTATTTGAATAATTTATTATTCATCAAATCATTTGAGCATGTTATACCATTTAATGAATTTAATCGTTAACTTCCGTTTAAATTCTTGAAAATTATAAAACAATATAATTTGCTTTATTTTAAGGTTTTAAAAAACCTTTATAATAAATCATTTAATAAGCTTAAAACTTTATAATATGATTTTAATATGTAATATCCTTATCAACTTTTAAATAGTTAATTTTTAAATTAATTATTTCTTTTCACATATTATTAGTTTAATTGATTTAAATCATCTTTATTAAACCTAAATGGTTTATTATTTTACTTAATTCCTTATTTAAATTTCCAAGTTCTATTGGAACCCTAGTTCATGTTTTATTGTTAATCTTATTACCAAACCTAATCTTGGAATCTATACGTTCAAACAACTTGTAAAAGAAATCATTTGGAACCTCGTTTAAATTATTATCAACATAATTACTCATCAAACCCTAAAACTATTGAAACCCTAATTCTTATTTAGACATTATCAATATATTAATCTAATCTTCATCTTGTAAATTATATATTTAGGTACTTGTAATGGACACTTGGGATTTATCTTGTAATCTTTTATATCATCTTGAAATGCTTATTTCCATGTGAGTTTTCCTTGTCCCTTTTTACTTTTTTTCACACTATTTTGGGGTGAAATCATGAAACATATACTTATACGTACACTTGTAAACGTTTGAGACTTGTAGCACATGCAATCTTTATTTTTGTCATGGTTATTTGTGTGTTGTAAGTGTTTATATGAGATACATAGTTTGTTTACAATCATTAACTATTGCTAGCCTGGCGACGTCTTAGATCTTTGGGCCTGACAAGCCTATTTGGTGCTAAAGTCGAGGTATTGCCGACTCCTAGGGGCCGTACGCTTGTGCACTAGGGAACCAAATACACTTAGCCAATCTTTTATACTTGTAATCAAGTCGAGGTTTGGTTGTAACGATATGTGTTCTATAACCTTACTAGCTTATAACCTATGACATGAATTGCTACTTGTAACCTTTTCATATTATGTATGAAAACTTGGAAACTCACCAACTATTTATAGTTGACCTTTTTATTTTTATCATGTTTCAGGAAAACCCCCAAGTTTGAAGTGAACTTATGTTGCTGGCATATTCTAGGACTTGGACTAGTTAATAAACAAAACGATTATGTTGTTAATTCATGTTGAAACTTATTTCATTATTGGAACTTATGCTTGTAATGTAATTTTGAAGCTTATGTATATATATATTGGATTTAATAATAGCGTTATGTGGCTGTGAACAATCTTAACCCTCACATCTCGACGTTTCCGCCGTCAAGGTTGGGGTGTGACAAGTCAACAACACCCCAGGGTGAGGGCCAAGCTACAATGAATTTTAAAGGTCCAGTCTCGATGTTGAGATGGCCCTCATCATCATCGACAACAAGAAACTAAAAAGGCCAAGGTCAGTCTCAGATGAGATGGCCCTCATCATCATCGACAACAAGAAACAAAGGCCATCAGTGAACGAAACATACCCAACTATACCATTTACCTAACAACACACAGTCATGCATTAGTCAGCTGTACAATAAGCATCACGAATGCTACATCAAACAATAGAGCACCAAAAAGAGAAACCCAAAAGCAAGTCTAAGATGAAAAGACCATCATCATCATCGACAAAAACAACAACATCCTCAATCAAGCGACTGTTTCAAAGAGGCAACAATGGTGTTTGCACCACCACCACTAGCAGCCCTAATCGCACTACTGTCACCAATGGTCATAACCATAGGCACAATAGCCAAACCCATCGTCGCTGGAAACAGGTGTAATCATAGACAACAACATCCAAGAGCAAAAAAATGCACATAGGGTACATCAAAAAACCCTAAATGGGAGAGGCAACAATGGTGGTTACACCACCACCACCGCCACTCTAGATGAAGACCATTGGCCCCACCTCAACCCCAAAGAGGAGGCAAAGTGACCACCAGGTGAATTGGCACCGCCAACACCAGCCATCGACACCCACCCAACAAGAATGACCACTTTCACCACACCAGCCACATAAATCAACCATCGGGGGGGGGGGGAGATGGGGGCCAACCACTGATTGATGAGTAAGATTGAGGGTAGATGGGTTTTGCTTTGGAGGACGACGAGCAACGGTGAAACCGGCACATGCACCACCAATCGAACCATTGAACAAAGACCGCGAGGCCGAGGCATTTCCGTAGGCACCCTAAAAGATTCGGTCGACCATGGTGGTCTCAGGTTAGATCTGGCGTTCGCAATAGTGAAACGGAGGCAACGATAGTGTGATGGTTCGGAGAGAGGCAAAGAGGATGCGACGACTGTTATGGTAGACAAAGGAGAACACCGACGATGACGATGACCAGCGGGAGGGATAAACCGGCACACTTTCTCTCTCTAATACACCGAAACACACTGTGACATCCGTCACTTTAAGGTCCGTCAATTAACGTGTTTGTCCGTCATCTATTCTAACGTTTGGTCATTCCTCATCATTATTTGACTCTTTATGTGGATATCATGTGTGCTTATTCCTCGTTGTGTGTGTGCATTCGTTATAACCGTGTGAAGACCTTAAAAAGACCTTTAAAACTTTCATTTTTGAAAACGTTAAATATATCATTTTATAAATATAATAAATGTTTTAATATAACCATTTCTTAAGTCATATAACATTAAATGAACTTTTACAATTAATATAAAACACCTAACAAAGTCGTTTTTCAACCGAACAAAATTTGGGAAAACTCGGGGTTAAGTGCAGGGACTAAACTTGTAATTTTGCAAACTTGGGCTGGGTATAAATACCCCCTTTCAGCCCTAGAAACCATTTCACCATCTTCTTCATCTTCATCTCCTATTCACACACAAAATCTCCATTTTAGCACCAAATCCAACCCGAGAGGTCTTGTTTTCTTCGTCTTGACATCATCTACAGCTTAGACTACCCCTCCTTAGCAGGTAGTTGTCTTTGGTTGTCCGTTTTCTAGCCTTTTCACGGCTGTCCAAACTAGGGTTTCGGGTGTTCGGGTTCAACCCGAACACACAAGGTCGTATGGGTGCGTGTGAGGTCTCTTTGCTTGTGTTTTATGCTTGTGTATGTTTGTTGAGTGTTTCTGGAGGTCCTTGTGGTGTAAAACCCGTGTTTAGAGCAGCTCGGGGGCTGCTCCTCCCGACCACAGTCGCGATTCTGCAGATCAGGCGACTGGGTCATCCATGCGATTGAGCCGTGCGACTGAGTGGGTCGTGCGACTGGATCATGCGTCTGAGTCAATCGCGCGACTGAGTTGTGCGACTAGGCATGTCGTGCGACTGAGTTTGCGACTGAGTGTCTGTGTGCGATTGAGTCATGCGTGCGAATGAGTGTATGCGAATGAGTCATGCGATTGAGTGTTTGTGTGCGATTGAGTCAGGTGACCGACTGAATGTGTGCGAATGAATGTGATTCGCACGACTGGAGTCCAATCGCACGAATGAAGGTTCAGTCGTACGAAAGTAGCTAATTCGCACGATTGAAGGTTGATTCGTGCGCATGGAAGTTGAGTCGTGCGATTGGGTGTTGTGTGGTACGACTGAAGGCCAATACGAATGAAGGCTCAATCGTACGAATGAAGCTGATTCGCACGATTGAGGGTTGATTCGCACGAATGGAGGTTGAGTCGTGCGTCTGACCTTGTATGCGACTGAAATTGTTGTGTTTGACCCTTGTGCGTGGGTGAGTATGTCGTGTGGTGTCGAGGTAACACTAACACAATAATGCCATTGTTTGGCCACAAATATTAAAGTCAACGCGAGAAAGGGCACAGAAACTATTTTGAGCAAATTGAACTAACGTTTTACAACGATCAAATTGACTTATAACTATTGACACTTATTCAATGTTCTTCAATAAACAACGATACTTTTACTAAACATCATCATTAGTGGCGACAATGTCTTGTACTTGGATCTACATAAGGTCTAGTACGTGTGTCAGTCTGTGTGTGTTGTGCGTGACCCATCCGATACGACCCGAACCGACCCATCATTATTGCGCGCTTATACATATATCATATCATTAATGCTATACAATAACTGTCAATAGGTGTTTGACTGTTTATTTGCATTCAACATTTGGGATACATCGATCATACATACTTACCACCTAACAAGTGAGTTTCGTGGCCCCTTTTTACGCTTATACAATATTTCAATCATTTACAAATTGGGGGAAAAGTATGCTTACACAATTTTTATGCTGTACAACTTACATACATTTTACATACAAGGAATCAACGTGATACTGTGTTGCAAGTACTATTTGATACATGCTTGGGTCTGCTGTGTGGTTCTATCTTTGCAACTATTTAATTCCAGTGTGGGAACCGACGGTTAGGTATTGGTAGTACTACTGGGTTGACACCCCCACCCTCGTTCGATGGTATACTAGTTGGTACCATCAGTGGCCAGGAACGGGCCCTTGGGTGAATATATGCCGACAATTTCTTTGTGTACGTCGCTAGGTTTGGTTGCAAAGCTCATGTCATGTGATATTTACTTGTGTAATAACTGTATTCACGGTATTCCGACGCGCTATTTATTACAGCATCACTTACATTTTTATTACATAAACCTGCGAGCTCACCAACAATTATGTTGACCGTTTTAAGCATATCTTTTCAGGTGATCATGCAAGTCCAGGAATCTAGGTGTGCTGCCTTAGTGGAGACCCTAGGATGCATTTTTGGGACTTAGCTCATTTTTGTTAAACAATCTTTTGAACAATGTTAACGCATGTAAACAATTATCAACTTTTGAACTTGTTCCCGGGTTGTGGGAATTAACATTTACATTTTCATCTTATGTGATTATGTGTTATCATCATCATGTTGCTTATGGCTATGTTGTCGTGAACATTGACTAAACACGACACAAGTCCCCTTGTTGTCGGGTGTCGTCATGACACGCATGTCATCATTATTTATATTGCTCTCTATCGCTTACCATGTGTTATGACGATCCCGGTCTCGTTACATCCCCGTGTTTCCGCTTTTAGCGGGGGTGTGACAGATTGGTATCAGAGCCATTGGTTATAGAGAATTAGGCAATACGCTTGACCTAGACTATAACCTAGGAACCTTCATGTAGATTTGCATGCTAGGACTCTGTATGCATATTATATCTCGTGTATGTGTTCCTCGCTGCTTGATTTGTTCATCTATTTGTTATGTGATCTTTCCACCCTATGAGAGAGCCCTTGTGCTCACTCTTTTATGGGGATGCTTCTATTGGATCTTCCGTTCCCTCTGCGCGCCGAGTTAGCTTATCAGATCCGGGTATTAAACCCGAAGAGATCATCACAGATCATGTTATTGTGCTTGACCTTGGACATTGAGATTAACTCTGAGGAGGTATATGTCTGAAACCTCGAAGGATGAGGAATAGACAACCTCCGTTAGACTAAACGTGATTGTATACATGGACTTACAACTGTTATGATGGATTATTATGGATATGATGTAAAGGAAAGTCGGGTGTCATGTAACCGGATCAGGCATCATTCTCGGTACATCGTGGGTGTGGTGGGAACGCTGCGGGGAACCCTATATATAAACATCACCGGTATACCGAGAATATGCTTGAAATGGGCTGCATGGTGGTCTGGCTGACCGGAACATGAACTTTGGAATTTGATAAGTGGAATACATTTGTATTTTATGGTGACTAAAGCTGATATGTTACCTCTTTTATGATTAGAACATGCCGCCTCGAAGAGTCACCCGTAGCAGTAGTGGCGGGAGTGAAGCCCCAAGGGGCAGAGGCCGAGGCAGAGGCAGAGCACCAAGAGCAAACGATGCTCCTGCCAGTAACAGCCAAGGAACAGGGAACGCCGACATGGCAGCCCTGATCGCTCAGCAATTGGCCGCACTGATTCCTACTATAGTGGCCCAAGTGAGCGACGCACTTCAACAACACCACCCTCACGGGGATGGTGGCAACGATGAAGGAGCCCAAGGTGGGATTGAAACTGAAACGGGAAACGGGAACCCGACTGGAAACGAGAGCAACCAGGAAACCGGAAATGGTGGCACGGCCGGTATCGAAACCGGGGTGGTTAATGCTCGTCGGGGATGTTCGTACAAGGAGTTCGTGGCTTGTAAGCCAAGGGAATTCGACGGGAAAGGTGGGGCGATAGCCCTAACCAGGTGGTTGGAAAAGATGGAGGCAGTGATCGACATCAGTGAGTGCCTCGACAGCCAGAGGATCAAGTACGCCACTTGTTCTCTACAGGGTAAAGCCCTAACCTGGTGGAACACTCAGATTCAAGCTCGAGGAAGAGAGTCTGCGATGCAAATGTCGTGGGACGAGTTTAAAGCCTTGATTACCGAGGAATACTGCCCTCTGAACGAGATGCAGAAGCTGGAGCATGAGTTCTGGAATCATGCTATGGTGGGGGCAGGATATGCAGCTTATACTGACCGTTTTCATGAGCTGGCAAGATTGGTTCCGCATCTAGTCACGCCGGAATCGAAGAGGATTGAAAGGTATATTTGGGGACTCGCGCCTCAAATTAGAGCTATGGTCACAGCAGCCGCTCCTCCTACTATTCAGAGCGCAATTCTGAAAGCTGGCGCTTTGACTGATGAGATGATTAGAACAGGGGTTTTGGGCCGAGGGGCCGAGAAGAGGAAGGATGTTGGGGAATCGAGCCGGACGAGTGCCGGAAGGTTTGAGAAGAGGTCTAAGCCGACCAGGAATTTTGTGGCCGTGTCTCAGGCCAGAAGAGAGTATGTGGGGCCGCACCCCAAATGTGACAGGTGCAATTATCATCATCCCCCAGGGACACTGTGCCGGGTGTGCGCTAACTGTAAGCGCCCGGGTCATTTGCCAAGAGATTGTAGAACGGCACCGAATCTTGTAGCACCCGTCAACGCGGTTAACCCCGCCGGGAATGCAAGGGCTTGCTTTGAGTGTGGGAGCCCCGATCACTACAGGAATATGTGCCCCAGGCTGAATCGGGCACCGGGTCAACAGGGGAACAACCAGCAACAGGTGTTGGCTATCGCTGGGAATCAAGGCCCGGCTACTCATGGAAACGCAGCTCGGGGACGTGCATTCGTCATTGGAGCCAATGATGCTCGTCAGGACCCGAATGTTGTCACGGGTACGCACTTACTCAATCATCACTTCGCATCTATATTATTTGATACTGGAGCAGACAATAGTTTTATTTCTTTCGAGTTTGTGCAATTGCTTGATTTGAGTCCTAGTAGGCTAGAAACTAGCTACTCTGTAAAAATGGCCAATGGTAGGGTTGCTCAGGCCGATGAGATTATTAGAAAGTGTTCGTTGACGTTGGAGGATCATACCTTTGAGATAGATTTGATACCCTTCGAGTTAGGAAGCTTCGATGTGATTGTGGGTATGGATTGGTTGTCGCAGAATGGAGCAGAGATTGTCTGTCGAGACAAGGTAGTACGTATCCCTATGCCAAACGGGGAAGTACTCAAGGTTCGGGGAGAACGACCGGGTAAGAGCTTAAAGCTTATTTCCTGCATGAAAGCACGCCAGAGTTTACGAAAGCAGTGCTATGCTTTTCTGGCTCATGTAGTCGAAAAGAAAGACGAAGAGAGGAAACTGGTGGATATTCCAGTGTACGGGATTACCCAGAAGTATTTCCAGATGACTTGTCTGGTTTACCTCCTCCACGACAGGTGGAATTCCGTATTGAGTTGGTTCCTGGAGCTACACCGGTAGCGAAAACGCCTTATCGACTAGCGCCATCCGAGATGCAAGAATTGTCTAGTCAATTACAGGAACTACTGGAGAAGGGTTTTATTCGACCGAGTCATTCACCGTGGGGAGCGCCGGTACTATTTGTCAAGAAGAAGGACGGATCGTTCCGTATGTGCATCGATTACCGTGAACTGAACAAGTTGACGGTGAAGAACCGATATCCTCTCCCCAGGATCGACGATTTATTTGATCAGCTGCAAGGAGCTTCGTATTTTTCAAAGATCGATCTACGTTCTGGTTATCATCAGCTAAGGGTTTTCGAGGACGACATACCGAAGACTGCGTTCAGGACTCGTTATGGGCATTATGAGTTCTTGGTCATGCCGTTCGGATTGACTAACGCACCAGCTGTGTTCATGGATCTAATGAATCGGGTGTGCAAACCTTACTTGGATAAGTTCGTGATCGTGTTCATAGACGATATACTTATCTACTCCCGATCAAAAGAGGATCATGTAGAACATCTTCGGGCTATTCTGGAGCTGCTACGCGAAGAGAAACTTTTCGCCAAGTTCTCGAAGTGTGAATTTTGGCTGCGACAAGTGAAGTTTTTGGGTCATGTGGTTAACGAGGACGGGATTCACGTAGATCCCGGCAAGATCGAAGCGGTGAAGAAGTGGGATACGCCCCAGACGCCATCAGAGATACGGCAATTCTTAGGATTGGCCGGTTATTATCGTCGCTTCATCGCGAACTTTTCAAAGATCGCGCAACCGTTGACCCTGCTTACTCAGAAAGACAAGAAGTTTGACTGGGCATTTGCACAAGAGCAAGCGTTCCAAACGTTGAAAGAGAAGCTGTGCAACGCGCCGATATTGTCTCTCCCAGACGGAACAGATGATTTTGTGGTTTACTGCGATGCGTCACATCAAGGGTTGGGATGTGTACTGATGCAAAAGGACAAGGTGATTGCCTACGCTTCGCGACAACTTAAAGTGCACGAAAAGAACTACACCACTCATGATCTTGAGTTGGGCGCTGTAGTATTCGCACTCAAAATTTGGAGGCATTACCTGTATGGCACCAAATGCATCATCTTCACCGATCATAAAAGCCTTCAACACATTCTGGATCAGAAAGAACTCAACATGCGCCAACGACGTTGGGTAGAGCTTCTTAGCGACTACGATTGTGAAATCCGGTATCATCCGGGGAAAGCTAACGTGGTGGCTGATGCCTTAAGCCGTAAGGAACGTGTGAAACCACTGCGTGCACGAGCATTGGGTTTGACCATCCAAACCAACTTGAAAGCTCGGATTCAAATTGCACAGAGTGAGGCATTGAAAGAAGAAAACCTTGTGGGAGAAGAGTTCCGGGGGTTAGATAAACAGATGATTCGCAAGGAGGACGGTATTCAGTACTTCATGGATCGCATATGGGTACCCAAATGGGGAGGTGTTCGAACCTTAGTCATGGATGAAGCCCACAAGACGCGATATTCTATTCATCCTGGTGCAGACAAGATGTATCATGATCTTAAGGATCTATACTGGTGGCCAGGCATGAAGAAAGACATTGCCTTGTACGTCAGCCAATGCTTGACGTGTTCGAAGGTCAAAGCTGAACATCAAAAGCCATCGGGATTATTACAGCAACCTGAGATTCCCGAGTGGAAATGGGAGAACATAGCTATGGATTTCATTACCAACTCCCTAGAACAAGCAGCTGCCATGACTCGATATGGGTCATTGTTGATAGAATGACAAAGTCAGCACACTTCTTGCCTATCCGAGAAGATTATAAGATGGATAAGTTGGCGAGATTGTACATCAAAGAGGTCGTGACACGGCACGGGGTGCCGGTGTCAATCATATCCGACCGTGATAGCAGATTCACTTCACGTTTTTGGCAGACGCTACAGAAAGCGATGGGCACTCGGTTAGACATGAGTACAGCCTATCACCCTCAAACAGATGGCCAAAGTGAACGCACTATACAGACGCTAGAAGACATGTTGAGAGCGTGTGTAATTGATTTTGGAGGTAGCTGGGATGCTCATCTGCCGTTGATTGAGTTCTCCTACAACAACAGCTACCATACAAGCATTGGATGTGCTCCATTTGAAGCATTGTATGGAAGAAAATGCAGATCTCCCGTTTGTTGGGCCGAAATTGGTGAAAGTCAACTGACAGGCCCAGAGATCATCCAAGAGACAACATACAAGATTTTCCAAATCAAAGATCGACTCAAAGCCGCGCGAGATCGCCAAAAGAGCTATGCCGACAATCGTTGGAAGCCTCTAGAATTCGATGTTGGGGATCGTGTGTTACTCAAAGTTTCCCCTTGGAAAGGAGTCGTTCGATTCGGAAAGAAAGGGAAGTTAGCCCCGAGATACGTTGGACCATTTGAGATCACTGAAAGGATCGGTCCAGTGGCTTACCGGTTAAGATTGCCACAAGAGCTTAGCGGTGTGCATGATACTTTTCACGTGTCAAACCTCAAGAAATGTTTGGCCGATGAATCCCTTCACGTGCCAATCGAGGAAATCAAGATTGATGACAAGCTTCATTTTGTTGAAGAACCCATTGAGGTCATGGATCGAAAGGTCAAGCAACTGAAGCGCAGTAGGATACCTATTGTTCGCGTAAGGTGGAATTCAAAACGAGGGCCAGAGTTTACATGGGAACGTGAAGATCAGATGAAACTCAAATATCCACATCTTTTCGAGGATGACACTCTTGGACCTAACTCCAGCTGAATTTCGGGACGAAATTCTCTCAACTGGGGGATACTGTGACATCCGTCACTTTAAGGTTCGTCAATTAACGTGTTTGTCCGTCATCTATTATAAGTTTGGTCATTCCTCATCATTATTTGACTCTTTATGTGGATATCATGTGTGCTTATTCCTTGTTGTGTGTGTGCATTCGTTATAACCGTGTGAAGACCTTAAAAAGACCTTTAAAACTTTCATTTTTGAAAACGTTAAATATATCATTTTATAAATATAATAAATGTTTTAATATAACCATTTCTTAAGTCATAATAACATTAAATGAACTTTTACAATTAATATGAAACACCTAACAAAGTCGTTTTTCAACCGAACAAAATTTGGGAAAACTCGGGTTTAAGTGCAGGGACTAAACTTGAAATTTTGCAAACTTGGGCTGGGTATAAATACCCCCTTATCAGCCCTAGAAACCATTCACCATCTTCTTCATCTTCATCTCCTATTCACACACAAAATCTCCATTTTAGCACCAAATCCAACCCGAGAGGTCTTGTTTTCTTCGTCTTGACATCATCTACAGCTTAGACTACCCCTCCTTAGCAGGTAGTTGTCTTTGGTTGTCCGTTTTCTAGCCTTTTTACGGCTGTCCAAACTAGGGTTTCGGGTGTTCGGGTTCAACCCGAACACACAAGGTCGTATGGGTGCGTGTGAGGTCTCTTTGCTTGTGTTTTATGCTTGTGTATGTTTGTTGAGTGTTTCTGGAGGTCCTTGTGGTGTAAAACCCGTGTTTAGAGTAGCTCGGGGGCTGCTCCTCCCGACCACAGTCGCGATTCTGCAGATCAGGCGACTGGGTCATCCATGCGATTGAGCCGTGCGACTGAGTGGGTCGTGCGACTGGAATCATGCGTCTGAGTCAATCGCGCGACTGAGTTGTGCGACTAGGCATGTCGTGCGACTGAGTTGTGCGACTGTGTGTCTGTGTGCGATTGAGTCATGCGTGCGAATGAGTGTATGCGAATGAGTCATGCGTGCGAATGAGTGTATGCGAATGAGTCATGCGATTGAGTGTTTGTGTGCAATTGAGTCAGGTGACCGACTGAATGTGTGCGAATGAATGTGATTCGCACGACTGGAGTCCAATCGCACGAATGAAGGTTCAGTCATACGAAAGTAGCTAATTCGCACGATTGAAGGTTGATTCGTGCGCATGGAAGTTGAGTCGTGCGATTGGGTGTTGTGTGGTACGACTGAAGGCCAATCATACGAATGAAGGCTCAATCGTACGAATGAAGCTGATTCGCACGATTGAGGGTTGATTCGCACGAATGGAGGTTGAGTCGTGCGTCTGACCTTGTATGCGACTGAAATTGTTGTGTTTGACCTCTTGTGCGTGGTGTGAGTAGGTCGTGTGGTGTCGAGGTAACACTAACACAATAATGCCATTGTTTGGCTACAAATATTAAAGTCAACGCGAGAAAGGGCACAGAAACTATTTTGAGCAAATTGAACTAACGTTTTACAACGATCAAATTGACTTATAACTATTGACACTTATTCAATGTTTCTTCAATAAACAACGAGACTTTACTAAAACATCATCATTAATGGCGACAATGTCTTGTACTTGGATCTACATAAGGTCTAGTACGTGTGTCAGTCTGTGTGTGTTGTGCGTGACCCATCCGATACGACCCGAACCGACCCATCATTATTGCGCGCTTATACATATATCATATCATTAATGCTATACAATAACTGTCAATAGGTGTTTGACTGTTTATTTGCATTCAACATTTGGGATACATCGATCATACATACTTACCACCTAACAAGTGAGTTTCGTGGCCCCTTTTTACGCTTATACAATATTTCAATCATTTACAAATTGGGAGAAAAGTATGCTTACACAATTTTTATGCTGTACAACTTACATACATTTTACATACAAGGAATCAACGTGATACTGTGTTGCAAGTACTATTTGATACATGCTTGGGTCTGCTGTGTGGTTCTATCTTTGCAACTATTTAATTCCAGTGTGGGAACCGACGGTTAGGTATTGGTAGTACTACTGGGTTGACACCCCCACCCTCGTTCGATGGTATACTAGTTGGTACCATCAGTGGCCAGGAACGGGCCCTTGGGTGAATATATGCCGACAATTTCTTTGTGTACGTCGCTAGGTTTGGTTGCAAAGCTCATGTCGTGTGATATTTACTTGTGTAATAACTGTATTCACGGTATTCCGACGCGCTATTTATTACAACATCACTTACATTTTTATTACATAAACCTGCGAGCTCACCAACAATTATGTTGACCGTTTTAAGCATATCTTTTCAGGTGATCATGCAAGCCCAGGAATCTAGGTGTGCTGCCTTAGTGGAGACCCTAGGATGCATTTTTGGGACTTAGCTCATTTTGTTAATCAATCTTTTGAACAATGTGAACGCATGTAAACAATTATTAACTTTTAAAACTTGTTCTCGGGTTGTGGGAATTAACATTTACATTTTCATGTTATGTGATTATGTGTTATCATCATCATGTTGCTTATGGCTATGTTGTCGTGAACATTGACTAAACACGACACAAGTCCCCTTGTTGTCGGGTGTCGTCATGACACGCATGTCATCATTTATTTATGTTGCTCTCTATCGCTTACCATGTGTTATGACGATCCCGGTCTCGTTACATCCCCGTGTTTCCGCTTTTAGCGGGGGTGTGACACACACCCCCTCTCTTCTTTTGATGGAAACCATATGTATTAGCTTATTATACCATGATACTTAATAGGTGTACACAAATAAAGACAAAAAAATATCTGTTTAACTCCTTTATCTATACTACTATATAACACATATTAGAATGATAAGAGTGTAATTTCATTCAAAGTGTAAGACACCTATACAACATTTTAATCATAGAGAGTGCATTATGCAATAGTTTCACTTTTGCTCCCATTTAATTAACTTCTTCTAATTATTGTATTATTTAATACACATTATTATATATTATTTAATAATATGATATTATTTAATTCACTTTATTAAATTTTATTTTATTTATAATAATATAAATTGACATTTAAATTTATAGTTACTAATCATATTTTTATAACTAAATACTATTTAAATTAAGTATTATTTTATTTAAATACTTATATCTATACTACTATATAATACATCTCTTTTGATAGAAATGTAATTTTGCTAAGCATACAAGTTTTGAAGCAACATGTACAAAGGAGTGCAATGTATTTAAAAGGGGTAGAATAGGGAATTGAGTAAGATTTTAAAACACTTTAGAAGTAATATGGTAAATTTATCTATTAAATTTTATATAACTTGATATTTTTGTCATTATCTCTTTTCAATAGGCATTATTAATACATTATTTATAATATGATATTATTTAATTCACTTCATTAAATTTTATTTTATTTATTATACTATAAATTGATATTTAAATTTATATTTACTAATTATATTTTTATAACTAAATACTATTTAAATTAAGTATTATTTTATTTAAATATTTAAGTATGTAAATTATATATATCTTCATATTTATAATAACTATAATACTAATATTTTTAGGGGCATATTGTGAGTTTAATAATTTTAATATTCATCTATATCTTTTATAATAAAAGTGAAAGGAGGATAGAATGATAATTTTACATGTGGATTAAGACACCCATATGAAAAGCCATGCTTAAATTTCAAAAATTAACCATTTTATTCCATTTATACTCTTATAATAAATTATAACATATGATGCTTATAGTACAAATACTAAAGCATATACACGTGGTCAAACAAAATCGGCATTTACTTTCAATGCCGTTCATTTATTGCGATTGAGCACTAATACCTCTTCCCCTTTTCATTACCGGTTGTTAACAGCTCAATAACAATCAAGATGGTAATTTGTGGTGAGAATTTCTCCATTAACTTTCTCCGGTCTATGCAAATCCCCACCGAAAGCTGCCTCCGATAATTATAAAACTTTAACCTATATTCATAAAACGAAACCCACCTAAAATCTAGGTAATAAGTGATTTCTGACCATAAATACCACCCCTACTTTCACTAATATTTATTGGATAATATAGTTGTCTTAAAGACTTTTGTAATATACGTAATTGTTTTCTTTTGATTCAATTTTTTAATAATTATATTTTGATTTTTTAAATCACGTCATAACGCACTGATCTGATAAAATTGAATTCCCAAAAAAATGCGCAACAGTCGTATTGCCACAACGCACGGAGGCATTTCCACTAGTAGGTTAATATATATGTAAATAACTTTTTTTGGAGATTTAATTATTACAAGAATATTTAAAGCTACTCCCTCTTATCAGGCTTATATGTTTGAATTTTTCTAGCCACATTAATATTTCTTTTTTGTCATTGTATGTCGTGCAATTCTTCAGGATAATACATCAATGATAACTTTGCTATATGATGATGCTTGTGCGCATAAATCCAACATGGCTAATGAGAAGAATTAGCGGAATGTTTCGAGCATTGATTGGTTAGTAGGTTTTCTTAAAAAACGTTTAGTTGTCTTGAATTATTCTGTTAACCAAGCCGTATTGTAAGTATTCTTATGAAGAGACACAAAACTAATAATAAATAAATAATAGTAGGAAGGAATTTTAGGAAAAAGAAGGTACATAAACAAGTTGCATTGGGCATTTAAACTAGGTCCAACCCAAATTTTAATTAAGACCAACCTGATCAACTGGTAAAGACTAGACCAACCTATCCCATATGATTCCGGTCCTTGTTTCTCGGGCCAAACAAACTCAGCTCCGGGCCAGTTCAGGCCAGACGGGAGCGCATGTTCGACTCATTACTCACAGTAGTGTACTACATAACACCAGTCCAGGTTAGATCAAATTGCAAGACCGGAAGGTTTTAAAATAAACAGAAACAGGGTCCTCTTTTCTTTTTCGGACCCAAAGGTGAAAATGGATCAAAAAGAGCAGAGCAGCTCCGACACTTGCCCCATCTGCCTTTCCCCCATTCTTCATGAATCTTACTTGGATCAATGCTTCCGTACGTATCATCATCATCATCATCATCATCTTCTTTTTCTTTTCCTCATATTTCTAGTCTTTCATATTCCAAATCTCTACTTCCTCTCAGGAATTTTTAGTTCGTATCGTTATATTTGGATGATAACACGCAAATTGATATGTTCTTTCGTTTTTATCTTTTCTAGATGTATAAATCGTGTAATCTGGAGACTCATTTCCAAATTTTAGGTCTATTCACCTTCAAATTTGATAGACTTATTATGAATTATCGAGGGAAAATAATAATAATGACCTCAATTTTGGTTTTATTTGTCCTATCATTGTTGAGGCAAGTTTTGACCTAATGATCATCAATATTATTATGTATGTAATACAAGTTAAACATGTTAACTCATAATCTATATTGAATTTGAAATGCTAAAAACTCATCACCAAATTTGTGAAACATGACTGTGAGTATTGTATTTAAAGTGTTGAGCCTCTATTTTATTGCCCTTTTCGCTCTGTGCAGTTATATTGAGCGTTAATGTTATATAACTATGTTATACACTCATATGACCAATTTGCAGATAAGTTTTGCTACAATTGCATCCTGCAATGGGCGAAATTTGTTCCGGGTAACCATTCACCTCAACAATCCTTTGTAAAGTGTCCCCTTTGTAAGGTTTGACATACTCAACTTTCTTGCAATCTTGCATCAATTCTGATTGGATGTTTTTGGTGAACCAACTTTATGATAATGAATATGCAGACAAAAAGTTCATCTATTATATATGAGTATGATGGAAATTCTTTTCAGCAACATCCTATCTATCAGAAGTCAGAAACCAGGTAAATTTTGTATGTTCTATGGTGTTCTTTCCCTTCAATCTTGGGTTAAAATCTGTTAGCTTACTTTTTCCATGCATTGTATTTGTAGAAATTTCTTTACAAATGCCCACAAGTACAGATTAAAGTGCTACTATGTTGAGTCAGGTATTTTTTTTGACAATGAGCGGACTGGGTAATGGGTTAAAATAGGTTTGGACTTTGGATAGGTTGGGCTGACTGGCAACCTGTTTTTGTCCTTTTTTCTTGTTGATTTTGTAAATACTTGTGTGTTAAGTTTTTTTTTAACAACATTATGTAAACGATGATTACTAAAACTACATTGTGTTAATACCAATATCACTTGGTTATTAAACGATCTGCATTTTACCCGTTGCCAAGTAATAAAACTAGAATTGGCCACCTGTATACTTATAAACTTTGTATATCAGGTAATTCAGTTGGTAATATCAACATAGGGCGGTATTGGAAGTCCTATAAATACCGTCAGCCAAATCAGTGGCTATATAGTTGGGTGAGCAGAGAAATTCAAGCTTTGCTTCAGGTACACTTCATTATTTTATTGATGCTTATTTGATCTTCATCAAGGACATATTTACATTTTACACAAGGGTTTTCTCACTAATTTTATTATTGATACTTGTTTTATTGGTTTGTTTTCTCATCTTTTTTGTAGGAGAAAGATGTTGATATAATTGTGCATCACATTCTTGGGGTCATCGATTCATGGAGGAGGTAAGGTTCCATTAATTTGAACCATTTTGCTCTTCTTTCACAATTCTATGAGTTTCATTTGTATTTCTTTTTACACCATATTAGTGGGACCCATGAGATAAATTGAACAGTAATAAACGTCAAATTCCTGCGTTAGTAACTGAACATTGTAATTGGTGACGCCAAGCCTGTATATGAAATTTCATTATATGATTACTTACAAGGTGCATGATGCCATGTACTTAACTATCAGTCAAATAATGACAAAGAGATCTTGCAAAAATTTTACAGAATTGTTTTTACATAGATTTCGTATCAATGACTTCTGTTGCAGAAACGAGCCAAAAGGGTGTAAAATTTCACCTGAACAGAAACAAGAAGAGTTCAAGAGGATAATAGCAGATGCTGCAAAACCTTTCTTAAGAGGAAGAACTGATCGATTTGTGGACGAGCTGGAAATGTTTGTAGCTTCAGCATTGAATATTGAAGCATATGATAAAGTGTATGCCAACCATTTGGGATGGAAGATTCCTGAGATAAATTATGAGGATGATGAAGAACCTGAAGAACGCGATCCTATGATTCCATTGTTGTCTTTTTCTGATGAGGATATGGATGAAACTGCTTGATTTTGATGGCAAAAGCACAAGTGTTTAAGGTTTTGTAGATGAAATTGATGTTAAAGAAGATGGTTTTGCCGTTTATTGTTGAGTATGTTATGTATGTATAAATTTAATCAAAGTGTTGTGAATGATAAACGTGGAAGATAAAACTGTTAAGTATTCAGTTATTTCTTATATGTGGGATTAGGGTTTTAAAATTTGGAATTTATGGATTAGAGTTTCATGGGTTCTCATTTGTGGATCTAGGGTTCTAAGTTGTCCTTTAGATTTGGGGTTTGATGCTTTGTGATTTATGGTGATGTTTTCACACTTGATGGTGGTCATGAACGGTGGTGAGTGGTTGTTTTGATATTTGGATGGGTCATGGTGGTGGGAATGGTAGGTGATGGTGACGGTTATAAAAGCAAGCAAGATAATGTATAATGTATATGATCATTGATGTTTCCTAAGCAATTCTATCTTTAGTGGATTTGAAAAGAAAATTTTCATGACAGGATCTAAAACTCTTATTGCATTTTACGATTTTGGTATTGTAAAAAAGCGAATCCTTTTATGCGGATTGTTAAAATACTTAAATTATTTTATGTTTTGACAGGTAGTAGGCCAACTAATCCTAAAACACTCTTCTTGTTTAAAAAACCAATCAAAACATCTAAATCATTTACTCAAGCAAGGTGCATGCGTACAAACACCCTTAAAGCTATTTATAAGTAATGAGCAATATAGTAAGTAATAAAACATTATGATAATTGCTAATAAAGTATATTAGATGAAAATAAATAATTTGTTCATCAACAACTATCATTTCAATAATAAGTCTTATTGAGGTTTTGATCACTTTGTTGCATTTGGACTCTTATTATACGAACCATCATGATAAAGTTTTAAACTTTAACATCAAAGTTGTTCAACATGATTATCTGATAAATCAATCAAATTCTGTAAAAAATAAAATGAATCAAAGCTAAGTAAATGCCATTTTATTTTCAAACAAAAAGAGAAAAAGAGTAGTGAGAAATTTATGAACAGACTGGGCTCTATCAAGGTAGGAATAAAATTTGAAATCCAAAAAGTATGAATTGATTTGTTGAAAATACATGTATCAAATAAAAGCTTTCATGTTTTTAAAAATGACTTTCATGATAATATTTAAATTTTACAAAGAAGTTGTAAACCTTATTAATTTATGAATATGATTTGAAATTACAATGAAATCAAATGTAAAAATCTGAAATTATAAAATATGTAGGTAAATGGAAACCAAATTTTTTTACGAAATCTCATGATTAGAATTTAACATGAAATGAATTTCTTTAGGTTTTTAAATTTGAAATCATGTTTATTATGAAACTATAGATAACTTGAAAGTCAAACTTATTATTAGTTATATTTTTAAAGATAAATAAGAAAACATCTTTATATTTTAATTAAATAAAGTTGTAGATATTTTAAGAAACAAATGTAGACTAATTTAAAAAATACCATGTGGTTAATGGTGGGCTTAGAAAATATTATGTGACACATAAGATGTTTGTATATTATAATAGTAAGATAATATTTAAGACTATATATATTGGCCTTTATACCTCTCCTTTCATTTGTAGAGTATGAGGGTGCTCGACTTTAACCTTCTTGTATACTCAACAAAGCCACAATCCTAGCAGTGGTGATGACTGGGGCTCTTGTTCTTTAATAACATTGAACCTTCTTCTCATGGACCTTGAAGAGATGATCATTTAGCTTTTCATGATTATTTTAGGATCAGGTTAAAGGGACACCACAGACAGTTATATTGACACCGCCTTGTACCTATAAAACTCTTACAAACCTCCAGCCACTACACTTTGCTTTGTATTTCCCTTATGTCGGTCTGTCTAACATTGAGTGCTCCCTTATAATCACCACCACGATCACATTTAGGGTGTCTCATGCAGTCCCGTTTGGCTAAACGACTCGTATTGCAAGCGTCTATTTATCCATATGTACCCGAATATCTTCAATATATGTGATGGTTGTAAGGAAGCTTATAATATGCAAAATAGAAAAAATATATTCTCAGAATGAATAACATACAAAATAAAAAAAAAGGTTTTGCAATAATATTGTAAATGATTATACAAGTATAAAAAAATATTATTTTCAAAAGTACTAAAACAATTATACAGCTTGTCTAGGTAATTAATTCAAATTTGGGATTACGTACTTTATGTAATTGGGATAAATCAGTGATCGTTAATGTATTTCATATCAGATGATCTTGATATGATTGAATCATGTGGAACATATGTTTTAAATCATGCATTTGGATACTAAAACTTATGATGACCATTTCTTTAGAATGTTTTTGAAAAATCTGTAGAGTTGTAATCTTTATTTTGATAAAACTGAATCAAGCAATAACAGCTATATCTTCATTCCCTATTAACAACATGCTGAATTACCAAACAAAGAAGGCCATGAGCCTGTGGATGTGGACTCGGCGAGGGACAGGGTGGTGGTGCGAATTGGTGATGTGGGAAAGAGAGATGATTGTGGAAGCAAGATGGTAGGAATGGTGGTGCCCATCTAGAGAAATAACAAATAAATTCTTCCTGTGTCGGTTTCGTTGATGGCAAAACATGGTTCAGACAAGTTCTTACTAAACCTTGGTGCGACTCTTTATCCGACATTGAAAGAACATGTTGAATTGCTGAGAAATTGATATGTTTTTTTCTAAACAAACAAATATGCATACACATAATATATGAAGAAATTTTTTCATGAAGCTTATACAAATGTTACAATAAGATTAAAATGTGATATGTTGCAGATGCAGCAAACATTGATATCTGACAGATTTTCACTTTATTAAGGAAATGATTGTTGATCGTCTTATCAAAAATCAAGTCAAATATAAACTGTCCAAAACTGCAAAACCAGCAGCAACACCGCCTTCATTTGATGAAGAAACTTTGGTGCGCATCAGATAGCCACATTGTTCGTTGCTAATTATCTTTTCTTTGTTCCTGCATTATATAATTATATATGCTCAGTTGATATCATATTATATCAAAGCAATAAAAATCGATAGGATGTTGGCGTAAGTATGATACATATACCTTATATATGCACTGAATATCCCGAGTTCAGATATAGCATGTTCTTTGTAGGAGATACCGTCTCTTACAAGAATTGTTGGGAAAACGGTTGGGAAAATTCTTTGCATGAGAATGTAAGCCGCTTCTTCGTCAGACCCTTCTTTTTGCAATCTTAAAAGTGTTTCCTTAACATCATCTCCATATATGTTGTTACCTGAGTTAAAAAATATAATATATAAAAAGATAAGTTCAATTACAGAATGGAATTAACCAAGAACCCCAATACCTGACCATACATACTGGTTCAGTTAAGTTCTGTTTGGCAGTATCTGGCTCGAACCAATATACACAGTTCTGGTTATAACCAAAAATAATAAATAAAAAAAAACAAAAAAAAACAGTCCTTGATCAGGTCCAGTTCGAGTCATAGAAATCGGTTTTGTGATTCTATACTGACTTTTGCACACAACGTGTAAACTTATGCAATCATATGTATAAGGTGTAGTATGACCTCCGCCTTCTCTTTGTGGCTTCATGACATATGCACCGGGCTGCTGAATAGCATTCTTGACGGCATCTGAATCATCCAGACTCCACAATCCAGCAAAGCATTCCCTAAGCTTTGCAATGTCGTCTTTGTTTTCAAGAAACCTGCTCCCACAACAAGAACCGATCAATGATCAATTCTCAAATTACCAAAATGCCCCCTCACTTGTTTGGTCATTATAAATTATATTCAAGTTAAATTTCTCCAAAACAGCTATCAAATCATAGGTATTTTGGCCCATTTTATAAAAATTTATCGTTACCTCTCCAGTACATTCGGTTTGGCAAGCTCCTGTTGAACTTTCTTGGTGCCAGTTAAATGATAAGAGATTGAAGGGCACTTAATAGCCGAGGATTCCTCCATCAATAGCCTAGCTCTCCACTCCTGCAAGATACATAATCAACACCAAATGCTGCTTCCTTTTCAAATCTTAAAAGTATAAACATGCTAACGATTCATTAGAACATGTACTCACAGACTCAGAAGGATAATCAGTGGGTGCATATCCAGCTCTAAAATATATGACTGCAACAGTTTCACCGCCCCTGAAACCTTCTAACATTCAGATTTGGTTTTGTTACAAAATGTTTTAAGATTCACAAAAGAAATATACATACACTACAAGAGTTCCATCTGAAAGAATCTCCCCTTGTGCATCAACTTCTGCCAGTGTTTTCCGAATGCTTGTAACATTATGTGTGTTGATAAGCTCAGGACTACATTTTAATATTAGCAGGGATGACAAGAGGCCGGTTAAAGATGGGCTCTGTAGCGACAGTCCATAACCGATTGTAAAACCATGTCCCATACCCAAATTGCCATCCCAAATGTTTCAGGTTTTTCATTCATCCATAAATATTAGTCCCAAAAGGGGTGTTTCTTTCAACAGAATTACTTTTATCAAAAACAAATAACTGATTATTGCAATTCCAGTTCAAACACACATTCAAACAACCGTTGACAAATCTTTAAATCTTTATATATTCACAGGAAAAAAAATGTTTTTTGGAATGATGAATGGAACATCTAGTTTGACAGTTATATGAGAAAGGATATCTTTCCTTCAGGGTTGAAGTGAGCCAATGTTGGTCATACATGTTTCTTTCTCCAGGTTGAACAATAACCATAACTACTGCACTGTGTAACAAAATCATCAAGACTTTTTAACACCACATTTTATAAAAGTAAAAAAAAATGCATAAGTTATAGCACAAAAAAAAAAAAAAAAAAAAAATCGAACCTCGGATTGCTATACTCTGTCCACGCTTTTGCCAACGCCTCTGCAAACTTAGTTGCTGAAGTGTTTACTGGGATTTTATGGGAATCAAGCCCAAGGGATTTCTTGTAATGAGAAAGTAAGCTCCTGCAAGATGAAAATTAAATTTGAAGTCAATTTCATACCAACACCATATAAGAAAAGTTGGAATGTATATGTTACCTATGAAGGTCACTGACAAGACAACTTAACCCAGAAAATGAACATGAAATGGTGTTCAGTTCTATTTGGAGAAGTAAATTTGTTTTCTCATCAAGCATATAGTCCGATCGATGTAATCCCATGCGAATATCCTAAAAAAGATTTAGAAAAATTGATAACTTCTCCACACCTGAATAAGATAGGATCAATTGCATATATGCCCTTCTAAATATCCCTTAAATGCATATATACCCAAGCAAAAACTTTAATTGCATATATACCCAATTTATTGTAATGACAATATTACCCTTCCAAAAAAATTAATAAGAACTTACACATGGGTATATATGCTATTAATGAGTTTTATAAGGGAAAATATGCTTTTAATCTATTTATTATTTATAAAGTTGGTAAGGGAAAATTTGCCAATTATAAAGTTTTAGTAAAAAGTAAGGGTACTTTTAATGAAAATGGGTAAATTTGCTAATTATGAGGTTTTGTAAGGGTATATATGCATTTAAAATTTTTGCTTGGGTATATATACAATTAAAGAATTTTAGAGGGGGAAATATGCTTTTAACCCAATAAGATATATTATATTACATGGGAACTAATATCAAGTAGAGATCCATGAAAAACACATAAGCACTTGTACCTAGTGCTCATCATGTATAGTGGGAGACAGAAAGATAGACTGTTATACAGTTACATAACCACCTTATGTACAAGTGTTTATGTTGTTTTCACAATCTCTGCTTAAAATTAATTTGTATTAGATACCTCCTTCTTGCCGATTTGTAGCATCCTCGAGTGTATATCTAGAAGTCTGGAGGTAAAGGCGTCTACTTTCTTTGTTCTGCGATTTCAGTAGAAAAGATGTAGTTTGAAAACATACTATTTTTATTAAAACCAAAAAACAACTAAAAGGGGCAAAAATAAAACACCACATCAAGAATCATACTCTAAACACATGAATTATGTAAAGATCTTTATGAAACATCAAAAACTAAGCAAACAAAATTAGATTTTTTTTACATACTTTAACAGGCATATTTATCAATTAAGTATTTATATTGAAATTATCATATCAATTACATCATTTTCATTCCACTGTAATCAAATTACCTAGAAAGAGTGTCCTGTAAGAAGTTGCCATCCAAACTAACCCTATCAACTAGCTCATTAAAAATTGGTGCCAGTTCACAAGCTTGCTTCCATTGGCTCTCTGGAAATGAATGTGGCAACAATGCAATTGGGGCATGAACCATTCCCACTCCAGGAACCGATCCTGATCTCTGCAGAAACAATCAAAATCAATATTACAAATCTCACTTCAAATTACTGCAAAAAACAAATAAACCCCACGATTACTGAATCAACGAGAAGCAATAGCCAATAGGGGTCGATTGATTACATGATTAAACTCGAAAAAAGCACAAAAACGAAGAACCCACCTGGGTATTTCTGTCTCCTACGACAAGGCCATGAAGAGAACTCCAAACGAGAGCATCATGAACCAGCTTCTGAAGTAATTCTGGGTCGATTGTGTGAGGATCAGACATGGGGTTTTGCAGAGAATTGGTTTTGATTTGGTGAATAGTGCCGCATTTGGGGGCCGAATTCATTGAGGATTTGGGTTGAGATTAGTGGAAATGGGAATAATGAAAGTTGATGGTGATTGGGTATATGAGGGAAAGGAATGAAGAAGAGGAAGAGCAGCAGCCCCTCATTTTGACTATTTGAGTAGAGAGTCAAACTGTTCACAAGTTCAAATCCAAGTACCATAAGTTTCACTAATGATCCTGAACCGGTTAGGTATCCAAAACGATTAAAATGGGATAGTTTAGGGTTTGAGTTTTGCTTGTAGTAAGTTCTGGGATATTTAAAAAGTTTTTTCATCAGTGAGTTTCCTTTTAAAGAAAGTAAGGGTGCGATATCAGCTAATAAACGTATAGGTGAACCCGATTAAAATAATATTTATCTTTGAAAACAAAGTTATACATTTGTCGTTAAAAACATGTATCATAACTTTCCCACTTTTTTCATCAAGACTACATGTTATGGGTTAGTGATTGTCAGCATAAATTGTTGTTATTTAGTTGCTAGGCTGTTGACAGTCGTTCGGTTATCCTCATTTTTTCTCGAATGACACAAAAGGATCATGCCACTTTTTCCTATTTTCCTTAGTTTTTCTAGTTTTTTCGAGTTTTATAGGATGTCCAGTTTTTTCTTGTTTCTCTATTTTTTTCAAATTAATTTTTTCTTAAAGCTATAATTATATTTCATTATTTATAATAAAATATAACAAATACATAGAAAAATAAAAAAAACAAAATTACTTAAAAAATAAGACAACGGTTTATTAATAAAAACAAAATTAGAGGTTCATTTGATTTGATTGATACAAATGTTACGGATGCTTGATAAGATAAGCTCGAAAGTTAACGTTGATTGTGAGTGACCATATATGTGAAAATATATCATATTCTACCGGTTCATTGCATGAGGGATCTTAGGGTAGTCCAGAGATGTCACCGCACTATCACTCTTCAAAATCATATTATATAGATAATATACTCATACATGATTTTTCTAGTTCTTCATGGATGTAGTTTTTTTACGAGTTGTTGAAAAATATGTCATTTACCTATTAGGACCTCAAAAGCTCATTCAATGTCCTTTCTTGATGCTCTTACACTCTCTTGAATCATTATCATTTAAAATCATTTTCCGGTGAAAACAATAATGTTTTAACCATCGTTGACTAGTTTGGATATATCTCGTTGACTAAATAGTAGCCAAATGTATATTTAACATCCTTTACACCAAATGAAAACTTTGGGGTGGTTCCGTTTATAACGTGATTGAACAAATATGATCGGTTAATGACGCTGATGTAGTTTTTAGCTCTGGGGCTAAATCCACAAATTCGCAAATGTCACCGCTTCATTCATTATCGTTGAATGATTGTGATCAACCCTCATGTATTGCTCCCGCTATTCGATTGGGCAACTTTTCTAAGCACAATGTGTTGTTGGATCTTGTATGCCCAAGACACATACAAGATTGATGTGGTTAGTACGTTATGATCCAAGTCAGGTCATACCCAATAACAAGCTAAACAAACACCAATAAATATTTATTTGTTGATGTGATCAGACAAATAAATATTGACACCAATTTGGAAAATGGGCTTTCCAAATTATTGCTTTTGAAATAGAACAATATTATATGGATAATTTATTCATAAGAAGTTATTCGTATTATTATTTGAGTGGGTTAAATAATAACAAATAAAAGGGTGTTCAAGTTATAAAATTAAAAGGGATTTTAATTTTATAAACATATGGGTTAAAGAGTGTGATTTATTTATAAAATTAAAATGGGGGAAACCCATTTTGAAGGTATTTTTCGGTCACCCCTTGGAGTTCCCTCTCCTTGGGATTCCTTTTCTTGTTTTATGCAAGACTTAAACCAAAAACACACTCCACTCCATACACACTCTCTCTCACACACATAGCAATTCTCTCATCTTGTTTCTAGCTGAAATATTTCGGATATGAAGTGGTTTCTAGCTGAAATTTTTGGTTTTGATAAGAGGTGCAAGAAGAAGACTTTGGTGTTGCACTTCCTAACAAATTGGGTGTTTGCAAGGGCTTGTGGGTATACTAGCTTGAGGTCTTCTCCTTTGGAGGCTTGGATTCAAGAACATCATCGTCTTCTTCATCTAACATCCATCTCTAATCTCTTTGTTCTTAGAAAGGTAGCATTCTATGAACTCCCTATGGTTGGTGTTGTTTGATAGCATTTCTTTTCACATACATGATCCTCATTCTTGGGTTTGTTTTGTTGGTAATTAAATGGCTTATTTTCAGCAACTAAAACAAGTTTAATGTCACATTATATCCGCTGCGTTTTTGTTTAAATGGTTAAACAATCTTTGATAAAATGTTACAAACCCAACAATGGCATCTAGAGCCGGTTATGCGGAAAACTTGCTTCAAAAGTCCAAGAAAAGTTAGTTTTGTTGGAATTTTTCAACCCATTAGGGGCTGATTTATTTTGGAAGTATGAATCCCTTGTCTTTCAAGTTTTATTTTACATGCTTTAGAATAAATCTTGAAAGATTGATGTAAAATGGTTGATTGTTTTGTTTGGACAAAAACCCTAAAATTTTAGTTTATGTTGGCTGAAATTTTAAGGGTTAAAATGGGAGTTCATTTTGTTCTTGAATATTGTATTTGGATACATGTTTTGTAGCCTTGACCAAGTGTGCTTTGGATTTAGTTGAATGTTTGTCATGTTTGGTTTTATTCTTTCAAAGGGTTGTAATAATATTTTGTGTTTGTATCTTTGGGTTGTAATTTATTTATTCTTTGGTTATGTAATAAATAGATTAGGTTCATTTCTTTTATTAGAAAAATTGTATTAGGATATGATTTTGTAAAAGAAGATGCACAAGTGGAAGACCCAAAGGAAGACACAAAGGAAGGACACAAAAAGAGACATGGACACTTGAAGCATTTGGATGTGGATTCAAGTGGGAGTTCATGGACACCTTTTGATGAGTCATTGTTAATTCTTAGGAAAGACCTAATGACAACACTTGTGATGGCAAACAAGTGTTGTCAACTTAGTGGCTATTGTTATGCAATTGTGATTGTAATGGTTGTTTGTTTTATGGTTGATTGTTTGATACTTGGATATGCATAACAAACTTATTAACAAACATAACAAGCTGAAAAAATTATGGTTCCTTATCATTAAGTGGTTAATAAAAGATTATTAAAAGGATTAATGATTTTAATAAAAGGGGTTTTATTAGAAAGAGAACCATAGGGTACCATGTGTTGGAAAGCATGCAAATACAAGGTACATAGAGTTTTCTAAACTAGAATTATAAAAACTTAAAATTTCTTTTGAAAACAAGTTTAATACCGCCCTTTTGCACAACACTTGAGTCACTTGAAAACTCTTAATGGGATAAAGGTCACCTAACCATTTTGAGAAAGCTTGTGATTTAAGGTGGGAATACCATACTTGTGGGATAAAGGTCACCTAACCACTTGTGTTGGTAAACCCACATGTGTGTGTAAGTGGGTGACTTGATTTGCAAACCATGTTAAATGGATCACCTATAATGTGGTTTACAAAGGGTGTTGATGGGATAAACATACCAACTATACATATGATGTTTAAAGTCGATCCTATACCTCTAGAAGTTGCAAAGGGTTGTAATTGTCAAACGTTGACTACCTTGTTAATTTAAATAATGGATAAAGGTCACCTAACCAATATTTAAATATAACATTGGATTCTAGAATTTTAAATTGTGTAAGACACATAAAAGTGTATTAATAATTAAATTATGATAATATCAAAAATACTAAAATTGAACTTTGTTAAATTTTGTAGATGGCCACCAACAACCATGAAAATAATGATATCCTGTCTGCTCACTCACTATCACTTAGGACCATTCTCCAAAAGGAGCGTCTAAACCATAACAATTTTATTGATTGGTTTCGAAACTTGAGAATTGTTCTCAAGCAAGAGAAACGGTCGTATATTTTAGACGATCCAATTCCCGATCAACCCAATGAGGAAGATGAGGAGGCCTATAATAATTGGGTGAAATACACTGAGGACTCGGTCCAAGTGTCTTGCCTAATGTTGGCAAGTATGACTCCGGATCTCCAACAGGAGTATGAACATCACGAAGCGTACGACATGATTACCCAGTTGAAGGAAACGTTCCAACAACAAGCAAGGTTAGAGCGCTTCGAAACGGTTCGAGCACTCCATGCATATCGTATGGATGACACCCAATCAGTTTCATCTTATGTACTTAAGATGAAAAGCCACATTGACCGCCTCGAAAGGCTGAATTGTTCTGTCTCGAAAGAGTTGGCTACGGATTTGATCCTCAACTCTTTGTCAAAAAGTTTTGACAACTTTGTTATGAATTATAACATGAACGGGTGGGACAAGACACATAAGTGAGCTTCACTCTATGCTCAAAACTGTCGAGGCGTCCATGGGTAAAAAGGTTTCACCCGTTCTCACCATCAATGAAGGTGGTAACAAGAAGAGGCCTCACCCCGCACCCAAGGCAAGTGTTGCCAAGGGTAAAGGGTACATTAGGGGAAAGGAAAGGGAGTGGTAAAAGCGCCACCACCAAAACCAGCGGAGAAGAAGCAAAAGATTGCTTCGAATGACCCATGCTTTAAGTGTAGGGAGATAGGACATTGGGCAAGAAATTGTCCTGTTCATCTCAAAGAGTTGCAAGCTAAGAGGGATGCCGGGCAAACCTCAGGTACAATTTTCATGATTCATATTGATCTCAATTTAATATCCTCTAACACATGGGTATTGGATACCGGATGTGGAACTCATATTTGCAATTTGTTGTAGAGGTTCAAAAGAAGTAAGGACTTCAAGAAAGAGGATGTAAGCCTCTACACGGGGAATGGGACAAAAGTTCAAGTTGAAGACTGAGGGGACTACATCTTGAAGCTTCCAAATGGTTTGGAAGCAATTTTGAACAATGTTTTGTATGCTGCTAGTTTGACTAGGAACATTATTTCAGTTGCCCAATTAAGACAATATGGTTATATTTTGACATTTATTGAAAATGAAATTCATGTTTCTTTAAATGACATATTTTATTTTAAAGCTATTTCTATTAATGGTATTTATGAATTGGTTCGTGAAAACACATTATATGATAGCTCATTATACCAAACCACCACCAAGAAGCTCAAATTGGATTTGAGTGACACCTATCTTTGGCATTGCCGTCTTGGTCATATAAACAAGAAGCACATACAAACACTTCAAAATAATGGTCTTTTAAAAGCAAGTGAATATGATTCATTTGATGTATGTGAATCTTGTTTACAAGGCAAAATGACTAAGGCACCTTTTAGTGGCAAAACCGAAAAGGCAAACGAATTATTAGGTATCATACATTCGGATGTATGTGGTCCTTTAAAGCCAATGACTAGGTACAATAAAAGATACTTCATTACCTTTACTGATGACTATAGTCAATATGGGTATGTGTACTTGTTAAGACACAAAGATGAAGCTTTTGAAATGTTCAAAACCTTCCAGAATGAAGTAGAAAATCAACTTAACAAGTCAATAAAAATTCTCCGCACCGATAGAGGATGTGAATATCTAGTGATGCTTTTAGAGATCATCTTTGAAGTTGGGATATCTGTCTCACAACATCTAGAACACCACAACACAATGGTGTGTCCGAGAGGAGGAATCGAACTCTATTGGATATGGTTCGATCTATGATGGCTAGAAGCTCATTGCCTCTATCATTTTGGGGTTTTGTTTTGCTCTATACGGCCCGTATTTTGAATATGGCCCCAACCAAGAAAGTGGAAAAGACACCTTTTGAAATATGGTATGGAAGGGTTCTATCTCTATCATATTTAAAAGTGTGGGGATGTGAGGCTTATATTAAGACTCCCACCTCAAACAAGTTAGAAAGCCGTTTCACTAAGTGTATCTTTATTGGATATCCTAGAGATTCTATGGGATATTATTTCTATGATCCATTGGAACAAAAGGAGTTTGTTGCCAAGAAGACTGAGTTCTTAGAAGCTAAGTTCCTTATGGAAGGAGCTAGCAGTAGAACAGTGGATCTTGAGGAGGATCAAGAACCACAACCCGATACATATTTGTTTGACACCAGCACTCAACATGAGGATGTTAAGTATGATCAAATGGTTGATCAATACACACAAAACGTTCGCAGATCTGGTAGAACTAGTAATCCACCTGAAATATATGGAATTTTCATGGATGGATGCTATGTGGTAGATTCCGATGTACCAACCACATACCGTGATGCAATGTCCAATTTGGATTGTGACAAATGGCTTGAAGCCATGAACGTTGAGATGCAATCCATGTATGACACCAAGTGTGGGGCTTAGTTGAGCCACCTCTTAACTCCAAGGTAGTTGGAAGTAAGTGGGTTTTCAAGAAGAAAACCGATATGCATGGAAACTTGGATACTTATATAGCTAGACTTGTAGCAAAAGGTTTCACTCAAACTCAAGGGGTTGATTATGATGAGACCTTCTCGCCGGTTGCAATGCTAAAGTCTATTAGGATATTATTTGCCAAGCTGCTCATTATGATTATGAGATTTGGAAAATGGATGTCAAAACCGCTTTTCTAAATGGATATCTTGAGGAAGATGTCTATATGGTTTAGCCTGAAGGTTTTGTCGATCCAAAACATCCTAACAAAGTATGCAAGTTAAAGAAATCAATCTATGGATTAAAGCAAGCATCAAGAAGTTAGAATCACCGTTTTGATGAAGAGGTAATCAAATTTGGGTTCATCAAAAACGCTGATGAAGCATGTGTGTATAAGAAAGCTAGTGGGAGCATCATCACTTTCCTAGTATTGTATGTTGATGACATCCTACTATTTGGAAATGACATTCCAACCTTAGAAGGTGTAAAAACCTGGCTTGGAAGCTGTTTTTCCATTAAGGATCTTGGTGAAGCCGCCTATATTTTGGGAATAAAGATCCATAGGGATAGATTAAGGCGGTTGATAGGTTTAAATCAAAGTGCATACATTGATAAGATCTTGAAAAGGTTCAAGATGAAAAACTCTAAGAAAGGTACCGTACCTATTCAAAGAGGAACGATATTGAGTACGACTCAATGTCCAAGCTCAAAGGATGAGAAAGACAAAATGAAGGGAATCCCGTATGCGTCTGCTATAGGGTCCATCATGTATGCAATGATATGCACTAGACCGGACGTGTCATGCGCTTTGAGCATGACAAACCGATACCAACAAAATCCTGGAAATAGTCATTGGATGGCTGTCAAGAACATACTTAAGTACCTAAGGAGGACTAAAGATATGTTCCTAATCTATGGATCCGGTGAGGAGGAACTCGTGTTAAAGGTTACACGGATGCGAGTTTCCA
>CM046033.1:25497211-25737723 GCA_025215565.1 Flaveria ramosissima
TAGAGATTGCACTTGAAGCATCTTACCTTTGACTTATCAACTCCAATACGTGATGATTTACTTGCATCAGCCAAATTCTTGTTGCTTCTTAGATATTGTTTTTGGCTCTATAGGCAATCATTTCCATTTGCCATTGTAGATCCATCTCCTCCACTACATCCGAGAGATAGTTCTTCTAAATCTTGTTGCACATGTTGGCAGTGGGCAATGTACTTCCTAGGTAAGCTTGAAAGCTTGAAGTGAAGGCTGCAAAAGCTGCCTTTTGTTCTTCAGAGTCTAGAATGACAGTGTAGATTCTGATTGATTGTTGGATGATGGTTTTTCGGATGATTTATCTCTTTGATCATCAGTTCTTTCTTTCTCTTTTCTTGACTTACTTGGAGAGATTTTTAGGAGGTTTTGAAGCATAGAAACTTACTTTCTCTTCATCTTCACTCAAAGTACAAGTTTTATCACCATCATTACTAGACATGAAAGCACTTCTAGCACTTCTTGTTTCTTTAAAGTGATATGGTGATACATAGTTCTTACACTTTTGGTTTCTTGATTTCTCATCCATTTCAAGAGCCTCAACTTTAGTCACTAGAGTGTCTAGTGGGACTGCTTTGAGATCTAGGGTATTCTTGAAAATGGATAAAGTTTGCTTCCAACTTTTGTGGTAAAGTATGGAGCATTTTTTGTTCAGTTCCTTATGTGTCTTTCAACTCCAGAATGTTCATTTTTGTAACAAGTTGCAATAACCTGTGGAGTTTTTTGAGGTTTGTTTTGATTCACCTTCAATATGATGAAATGTTCATGATTGTGAACGAAGGGTGTCCTTCCTAATGCTTCGGTTTTCATCACTCCCTTCCCAGAGTGTATGAAGAATCTTCCACAAGGAATTTGCTGTTTTTAATTTTCACATCTGATCAATATTTCTTCTAGTAAAGCCATACTAAGCAAGCTATATGCTTTGATATCAACTTTAACCTTCTAATAACATCAGGTGAAAGATCTTTCGTGCTTATTGGTTGATTGTTATCATTATAATCCGGCCCGAGGGTGGGTGGAATATAAGGACCTTCTGTTTTAGAGACCCAGAAGTCAGAATCTGTATAATTTACATGATTCCTAAACTTGATTTTCCATGATTTGAAGTCTGATTTTGTTTCCAACTTCGGCGGTTGGTAAGATGATCCACTAAAGTTGCTCATGATTAGTTAAGATCTGAGATGTTAACTAATGAATTTGTTCAATGGATATGAACAATATAGTGATGCTGGTCAATAACTAAGATCTGCTATTCAATCGATTTAAATATAAATCCAAGTTAATCTAACCGAGTACTGCTGAACGACAAATCTAGTTTCACACAAACTCTTTGTTTAGATCTAATCAGTAAAAACTAACAAATCTATAGAATTCAGAAAATCAATTAAACAAACTAATACTGATAGATCAATCGATCAAAATCAATGAGCACTTGGCTCTGATACCACCTGTGAATCCAATGATCGCAATCGGGAATTATCAGCGTTGGTTGAAATCAAGTCAACGTTTACGGAAACAACATTAGCTTGGTTTAATTGTTTGTAATAAATTTCAATATCAATAAAAATTCAAGAACACACTAAAAGAAACACAATTAATGAATGAACAAAGTTTAAATTCAAATGTATTTCATTAAAAAAAGTTAATGATTACAAATAATGAATGAATGATATTAATTTTGTGATGAATGATGTGACGGTTGCTAGGGTTTGATTGTGTGATTTGATGTGATGTTTTCTTTTGTGGAATTGCCGTATTTTTATCGTTGTTGTCGTCATTGATTCGAAACCTAGGATCCATTTATATAGACAATGATGTTTCTGTTAAGGAAACACCGGATCTCTTGGGATTTGAATTGTTTTTGTTAAGAAATCATCGGATTTCTTGGGATTCACATAACTGCCTTGTTGACTTTGTTGACTTGTAACACTTGTATTATACAAGGGTTTGGACTCCGTAGAAATATAGTCTTTAGTAGATGTTTGTTCTTTCGTAGGAGTCTTGTTCTTCCAAGGGTACATTGTTCTTCAGAAGCACTCTTGTTCTTCCATCCTCAGAGTTGGTTGTTCATCCGCAGAAGATCTTTGGATGCATTTTACTTGTAAGAAGCATATCTACGGAAGAACAAAATGTTCATCCGTAGATGTTTCTTACACTTGGTCAATTTCAGAAATTGACCAAGGTTTGTACCTGCAAACATACATAAATCAACACACATATATATGGGTTAACCTATATATATAATGCATACACAATAATGAATTACAACCATTCATTATAGATATTAGTTCAAGTACTAAGCCTATACAAAATGGACTAGATCTACTGATCCTAGACCTAACAGGATCATTTGCTTGAATTTTGGAAGACCTGCCAAGAGGTCATTATGGATAGGGAGAAACCACTATCTGCCACAGTGCAAGGGAGGACAATCTTCATCACTCCGGCCATTATCAACAATCACTTACAGCTGGATGATAAAGGTGAGTTTGTACTTCCCAAAGGAAGCTGTAAATCATTCTTTTGAGCAGATGGGCTATGAGGAGAATTCATTGTAAAGACCTTTAGGAAAGGGAAGGTCTCATCCTAGTGTAAATACCTGCTTCACGTGGTTATCCACAGCTTGTCAAACAAGCATGGAGGGTGGGACCAGATTCCTGAGGATATCTCATTCATAGAACATGGAATGGTTCAAGGGTCAAGTTCAGGTACTTTCAGTTTATTTATACAAACTTGCTTGCTAACTTAGACTCCTTAGAGTATTATATGTTTCCTAGATATGTTCAACACATTCTCAACTGTGAACTGGGCTCACACTTGAGGGAAACAGATAATATTCTTAAATTGGGACAGATGAAGCCCGACATCTTTAAAATTATGAAGAAGCCAATAGTAGGCTTTTCAGGGGTAGAAACAGCCCTTGTCCCAAAAATGTTAGAGCTCATTGCTCAAGGTGACAACCTAGCAACACAAGCTAGTGTTGAACCCACACCTTCTACCTCTCAACCATGAAAAAAGGCCACAAGTCAACCTTATTGTGACATCCATCACCTTAAGGTCCGTCAATTAACGAGGCTTTCCGTTAACTATTCCTTGATCTATCATTCCTCATTTTTATTAACTCCTTATGCGGATATCATGCTTGCTTTATCATCATTGTGCTTGTGCTTTCGTTGTGAATGTATGATATCCTTAAAAACTTTTAAAACTTTCAACATCGTAACCGCCATATATATATCATTTTTATATAAAATTAACGACACTAATAAAACCATTTTTAAGTTACAAATATCATTAAATACATTTTTATAATTAATATGAATAACCTAATAAAGTCGTTTTTCAACCGAAACGAATTTGGGAAACTCGGGGGTTAAGTGAAGGGACTAAACTTGACATTTTGCAAACTTGGAATGGGTATAAAAAGCCCCATTTTCCAGCCCTAACTCATTCACCTCTTCTTCATCTCCTTCATACTCTTCTTCTCCTCTCATCTTCATCCTAGCACCAAATCCGACCCGCTTGGTCTCGTTTTCGTCGTATAGACTTTATCTACAGCCTAGTCTACTCTATTCTAGCAGGTAGACGACCTTGGTTGTCCCTTTTCTTGCTTATTCACGGCTGTCCATTCTAGGGTTTCGGGTGTTCGGGTTCAACCCGAACACATGAGGTCGTGTGGGTGCGTGTGAGGTCTTTCTGCGTGTGCTTCATGTTTATGTATGTTTGTAGTGTGTTTCTGGAAGTCCTTGTTGTGTAAAACTCGTGTTTGGAGCAGCCGAAGGCTGCTCAGCCCGTCAACAGTCGATTCTGCTGTCTAGGAGACTGGGTCTGTCATGCCATTGAGTCGTGCGACTGGGTGAGTCGTGCGACTGAGCCATGCGTCTGAGTCAATCGTGCGACTGAGTTGTGCGACTGGGTATGTCGTGCGATTGAGTTGTGCGACTGTGTGTATGTGTGCGAACAAGTCATGCGTGCGACTGAATGTGTGCGATTGAGTCATGCAAGTGAATGAATGTGTGCGACTGAGTTAGGTGACCGAATGAATGTATGTGATTGTGCGTGTATCGCACGACTGGAGTCCAATCGCACGAATGAAGGTTCAATCGTACAAATGTAGCTGATTCGCACGACTGAAGGTTGATTCGTGCGTATGGTGGTTGGGTCGTGCGATTGGGTGTTGTGTGGTACGACTGAATGCCAGTCATACGAATGAAGGCTCCATCGTACGAATGAAGCTGATTCGCACGATTGAGGGTTGATTCGTGCGAATGGAGTGTTGAGTCGTGCGTCTGGTCCTGTCGTGCGACTGAAGTTGTTGTGTGTGAATTCCTTCGTATGCGTGGTGTGTGTATGTCGTGTGATGTTGAGGTAACATTAACACAGTTGCCATTATTCGGCCACAAAGATTAAAGTCAACGCTATAAAGGCCACAAATACTATTCAAAATCAATCAAACTATCATTTTACAATTATCAATCGACTTATAACTACTGATGTTTAACTAATACTTCTTCAATAACAATGAAACTTTTACACTCATATCATCAGCAATGGAAACAATGTCTAGTGCTTGGATCTACATAAGATCTAGTACGTGTGTCTGTTTGTGTGTGTTACACGCGACCCAGCCGATACAACCCAAACCGACCGAACAATATTATATGTTTCATTCACATCATTAGTGCTTAACAATAACTGTCAATAGGTGTTTGACCGTTCATTTGCATTCAACATTTGGATACATTGATCTTACATACTTACCACCTAACAAGTGAGTTTCGTGGCCCCTTTTTACGCTTACAATATTTCAATCATTTACAACTTGGGGGAAAAGTATGCTCACCCATTTTCAATTCTGTACAACTTACTTACATTTTACATACATGGAATCAACATGATACTATTTTACAAGTACTTATCTGATACATGCTTGGGTCTGCTGTGTGGTTCTATCTTTGCAACTATTTAATTCCAGTGTGGGAACCGACGGTTAGGTATTGGTAGTACTACTAGGTTGACACCCCCACCCTTGTTCATTGGTATACTAGTTGGTACCATCAATGGCCAGGAACGGGCCCTTGGGTGAATATATTCCGACAATATCTTTGTGTACGTCGCTAGGTTTGGTTGCAAAGCTCATTGTCATGTGATTTTACTTGTTTATATAACTGTATTCACGGTATTCCACATCATTTACTATATACAGCATCACTTACTTATTTATTACTTAAACCTGCGAGCTCACCAACAATTTTTTTGACCGTTTTGAGCATATCTTTTCAGGTGATCATGCAAACTGAGGAATCTAGGTGTGCTGCCTTAGTGGAGACCCTAGGATGCATTTTTGAGACTAAACATATTTGACAAACAATTATTTTGAACAATGTTGTAGTCTGATTAAACAACTACATCTTTTGATACTTGTTCCCGGGTTGTGGGAATTTACATTACAATTTTATCTTTATTTAGTTATGTGAATCATTTAACATGTTTATGCTTATGGCTATGTTGTCATGAATATTGACTAAACACGACACAAGTCCCCTTGTTGTCGGGTGTCGTCATGACACGCATGTCATCATTTATTATATTGCATCTCTATCGCTTACCATGTGTTATGACGATCCCGATCTCGTTACATCCCCGTGTTTCCGCTTTTAGCGGGTGTGACACTTATCTACCAAAGAAAATCCAAACGAACCCCTGCTCAAGCCATTGAGTCTGTGCAGGCCCCCATATACTCACTCATACAGAAGGAAGTGGTCACTAGAGCTCCCACTTCCCCTGAGGAGAAAACCACTCCCATCTCTTCAACAATCAGGGATGAGGTTCCTCATGCTCACCTTGATGAGCTCACAAGCCTAACTACCTTAAGCCTTCACTCTGAGTCTCAACACTCAAGTGAACAACCTTCAGGGGACAGTTACCATCCCTAGCCTTTAGACTTAAATCAACCCATTCCCAACCTCTCATTCTATACTGATGAAGACTTATGTTACAGTGGATACCATGAGTCTCTCTACTCTTCCCCTACTCAAAGAGAGATGAGTGCTCCTGAGTCTCCTTTGTCTAGCCCACATCAGTCACCCATCACGAGGTGGATACTTCTGAACCTGTTTAGGATATTCATATGGAAGAGGCTCTCACTTCTACAAGTGATTACATCATTAAGACCTCAACCATGGTAACTCAGCCCATTGACACCTCAATTGAGGATGTCAATATGCAGAGGAAATCCAGCAGCCAAGAACCTGAGGCTAGTGGTGAGACAGAGGACTTTGGTCCAGTCATCTCATCCCCCAATGATTCTTTTGATGAAAATGAGGGGAATCTAAGACTAAAGGTGCAAAAACTGTCAAAAACATGCTCCTATTTAGACTCTAAGGTTAGTCACCTTGAATCTCAGGTGACTACCCTGCATAATAGGGTCAATGATCAGCAACTTGAGATATCTTATCTCAGGGAAAAACTAGCTGGAAGACCTTTAAGAGGAGCTCAACCAGGAACATAAAAACCTGTGAAAGTGATTGACCTAACCTCTAGCTCACCTATGCAAGAGGGTGATGCTACCAAAAAGGGGGAGAAAGTCATTACAGTCACAGAACCTGGGAGTTCTTCAGGGAGTATGGACATTGAGGATTCACCATCCTCACTTGCAACTGTGCATACTCAGCAACTTCCTCAAGTTCACATTAATGTGGACATTATAGACTCTATCATTAGAAGTCTCTTTGAGGAGGGCATTCCAAGGGCTGTATCATCTCCACCTTAAGGAACTTCAAACTATAATATTGGGTGGAGGTATGATGCTGATAGAAGAGCCCACATTCTTCACAGAGTTCAAGGGCAGCAAGAAGTGTTCAATTTTCAGACCTTGAACTACTATGAAGGTCTTGACCTGATCAACATGCCACTTGTCAACCCAAGCCAATCAAGACAAGCTTACAGGTTAGCACTTAGGAGTCAAGATAGAATTACTGAAGAGTTCAGCCTTAGAAGGAGACAAAGGCAATCAGGTAAAGTCATTGGTCAACTGGATGTTAAGGCAGACCCTCAGATTAGCATCAAAGGGAAAACCTTGGCTGAAGGCCTAGTGATAGAGCCTAAGAGCCCTGTCACACCAACAACTGCTTCAGAAATTCATTCCCTTAGTGAAACACCTGCTGGTGAAGGTGTCTCACAACCTCTCTCTGGCCAGAGCTTGGATTCTACACCAAGCAATGAAGGCCAAAGCTCTCTCCATCCTGAGTCACAAAGGTCTGTGGGTGACAAAGGGAAAAGGATTCTGACTCCTAAGGAGATTAAGGAAGAGGAGAGAGAGAGAGAGGAAGAGTAAGCTATGGGGAGAAAGTTCCACTGGGTCTTCAGGCTTTATGCAAGCTGCAATCAGGTCTGCCCCTAGACCAAACACTTAAGAAGATGAGTTGAGGGCAGTTAGGATTACTTACCTGCAGACCAAAAACTATGACATAGATGAGATTATATCTCTCCCCTTAGAGCAATTAAATGAACTGGCTGACATGGAAGTGTCAAGAGAGATGAAGGAAGCAGACGATGCAAGGTTACTTCTCCAATTCAAAGAGGAGAAGAGATAGAAAAGGTTATACAAGCATGCTCCAACTCTCTCCCCAGTTCCGGAAAGCCCTGTGCAAGAGAATGTGGCTGCTACACAAGAACCTCAGGTAGACAAGGAAACAGATAGGCAAAACAAGATCAATTACCTGAGTGCCACAGGTCTTTACCAGGCATCTGCACTTCTTCCCTTGTCCTTTGAGTACATTGAGTTTGAGTATCTCAAACAGCTTGAACTTCAAGTGCTCAAAGAACAAAAGGCAACAAAGAAAAAGATGAGGGAAGATGCTGCAAAGTCAAGAGCCATCATCCAAAAGAGTATGAAGAAGTCTGCGGACAGACAAATGATGATGAGCTTCTTGAAGCTATATGGATTCTCCAGAAGGAGACTCGGCCCTATGTCTCTATCCACAATAGATGAGCATATCAGGGTAATCAAGCAGAAGATCAAGAGTGGAGAGTTGATTGACTTATACTCACCTCCAAGTCAAATCCCACCTGAAGTAGTGGTTAAGGTTGAACAACTTGAGACAACACAACCTGGACCTCCTGCTGAGCCTCAGCAAGCTTCATCTTCTGATCAACAGCAGGGTCAAATTCCCTCTCCTTCCAAACCTGTGAGGGATGAACACCCAATTGAGAAAGACAAGGATGATCAACAAGGTGCTGCAGACCAGTCTTCTCAGTTAAAGTCTTCTAAGAGGAAGAAGAGGATGGCTTCCAAAACAAAGTCAAAGAAAAAGAAGCTTGAATCATCCACCTCTACACCTCAGGCTGAGTCAGATCAACCTGAGGAAGTGCATGAAGAGGCAGCCCAATCAACTTTAATTCAAGTGGCTCCTCAGCTGAGACACCCATCTTATCTCGGACCTTCCCTACTAATCCCGAAAGATGACATGTGATCAGAGATCAAGGCGTTCAGAATGTCTATACATGGCAAGACATAATCAACTTACCTCTGCATGATCTCTTTGAGATGAGAAGATATTATAAGAGTCTGAGTGATCCTGACCATCTAATGAAGAAGGGTATGGTCATAATCACCCTGAAGACTACAAATAAATGTTTTGGTAGCATCAGCCTAGGGGGAGTTTGTAATGATTTCTATAAGTCTGATGCAGCCAAAACATCCAAAGTATCTCTGCATGCATGCACTAAAGAACAGAAGTAGAAATGCTTCGGAAGTTTTACACCATGCATTAGAAATATTATAAGTGTAAAATCTTCCGAAGCCAAGACCAACATCTTCCAAAGCCAAAAGTGATGTCTTCCGAAGCTTCAAAGTCAAAGTCTTCCAAAGCCAAAGAGTGAAGACAGATTTTTTCTGAAGACTTTTAGAGATATGCCTTTATCTGATGCACTTTACCATAAAGCTGGACCACCTTTTCGTTGCTACTCTGTAAAGTCACCAACTTACATGAGTTGGTGAAAGGTCCATGCTTTTGGTAATTGTACATTGAGGTCTTGAGTGTGTGCTTTCTACTTTATATACTTTTATCCTTTTTGTAATATATTAGGATGTGAGCTATGGCATGTCATAGTCACAAGTCAAAAGGCAGATCTGCCTTTTGACTCTACATTTGATTTTGTAGTTGTGTAGTCAATTGTATCCAGCAGGCCTTCAAAGTATGGCCGGCTGTAGGATGTAGTATAAAGTATCTCAAGTACTTGTAACTTTCCATCGATGCTTTGTAACTTGTAATAGAACTTGAGAAGCAATATACAACATTCTTGAAAACCAAATACTTGTGTTGTTTGCAATCTTGTTCTGTCTCATATTTACTTGTGTTCTTAGCATCTTTCATTAACAAGTTAACTAGTTCCCTATTTGATCTATTAAGTGTTCTAAGCAACTCTCCACATTGTGTTGTTGTGTTGTAAGTGCATACCGTTCACCTGTCCTGCAACTAAATCATCAATTAATTGAACAATTTGTAGATGCATATGTTCCTAGTTTATGAGATTGAATGTAAAAGTCTTTCATGTCTTACACATGTGTAATGAATTTGTTCAATGAAATATAGTATGTGATTGATGTTTATTCATGTTTATATTTCATATTATTATTGTGTTGAAGTATAATGTAAATGTATTACCATATTATATAGGTTTGAGGGTGTTGTACATGATTCTTAGTCAATGATGATTAAGTAATGTGTTCAACATAGTCGGATGAGTATTCATGCTAATGGCCCATACTTATGGACCATACGCATGAATACATCATACGTATGGATCAGTCGCACGACTAAACCAGGAGACTGGATCAGTCATACGATTGAGACATAAGATTGACTCAGTCGCACGAATGAACCTTCAGTCGTGTGTATGACTCGATCGCATGATTTAGTCGCACGACTGAACCATGCGAATGGTTTAGTCGTACGAATGAAAAACTCTAATCTATAAATACCACCTAATTTGTGGATAAACATAACAATTGAAAACACTTGATATTCTTACGAACCCTAGCCGTCTAGAACGTTCAAGGAAGCCTGTCAAAGTTCATAGATCATTCCTGATCGATCTCTATTCGTTCATAACGTTTAGTTTCAATCATATATCGATTGGGTAATTGTTCTCACTGATTGGATCGCCAATCAAATACGATTCCGCACTATTTGATTCGGGATAAACGCAGAATCTGTTAGTATTTCGTACGTACACGGTCCTGACAAGTGGTATCAGAGCTTTGGCTCTTGATTTTGCGTTTGATTCAATTAGAATTGTGTCAAAACTCATGTTTTAACTCAAAAGAGTTATCTTTTTGAGTCCATAATTTTTTTTGTCGTTTCCAAGCATTAAAGTTGAAGTTTTTCGTCATACGGCAGATTAGGGTTTCTGGGTAAATCGTAATTCGTGTCTAAGTGCCAAAAAGTCAATTTTTCAAAACACAACAGCCTTCAGTCGCACGAATAGCTCATTCGTACGATTGAACTCATTCGCACACTCCATCTGCACGACTGAACTCAGTCGTATCCTTCATTCGCATGACTGAACCACCTCAGTTGTTTGAGTCCATTCGCCTTGTCCATACGCACAACTGAATCCAATCGCACGATTGAATTCATTCGCACTCTTCATTCGCACGAGTGATCCATACGCATTGTTCATTCGCACGATTGAAGTTGTTCTTTTCTCAAAGTACAAAGTTCATACAAATGGAAGATTAGTTTTCAGCGTTTAAGACTCACGCATCCAGAATCTACTACTTCTGGAGAATGAGGTAGGAAATCACAATAAACCGCCGAAGCTTATAACGTTGCATGACTATCCACAATGGAAACAACGGTTCGAGATTTACCTAAATAGAGTGGATCCAAATCTCTGGACTTCTATAGAGACTGGTTACACGGTACCAGTAAGTGCAAATGGAGTAAAGTTGACGTTGGGTAGAATGAGCGAGGCTCAAAAGATTCTTCTCAATGCTGGGAGGAAAATGTTGAGGAGGGAGGATCGAGCGGAAAAGATCATGAGGATGATGATGATCAGGAAGGTGATGCACCTACATCAGCCTCAAATCCTCAAGCTTAGGAGAGGCGTACTAAGCGAAACCAAGATCAAAGAGCCTCATCCTCCGCTCCTCCAGCTGAAGAACCCACTATTCAAGACAAAAGTAATGATTAGATGTTTTTTGTATTTAAAAACTTTTGTACTTGAATTATATATTACATTAACGTAATTAACCATCATCTATGTGTGTTTATGTTTAACTGCTTTATATGATGATATATGTGTGATGTGATTAATGTTTAATCAAACTGATGAAACCCAACAGGCAGATGAGTATGATGTCTAACCCCTTCAGTAGGTCAAGTCTCAACTAACCATGATTCTTGACTTGCAAGGGATAGTCAGGAGATCTGTGAGCTACACTCCAGAAGAGGGAGAGATCATACATGACTTAACGGATGAACAGCTTGCTGAAATATTCAGGCTGAATCCTGACGAGCTGGTAAAAGATGCTCCAAAAGTTGATGTGGCTAGTGACGATGTGCTGAACGATGTTGATGAAATTGAGATCGAGGACGTCACTACTGAACATTATCTAGAGTACACTGACCGCGAAGGTAATTTTATACCCAACTTGGGTGATACTTTTGGCAGTGCTACATTTGAGAAGCTGGATGAAGTGGAGAAAGAAAAGGAGAAAGAAGAAAGCACAGCCCAGGCTTTTGACGCTAATGTCGACTTAAAGAAAGCCGAATGGGCAGCTTGTTTTGTAGAGATAAAAGCCCAACGAGCCTTCAAAGCAGAATGCCTACACAAAGCTCTACAAAGTCAAAAGACATCAGAAAGTGTCAGGAAAGATTACAGCATGGGCATATTTTGAAGACTTGGAAGTCTATGCTGTCAAGAGGGAGAAAGGAATCGAGTACTTCAGATATCCTCATGATCTAAAGACTCTTCCTGGTTTTGAGCTCAACCGTCTGGCATGTTTAGATCTTCTGTATGCAAATCCGAGGAAGATGTCAGGATGGTTCGAGGCTGCGTTGAAGAAGGAATACCACAGAGGTTAATTTATAAGTCTGAAGTGGACCCTATATCAGGGAAGCCTAAAGTTGTGCTGAAGTGGAGTCCCCCGGGCACGATGTCAAAGATTCCCTTACGGGAAATGCCTTAGGACTTCACTCCACACTTCAAATGGTGGTATTACGACTGGCGGACAGGCGAAGCGGTCATAGTTCTAAACAGAGATGGAAAGATTGATACTATCCGGGTATTTGACACTATGTGGCTTACAAACTTGTCGGCTGAAGATGTCTACACATTATACAAGTGGCCACTGTTCTATGACACGTAGGACATTGTACAAGCTCTCTAGTTTCAATACGTGATAACACTCTGCTTTGCATTTGAAATACATGCAGGAGTTACCAAAGAGGAGAAGTACAAGAAGTCCAAGAACATGTGAAGAGTGTTAGACGATAGAGGAAACTAGGACCAAAGGGGAGTTTGTAGATGCATATGTTCCTACTTTATGAGATTAAATGTAAAAGTCTTTCATGTCTTACACATGTGTAATGAATGGGTTCAATGAAATATAATATGTGATTGATGTTTATTCATGTTTATTTATTTCATATTATTATTATGTTGAAGTATAATGTATATGTATGATCATATTATATAGGTTTGAGGGTGTTGTAAATGATTCTTAGTCAATGATGATTAAGAATGTGTTCAACATAGTCGGATGAGTATTCATGCTAATGGCCCATACTTATGGACCATACGCATGAATACATCATACGTATGGACCAGTCGCACGACTGAACCAGGAGACTGGATCAGTCGTGCGATTGAGACATAAGATTGACTCAGTCGCACGACTGAACCTTCAGTCGTGCGTATGACTCAATCGCATTATTTAGTCGCACGACTAAACCATGCGAATGGTTCAGTCGTACGAATGAAAAACCCTAACCTATAAATACCACCTAATTCATGGAAAAACATAACAATTGAAAACACTTGATATTCTTACAAACCCTAACTGTCCAGAATGTCTAAGGAAGCCTACCCAAGTTCATAGATCATTCCTGATCTATCTCTATTCGTTCATAACATTTAGTTTCAATCATATATCGATCGGGTAATTGTTCTCACTGATTGGATCACGAATCAAATAGGATTCTGCACTATTTGATTTGGTATAAACACAGAATCTATTACTATTCCGTACGTACACGGTCCTGACACAATTGCGATCAAATCACATATTCAATTGATTCAAAAGAGCTCAAAAGTCGATTTTGAACTTCAAATCACTGAACCGAAAGCTCTGATACCATTTGATAGGTTCAAATGGATTGATCTGTGATTGTTATCAAGAAATTGACAATTATATGAACAACGTAATCAAAACTAACAAATATCAAAAAAATTCATAGCCTTTTCATTGATATTAGTAGGATTACAAAGAGCAATTGAGAGAAATATCAAACTATCTCTCAAAGTCTTCTAAACGTCTTTTTCTGCACTAAAACAAGTAATCCTATTTATACTAATAACAAGAAAGCAATAAGGAACATATATTTACATAATAAGTCCCTACACTATGACAAAAACTAATCTAAAGACTAAAATGCTAATCTTTTTAGGGTTCCAACATCAATTCTAACTAGAAGATATGATCAGGTCCATTCCCCCTAACACAATGAGTGTGCTCATTTACAACAATGTTGGAAGATTCCTCAAATTATTGATTTTTAATGTTGTAAACTCTATAGGCAATAGAGTTAGAGGAATATCCAACAAAGATGGCATCATCCGACTTTCCAGGAATTTTTTCCAAATTGTCCTTTGTGTTAAGTATGGTACACCTGCTACCAAATGACTTAAGAAAGCCAATGAACGGTGGCCTCTTGTTCCATAGCTCATAAGGGGTCTTTCCATGCTGCTTAATTACAAGAACTTTGTTATGCACATAGCATGCAGTGATGACTATTTCTGCCCAGCATTTTAGAGGCAGCTTTCAATTAGCCAACATAGTTCTAGCATCTTCAATAAGTGTCATATTTCTCCTCCCAGCAATAACATTTTCTTGAGGAGTTCTAGGATCACTATATTGTCTGGCAATCCCTTTTGAGTTACAAATTGAGTCAAGAATTTGATTCCTAAACTCAGTCCCTTTATCATTCCTATTAATTTTAACCTTGTGATCAATTTGATTTTCTATTTTAAGAATCAAAGATTTTAAAGTTTTAGCAGTTTCACTTTACATCTTAAAAAGAATACCCATGTGAATCTAGTAAAATCATCAACAATCACAAGGCAGTATAATTTCGTTCCAATGCTCATTATACTTGTAGGACCAAATAGATCCATGTGCAATAACGTAATGGAGTGGTGATAGAGTTAACTTCTTTGGATATATGGGATACTCTATGTTCCTTTCATTTCAGACACGCAATACAGTTATCTTTACAGAAAAATTCCTTTTTAGGCACACCATGTACTAAGTTATTTTTAACCAATTTATTCATGGTTTTAAAATTAACATCACACATTCGTTTATGCCATAAAGTTGACTCATCACCATCGGATTTGGAAAGAAAGCATGATACTTCACTCAGTGGGTAAGCATTGTTCATATCCAGCTTGTACATATCCCCTCTCCTGGGAGATCTAAGAAGCACCAACTCTTAAGGAATTGTCATCTCGGGTTTGAGAATAATGCATTTATGTTCTGTGAAAAGCATTTGATGCTTTTGGTCACAAAATTGAGAAACACTTAAAAGATTGTGTTCAAGCTGTTTGACAAAGTTTACTTTGTCGACCTCTAACTTGCCACTGGATACACATCCTCTACCATAAATGTATCCTCTAGCCTCACCTCCGAATTGAACAGTGTCACACCTCGGGCCCAGGTAGGGTGGGACGTCACAAACTAGCAACAACATATGGCAGCGGAAACAAACCATTACAAGAGCTCAAAGGAGAGAATATCACATGGCATTAATGTTTTTAGAAAGATAACGGGGCTAGAAACAAATCAAGCCCCTAAAAATCAGTTTTACAATCATCCATAAAAATAAATTGTACTTGTTCAATCACAAATATAATATTGTTCAAATGATTCATCAAGGAAAAATTGCCAATGCCATGTCACGGGGATAAGTCTAGGTCTTCACAATAGCTAGGATCTCTTCATACATTACCTGTAACATACTCAAAAGAAAATTGTGTCAACTAAAAAGTTGGTGAATTCAAGTGCTTAAAGTTTAAAAACAAAAGGACTTAACAAATCCTTCTTTGATTAAAAGAAAATAATCACTGTTTATCATCGTGGGAAAAATCATAATCAACCCTGTACTCAGTCCCGGTTGGCCTCTTCTAAAATTGTGTTTAACCGGATATTCCCGAAGGAAGAACTGAGCCCCAAACCAGTGAACCCTACCTGCCCGGATGGTTCACCATAGTTTCTTAACAAAACCTGTTACATGCCACAAACGACCCCTTAGGATCTCAGTGGGGTAACCTTCCTGGAACGGAAGCCACTGTGTGTGGGGGATTCCCCAAATAGATCTATCCATATAAAACAAGCGGTTCACGAAAGAATTAATGATCATGATATAAGAATCAGCAGGTAACCACAAATCCCACATACAATCATCAAGTAAAGCACAATCATAGTTCATAAAAAGTAGAGCATGTTTCACCCCAAAACAATAGTAGAAAGGGGGATCACTAGAACTCACCTTAGGTTTCCAGTCAAAAGTCTCTTGGTGTACCGGGAAGTATCTCAAGTCTAGCACCCTAACATGTACATATTAAGTAATAAGCTACTGCCCTAAACTCATTTAAGGTGCAACAACGGTGTCAAGAGTTTAGCTATTGAGTAAAGCTTTGGTTTCGTGAAGGTTTGTATAAAAAGTTTCCTTTTATGGCAGGTCAAGGCGTCTTCATGAAAATTGGGATTTTCGCTTCATTAGGTTAAGTATATTAAGAAATTTTTTTGTTCAAGTGATTATTAGCTTCCTGGAAGTCGGTTGTAAGGTTTGGAAAACTTTTACAGTTTGGTCCCTCAAGTTTCAAAATTGACAGTTTCTACCCTCAAGTTTAGTTTCTTGCCCTTCATGACATTTAAGACCAAAAATCAGATTCTTAGAGTAATATTATACTTATTATGGAGTAAGTGTTTCAAAATTTTAGTTTACGGGTCCGATTTAAAAACTGCGCGTTTAACGCTCCCGGTTACGGTAAAAGCCCGATAGTTTTAACCGTAAATTGGGGTTTTCATATATTTGAATCTTGGACCAGTAGTTATTTTCTAAAAGGTATCTTTATAAATTTTTAAGTCCTTAAATTGTGAAATTTTGCCATTTATAGTTGATAATCTTGTTTTTACGTTTGACCCGTTAAAACGCGGTTTTGACCGTGTTTGACCATTTAAAGCTTGTTTGACCAATTTTTCAAATCCTTTGAGTCTTCTATTACTTAACTTACTGAAATCATATGATTTTTATAAATCTTATCTTTGAACTCTATTTTAATGGATTTTTCTCAAAAACGATGCTCGGTATGTACCCGTTTTTAGTTAAAACGTAATTTATTTGTTCCTTTGACCATTTAAATTATCCATTGACTCCAGAACACTTTATTTATCATTTTTGAGCCTGGAATACTTTTCAAGAGTGTTAAATTCATATTCTTATTATTTTTAAAGTCATTTTACCATGTTTTCGGGTCCCGAAAGTGACTAAAAGAGGGCCAATCTCAACATGTCCTTTATTCCAGAGATTAAACATTACTAACACTTCTAATATTCATCAAAACCTACTGAAATTTCAGTCCCAAAGAGTTGCCTAGTTGTTCTACACATCCATATGCTTCAAATATGTAGAAAATGTCATAACCGACCATAACACTTGTGTAAATCATCTTAACTTGAGTTTAAACGTTACCAACACTTCATTTAACTTTATAGACAGATTATTAAGGTGTCATTAAGTCGTTCATGAGCAGGTTATGGGTCTTGGTTGAAAGGATTTTTTTAAACAAATGCTTAAAGGGTGTTGTTACATGTAGAAAGAAGGGTTTCAAGGTGTAATCCATGTAATAACCATGGGTTCGAGTATGTAGCCTTTTGGAACTTTTAAAAACAGGTTCTTGGAGTCCATTAAGTCATAAAAATGCAGGTCACAAGTTTGGTTTACAAGAGTTGCAACTTTCACAATCTAGATGATACCAAAACACCCAAAAAGAGGGTTTTCATGGTGGAAATCGGTTCCACCTCAAGAATGACTAACATAACATGATGTTTACCTTCAAGAACGTTGGGAACTCCTTAAGAACAAAGTGATGGTGAGAAGTTTCTGCTACAACAAGGAAAAAGCAAGGTTTTTAGGTGAAAAATGAAGAAAACAAGTGAAATGTCCCAAAACCGACAACATGAGCTTACACTTGATGTAACTCACGGTTTAGAAGGTGTTGATGGTCGTGGATGGCTAGAAACTCCTTGGACTTGGCTGTAGAAGCTCGAACTAAGGTTGGAAAAGTCGAACAAGTGTGGTTGTGTGACCAAAACTCGAGAACTAGGCCACCTCCTTGCGGTTTGCACTTGGCCGATTGATGCTTGGTGTTGTTCTTTGAATTTCTTGTGCTAGACTTAGAGAGAATTGCTTTGAGAGAATTGTGAGGTGAGGGTGTGTGTGTTTCAGCTGATGTTTCGAATAAGAGGGAGAGAGGGAGAGAGGGAGAGAGTTTGCATGAAAGGTAAGTGGGTAGTATGGTGGTGGTGTAGAGAGGAGACGAGTGGAGAGGGGAGGGCGGCCGATTTTGGAGGGTAGTGGGAGGATAATTGATTTAAATTTTAAATGTAAATTGTTATTATGTAGTGTAGTTTTGTAGTATTGGGTATAATGTATTATTTAGTGGATGGTATATTTGAGGTATCTAGTGCATGTCCATGCATGCATGGCCGAAAATTATATAAGTGTGAGTGTGTATGCTCACATTTTAATTGCCTTCTCTTGAAATTAATTTTGTAAGGGTGACTAGTCAACATTCCCGGGACACTAATTCTTAAAAGGTAGAAACCTAAATTAGCTAAAAGTCAATAATAAAAATCACATGAAACCATAATTTGAATCAAGTAGTAAGAATTGTTTCCAATTTCATAGTAGGGTTGAACAGTTTCAATTATTAGCACTCATAACATGGATAATGATGCAAGTAATCTAGGATTAGGGTAACAACCTGGAGGTCGGTTGTCACATTCTCCCACTGTTTAGGAAATTTCGTCCCGAAATTTTAACTCTGATTAGAGACTGAACGGGTGGGTTTGAAGAGGTGTGGATAATTCTTCCTCATTTCATCTTCACGCTCCCAAGTAAATTCAGGTCCTCGCTTGGAGTTCCATCTAACCTTGACCTTGGGTATGCGGCTCCACCGGAGTTGTTTAACCAAACGATCCGTGATCTCCACGGGTTCTTCCACAAAATTCAGTTTGTCGTTTATTCTTGCTTCTTTTAATGGTAGTTCCAGGGTTTTGTCTACCATGCACTTCTTCAAGTTCGACACATGAAAGGTGTCGTATATGTGACTCAACCCCGGGGGTAATTTCAACTTATACGCCACTGGGCCAATTCTTGTCAATATTTCGAATGGTCCAATGTATCTTGGGCTTAACTTTCCTCTCTTTCCGAACCTCACAGTTCCTTTCCATGGTGCTACCTTTAGCATTACCCTGTCACCCACTTGGAACTCTAGAGGTTTCCGCCTCCTGTCAGCGTACTTCTTTTGACGATCTCTTGCTGCTTTCAGTCGCTCCTTTATCTTATAGATCTTGTCGGTGGTCTCCAACACTATGTCGGGTCCCATCACTTGGCTATCACCAATCTCATTCCAACTCAAGGGTGATCGGCATTTCCTGCCATATAGGGCCTCATACGGAGCGGCTTTGATACTCGCGTGGTAACTATTGTTTTAGGCGAATTCCACCAAAGGAAGATGGTTATCCCAGTTTCCGCCAAAGTCCATCACGCAAGCTCTTAACATGTCTTCCATCGTTTGAATAGTTCTTTCGCTCTGTCCGTCGGTCTGAGGGTGGTAAGCCGTGCTTAGATCTAAACGGGTTCCTAAAGCTTGCTGGAACGATTTCCAGAAACGAGAGGTGAAACGGCTATCACGGTCGTAGATGATCGACAAAGGCACTCCATGCCTTGTTACCACCTCATCGACATACAGTTGGGCCAATTTCGTCATGTCGTAGTCTTCTCTAATTGGCAAGAAGTGAGCTGATTTCGTTAGCCTATCTACTATTACCCAAATAGCATCGTGACCTTTAAACGTTCTGGGCAACTTGGTAACAAAATCCATCGTAACATTATCCCATTTCCATTCTGGGATTTCAGGTTGTTGTAACGTTCCTGATGGTTTTTGGTTCTCAGCTTTTACCATGGCACAAGTTAAACATTTCCCCACATAAACGGCGATTGATTTCTTGATTCCCGGCCACCAGAAAAGTGTCTTTAAATCCTGGTACATCTTATCACTTCCAGGGTGAATTGAATACCTAGACTTGTGTGCTTCGTCGAGGATTACTTCTCGAATTCCTCAGTGTTTTGGCACCCAAGTCCTTCCTTCATATCTGTATGTACCATCGTCTCCTATCTCAAATCGCTTTTTCATTCCAGTTAACCCTTCTTCTTTTAACCTTTCTTCCTTTAATGCCTCGTTTTGAGCTTCTTTCAGTTTTGCGATAAGGTTGGTATACACACTCATCCTTAAGGCTCGTACACGAAGAGGCTTTTCTCTTTCCTTTCGGCTCAATGCATCCGCCACAACATTGGCTTTACCAGGATGGTAGCGGATTTCACACTCGTAATCGTTCAATAGCTCGACCCATCTTCTCTGACGCATGTTGAGCATCTTTTGGTCAAGGATATGTTGCAAACTTCTATGGTCAGTGTAGATGATACACTTTGTGCCATAAAGGTAGTGCCTCCACATCTTGAGGGCAAACACCACGGCACCCAACTCCAGATCGTGAGTCGTGTAGTTCTTCTCATGATCATTCAGCAGTCTCGATGTGTAAGCAATCACCTTGTTGCGTTGCATCAATACACATCCTAGCCCTTGACGCGAAGCGTCACAATAGACCATGAAGTCTTCTACTCCTTCTGGAAGAGCAAGGATAGGTGCACTGCATAACTTCTCCTTAAGTGTTTCAAACGCCTCGTTCTGCTCTTGCTCCCACACAGAGGTTGTGTTCTTCTTGGTTAATGCAGTCAAAGGTTGCACTATGCGCGAGAAGTCCTTTATAAATCGTCGGTAGCAGCCAGCCAGTCCTAAGAATTGCCTTATCTCTGTAGGAGTTTCAGAATCTTCCAATTCTTTATGGCCTCAATCTTGGAAGGGTCAACTTGAATCCCATCCTCATTCACCACATGACCTAAGAATTGGATCTGGCGCATCCAAAATTCACATTTAGGGAACTTGGCATATAGTTGCTCATTCTTGAGCAATTCAAGAATTAGCCTGAGATGCTTCTGGTGCTCGTCTTTACTTCGGGAATAGATCAGTATGTCGTCAATAAACACGATCACAAACTTGTCGAGGTAAGGGCGACAAACGCGGTTCATGAGGTCCATGAATGCTGCTGGAGCATTAGTCAGTCCAAAGGGCATGACCAAGTACTCATAGTGTCCATACCTAGTTCGGAAGGCTGTTTTGGGTATGTCTTCTTCTCTTATCTTCAGTTGGTGGTATCCTGACCTCAAATCTATTTTGGAGAAATAACTTCCTCCTTGCAGTTGATCAAATAGGTCATCTATTCTCGGAAGAGGGTAACGGTTCTTTATGGTCAGCTTATTCAATTCCCTGTAATCAATACACATTCGCAGGGTTCCGTCTTTCTTTTTCACGAACAGTACCGGGGCACCCCATGGAGAGACACTCGGACGTATAAATCCCTTGTCCAATAGTTCTTGAATTTGTACCATTAGCTCCTTCATCTCAGGTGGGGCGAGTCGGTACGGTGCCTTGGCTACCGGTGCAGCGCCAAGCAACAAGTCTATCTGGAATTCAACTTGCTGATTCGGGGGGAGTCCTGGTAGTTCTTCCGGAAACACCTCTAGGTATTCAGAAACCACGGGAATATCTTCGATCTTCTTCTCCTTTTGGGTTTTCATCACGTAAACTATAAAAGCTGGACATCCCTTCATTAAGCTCTTGGTAGCTTTTAAGTGGGATATCATAGGGCATAGGGTGTTACTCCTTTCACCCTCTACCACTAACACTTCTTCGTCGCTCAATGGTATCTTGAGTAGTCGCTCATCACATACGATTTCGACTCTATGCTTCGCTAGCCAGTCCATACCCACAACCACATCAAATCCTCCTAACTTAATGGGCATCAAGTTAATCTTAAACGTATTCCCTTTTAGGTTCAGCGGGTAATCCCTAATGATTTCATTAGCTTCTAAAATATTACCGTCAGCTAATTCTATGGTAAACGTATCAGTCAAGGTACACACGTCTAAGTCAATCAATGGCCTAAAAGTACTAGAGATAAAACTAGCAGTCGCTCCAGTATCAAACAGTACAGTAGCGGGATGGTTGTTTACAAGGAACGTACCGTTGACCACGTCGGGTTCCCTACGAGCTCCTGCTGGGTCCATTACGAAAGCTCTTCCCTTAGGCTTGTTGTGCTTGGCATCCTTGTATCTACCCAGCTTAGGACACTTGTTCCTCATATGCCCTGGATCTCCACACTCATAGCATTGTTTCCCTGGTGCGTAAGTACAGTCTTTAATTAAATGGCCTGTTCTCTTGCACCTAAAATAGGGCATCGGGTTACACTCCCCTTGATGATGTAGCTTGCACTGGCTGCATAATGGGCTTGTCCCCGAATACAATCTCCGGTTTTTGCTTCCCTGATCATCACGTCTCACACCTTCAGAACTCCTTCTACTTGACCCACTACTACTTCCAACCGCTCTTTTCGCTTCAAACCACTTCCTTTTCTCACCAACAAACTTCTTCTTCTCATCAGCCCTTGCTTGATCGGTCCATCCAGCCCTAATTAGGTCATCAGTCAAACTGCTGGTAAGGTCGACACCAGCTTGCAGGGTTACAGGCTGAGAGGAATGGACCATACCCCTAACTCTTGGGTGTAGTCCCCAGATGAACCGTGCTACACTTTGGCTTCTGGCGTCACCAAATGTGGCACAAGTCGGGACAGGGCTAAGAAACGATTGATATATTCGGGGTAGTTGGGTCCTTTCATCTCCAAGCTTAAAAATTCTATCTCCAACTTCTCGAGTTGATTGATGGGGCAATATTTTTTGGTCATTAGCTCTCGGAATTCAGTCCAACCCATTTGATTAGCCACATTTCTCCCACGGCTTTGAGTAATTGACTTCCACCATTCAAGAGCTAATCCCTTGAGAGATTGTGATGCAAACCTCACCATATGCTCCATCTTGCACTCGCTGATGTCCAAGACAGCTTCCATTTCGTCAATCCACCTGTAAGTCTCTATAGCACCCTCGGTGCCATAGAAGTCCTTAGGCTTACATGCCATGAAGGTCTTATAGGAGCATCCATTCCTTAACGCCTCGGCTTCTTCGTCGTGGCTTTCATCGTTCACCGGCCGGTCATTACCAGTAGTGTTATCCCGGTCCGCATTTATCTGTGCAATAATAGTCAGAATGGCGTTAGCCAGTTGCTCAGCTACGAGGTTAGCAATCCTTTCGTCACTCTCTTGATTAGCATTTTCCCCGTGGGAAGTCCCTGGGGAGTAGGTTGGTTTCCAGTCGGCCTTGCTTCCTCACAGCGGCCCCTGGTGGCTCCACGCCGTCCAAAACGTGTTCCTCTGCGAGTCAGCATTCTGATAGTATCACGAATAGATTCGTTTAGCATCTCATAATTTGTTTCGAATAGCCTAGGCATCATTATCCTATTACACCATGCCTTGTAAGAGGGATCATGGCATACACATATGTATTTACAACCCACTAAGGAAACCTTACAAAGTCCAAATCAAAACATAACATAACAGTTGGGCAACCCTTTAGAAAAGGCACAGACCAATTTCAAGGCACAACAGAACATATAGCAATTTAATACAGACAGTTTAATAAATCTAGCATCCCAACAGCAGTACATGATAGTATCATCCAACAAAATAGAATCAGAGTCAAGCTCTTACAATTTGGAAGGTGCCATCACCCCCATGATAATAAAATAATAGTATCGAATAACAATTCAAATAGTTTCCTTCTACTGTCCAGAGACAGATAATCCCACTGAGTACTCCAACTCTCACATCCACTTTCTCTTCAGCCATCCAAACCATCCTGTACCCTTCTTCCTCTGCTCCTGCTCCAAACGCTTCACTCCTTGCGTAGCCATCATAGCCTGGAATTGAGCAGACTGGGAAGTTCGAGTGGCATGCTGAACAGTCAGCTCATGACGGCGAACAGTCCTCAAAATCTCATCCAATGTCGCATCAGAGGGTCCTACATCGCTTGCCCGGCGACTCGACTGGGAGTACCTATCACCAGCCAGTACGCTAGGGCCGTCATACATACTATGTCTCGGCGGCATCAGGCGTTCGTCACGTGGGTCAAACAGTGGAGGTACCGATGTCGGAATCCTAACAGGCGGGGGAGGAGGAGGCAGCATCCTAAAGGATACGGAGGATCCTGGCCTAACGCTTTTGCGAGGTCGGGTGACAGTACGCGCACCCCTATTCCCAATAGGTGGGATGGGTGAGACGGTCGGAGCAGCTACTTGAGGAGAGTGGGAACGCGTTTGGCTTCGGGAAGGTGATGTGGAGGAAGAGTCCTCAGAAGCCTCAGTGTCTTCGGACGTGACGGATATCCACCCTGGATGTCCGCATCTCCGGAGGTACGCCTCATACTCTGTCTGGGGCTTCTCTCTCCTCATGGTTCCGATAGGAGTGGTCTCAGTGTTGGGGTGAGCAGGCGCCTTTCCTTTATCAGCCATAGACGTTGTCCTGTAAGAAATACATCATGAGTAATTTGGTTTCTCATAGCTCATGATTATAATAATAGTACTAATAATAGTAGTGATGGCAATAGTATATGTTATTCCAACATATAGCTGTCTGTTTTGCCCAAATCAATAGTCTCTTCAAGTAGTATCGGATAACATAGTTCATCATAAAAATCATTTAAATCCCCTTTTTGAAATTAGTTTCAAAACCATCAATATAAATCAGAAAAGTCCAACCATAACCTAAAGATCAGTGATGGAAATTACGCGTCCGGTAAATTCATAATTACGTTGATCAAGTGTAATCATCAATTTACCCAACCCGATCATCCCAACACTTCCCACAAGGACAGTCCTAGGGTATCAGGGTTGTAGCCTAAGGTCTACTATGGTATTCCCGACTTCTCTACAACCTTTGGCTCTGATACAAATCTGTCACACCCCGGGCCCAGGTAGGGTGGGACGTCACAGACTAGCAACAACATATGGCAGCGGAAACAAACCATTACAAGAGCTCAAAGGAGAGAATATCACATGGCATTAATGTTTTTAGAAAGATAACGGGGCTAGAAACAAATCAAGCCCCCAAAAATCAGTTTTACAATCATCCATAAAAATTAATTGTACTTGTTCAATCACAAATATAATATTGTTCAAATGATTCATCAAGGAAAATATGCCAATGCCATGTCACGAGGATAAGTCTAGGTCTTCACAATAGCTAGGATCTCTTCATACATTACCTGAAACATGCTCAAAAGAAAATTGTGTCAACTAAAAAGTTGGTGAATTCAAGTGCTTAAAGTTTAAAAACAAAAGGACTTAACAAATCCTTCTTTGATTAAAAGAAAATAATCACTGTTTATCATCGTGGGAAAAATCATAATCAACCCTGTACTCAGTCCCGGTTGGCCTCTTCTAAAATTGTGTTTAACCGGATATTCCCGAAGGAAGAACTGAGCCCCAAACCAGTGAACCCTACCTGCCCGGATGGTTCACCATAGTTTCTTAACAAAACCTGTTACATGCCACAAACGACCCCTTAGGATCTCAGTGGGGTAACCTTCCTGGAACGGAAGCCACTGTGTGTGGGGGATTCCCCAAATAGATCTATCCATATAAAACAAGCGGTTCACGAAAGAATTAATGATCATGATATAAGAATCAGCAGGTAACCAAAAATCCCACATACAATCATCAAGTAAAGCACAATCATAGTTCATAAAAAGTAGAGCATGTTTCACCCCAAAACAATAGTAGAAAGGGGGATCACTAGAACTCACCTTAGGTTTCCAGTTAAAAGTCTCTTGGTGTACCGGGAAGTATCTCAAGTCTAGCACCCTAACATGTACATATTAAGTAATAAGCTACTGCCCTAAACTCATTTAAGGTGCAACAATGGTGTCAAGAGTTTAGCTATTGAGTAAAGCTTTGGTTTCGTGAAGGTTTGTATAAAAAGTTTCCTTTTATGGCAGGTCAAGGCGTCTTCATAAAAATTGGGATTTTCACTTCATTAAGTTAAGTATATTAAGAAATTTTGTTGTTCAAGTGATTATTAGCTTCCTGGAAGTCGGTTGTAAGGTTTGGAAAAATTTTACAGTTTGGTCCCTCAAGTTTCAAAATTGACAGTTTCTACCCTCAAGTGTAGTTTCTTGCCCTTTATGACATTTAAGACCAAAAATCAGATTCTTAGAGTAATATTATACTTATTATGGAGTAAGTGTTTCAAAATTTTAGTTTACGGGTCCGATTTAAAAACTGCGCGTTTAACGCTCCCGGTTACGGTAAAAGCCGGATAGTTTTAACCGTAAATTGGGGTTTTCATATATTTGAATCTTGGACCAGTAGGTATTTTCTAAAAGGTATCTTTATAAATTTTTAAGTCCTTAAATTGTGAAATTTGGCCTTTATAGTTGAAAATTGTTTTTACGTTTGACCCGTTAAAACGCGGTTTTGACCGTGTTGACCATTTAAAGCTTGTTTGACCAATTTTTCAAATCCTTTCAAGTCTTCTATTACTTAACTTACTGAAATCATATGATTTTTATAAATCTTAGCTTTGAACTCTATTTTTAATGTTTTCTCAAAAACGATGCTCGGTTTGTACCCGTTTTAGTTAAAACGTCATTTATTTGTTCCTTTGACCATTTAAATTATCCATTGACTCCAGAACACTTTATTTATCATTTTTAAGCCTGGAATACTTTTCAAGAGTGTTAAATTCATATTCTTACTATTTTTAAAGTCATTTTACCATGTTTTCGGGTCCCGAAAGTGACTAAAAGAGGGCCAATCTCAACATGTCCTTTATTCCAGAGATTAAACATTACTAACACTTCTAATATTCATCAAAACCTACTGAAATTTCAGTCCCAAAGAGTTGCCTAGTTGTTCTACACATCCATATGCTTCAAATATGTAGAAAATATCATAACCGACCATAACACTTGTGTAAATCATCTTAACTTGAGTTTAAACGTTACCAACACTTCATTTAACTTATAAACAGATTATTAAGGTGTCATTAAGTCGTTCATGAGCAGGTTATGGGTCTTGGTTGAAAGTATTTTTCAAACAAATGCTTAAAGGGTGTTGTTACATGTAGAAAGAAGCGTTTCAAGGTGTAATCCATGTAATAACCATGGGTTCGAGTATGTAGCCTTTTGGAACTTTTAAAAACAGGTTCTTGGGAGTCCATTAAGTCATGAAAATGCAGGACACAAGTTTGGTTTACAAGAGTTGCAACTTTCACAAGCTAGATGATACCAAAACACCCAAAAAGAGGGTTTTCATGGTGGAAATCGGTTTCCACCTCAAGAATGACTAACATAACATGAGGTTTACCTTCAAGAACGTTGGGAACTCCTTAAGAACAAAGTGATGGTGAGAAGTTTCTGCTACAACAAGGAAAAAGCAAGGTTTTTAGGTGAAAAATGAAGAAACAAGTGAAATGTCCCAAAACCGACAACATGAGCTTACACTTGATGTAACTCACGGTTTAGAAGGTGTTGATTGTCGTGGATGGCTAGAAACTCCTTGGACTTGGCTGTAGAAGCTCGAACTAAGGTTGGAAAAGTCGAACAAGTGTGGTTGTGTGACCAAAACTCGCGAACTAGGCCACCTCCTTGCGGTTTGCACTTGGCCGATTGATGCTTGGTGTTGTTCTTCGAATTTCTTGTGCTAGACTTAGAGAGAATTGCTTTGAGAGAATTGTGAGGTGAGGGTGTGTGTGTTTCAGCTGATGTTTCGAATAAGAGGGAGAGAGGGAGAGAGGGAGAGAGTTTGCATGAAAGGTAAGTGGGTAGTGTGGTGGTGGTGTAAAGAGGAGAGGAGTGGAGAGGGGAGGGCGGCCGATTTTGGAGGGTAGTGGGAGGATAATTGATTTGAATTTTAATTTTAAATTGTTATTATGTAGTGTAGTTTTGTAGTATTGGGTATAATGTATTATTTAGTGATGGTATATTTGAGGTATCTAGTGCATGTCCATGCATGCATGGCCGAAAATTATATAAGTGTGAGTGTGTATGCTCACATTTTAATTGCCTTCTCTTGAATTAATTTTGTAAGGGTGACTAGTCAACAATCTCGGGACACTAATTTTTAAAGGTAGAAACCTAAATTAGTTAAAAGTCAATAATAAAAATCACATGAAACCATAATTTGAATCAAGTAGTAAGAATTTTTTCCAATTTCATAGTAGGTTGAATAGTTTCAATTATTAGCACTCATAACATGGATAATGATGCAAGTAATCTAGGATAAGGGTAACAACCTGGAGGTGTTTTGTCACAAACAGGACCTCTATTACAATGTTGAAATTGTTGATGAAGAGATCTGTTCCCAGTCATGTGCCTGGAGCATCCACTGTCTACAATCCACACACATATCATTCTTGTCTTTGTCATGTGGATGTCCCTGCAACATAAGGTGAAAAGGTTAGTTATTATTGAAACCCAAACCCAAAAGCATGTGTGTTCTTGGAATCTTCCAATGAGGATGACATTATTGAACCAAAGTGTATGTATGAGCGTTCAATAGATGTTTGTGAAGAAGAGGTGTGAGCTGCAACATCTTTTCTGATCTTCCATTCATCCCCTTGGCTGTCATGTAGATGAGCTTGATGAAGCTTGAGCAACATGGCGTACTTTCGAGGCTTCTTTATTCTTCAAAGAAGCTTTCACCACCTTTTCTTTTCCGAAGCAGTCTTCTTCTCGAAAGGTCTCAAAGGAACTCTTTTATTCTTTCGATTTTTCTTTGGCTTGTCTTTCTGCAGCTATTTTCTATTCGGAAGAATGAGTTTTCCAAAAACAACCTTGCTTCAAAAACAAGCTTTCCTTTCCTCATTACTTGGACCATGTGAAAGGTCCAAATGTGAAACCTTATTCGACTCTTTCCTTTTTAACATTTTTGCATAATGTGTGCTTGTAGGATTGTAGTAACAATCTTTAGCCATGTGGTGTGTAGACCACACATTATGCATTCATGTTGACCTTTATGGGAATGTGAAGGCTGTTTTTTTTCTTACACTTCTTATCTTCATCAACAGTCTTCCCCTTCATATTCCGTTTCTTTAGTAGGAAAGGAGTGCTTGGTTCTACACTCCTTTCCAAGATCAGAGTTTCCGACCACCTGGAATCCGGCTGAAATGAATACACCCTTTTGCTTTGGGTCTATCTTTAGCTTGGACTCAACAGCTCCAGTCAACCTCTTGAGCAACATGAGCTGTGTGTTGTTCAGTTGACTTTCCAGCGGCTTTGGGTTTGGTAGGATGTGTGGAGGCTTGAGTAGCTCCCAGATTGGATTCGGGAGCTTTGCATTTCCTGGCAAAGTGACCTAGCTGGTTACAGTTGTAACACTTAGCTTTGGTCTTGTTAAACCTAAACTTGCTGTTAGTTGGGTTTTGGGGGGATTGCTTTCCGGTTCTCTTAAAGAACTTCTTTGTTCTGTAAGTTAGTAGAGCCATCTGTTGGACAATGTCCCTGTACTCAACATCATTCTGGCTAAAACATTCTAGATCATCAAAGCAAAACTAAAAGTCAAAGAAGGTACTTGACTGAGCCTGTTGAGACCTTGGAGTTTCAGGAAAGGTAATGTATGGCCTAGAAGAACAAGATGGCTACTAGGAGTAAGTCAGGTACTGCTGAGGTTGGGGGTCTTGAGCCTTCGGTAACCATTAAAGCGTTGCTAGCAGGAAGGCTGGAGGGTCTTCTCACCTAGTGGCCTATCTAGTTTTCCATCTCCATACGGTATCAATCAAGGATGCCATATAGCTCATTCATTATGAGAGAGTTTAAGTTCTCTATCCTCTTGATAGAGACACAGTAGAAAGTCCACTTATTTGGAAGTGCACTCATGAACTTTCTTGAGAGATCTCTCATCTCAAGAGTCATTCCCACAGATTGAAGTGATGAAATAAGATCCATGTACTTGAAGTATTGTGGCTGAGGGTCTCTCCAGCAATATAAGTGAAAATTTCAAAATGTTGCTTTAGGGAATCTTTCTTGGAGTCTTTGGAATTGAGTACATCTGAGTTAAAGCATCAAAGAGTTTTTAGCTAACTGGCATTGCTCAAAGCCCACCATGATGGAGTTAGGAATGGCAGTAAGCAGCACAATCATTGCTTTGCTATCGATATCCAGCCGCTTGTAGTCTTCATCAGAATAATCTTCAACGCCCTCTCTATCATAGCACCATTTCAAGCCGATGATACAACTTTGGCTTGTAAGGACCATTGGTGATAGACTTCCATATCTGTAATGCCCGGGATAAAGTCAAAACGAGCCAATTAAATATAATGGGCTTAGTTGGGGTTATTTAATGAAAATAAGAGGGAAATGGATTATGGAACGAGCTAACCTTGTGGGTTATGTGTTAGACGAGGTTAAAGTCCCGTGACACCTGATATATATATATAAACGAATCAGCTAGAATCCCTCTAATTTGCAACTCAACACGCAATTTTCTAGAGAAAGAGAATGTAGAGATAGAAAATGGAGAGAAAAGTGAAAATTCGAGACTCGGTTGATCAAGGGATTGCAGATCTGCGTTTGTGGGCATCCAAACAACGAGAAAAGACCAAAAATCTAGGTAAGAATCATCCTCTAAACGTGTATTTAGATTATACCGGATTCTAGGGGTTGGGGGTTTTGAAAGTGGCAAAGAATCATGCAAAACTCAGGTTTTTGTGTAAGAAAACATGTAAAAAGCTTAGATATAGCTTCATGATGATAAACTAAAGATTTGGGTGTGTAAAGGTTGAAGTTTGAGTTAAAAATGGGCTGGTTCATCATTTCAGCCCGTTCTACGAAATTGTAGGTTCGTCCAGCGAAATTGTGAGTTCAACTAGCGAAACTATGAAGCTTTCAACGAAACTATAGTTTTCATCACAGATATGGAATTTCCAACGAAAGTTGGGCGAAAATGGCAGCGCAAAATCCACTCCGCGAAGATGGCAGAAGAAACTGCCAGCGAAAACTAGCAGCGATTTGCCATGTTGCCAGCAAAATTGGCCACCGAGATTAACCCTTTTAAGTGCTATACTTATCTGCAGCATGTGTGTGTGTGACCCTAGCTTAGAAAGCTTGGTTGAGAATCTACTCACTGAGTCCAAGTGAGTGTTCTAGATCCCATATATTTAACAGGTGTTAAACTTGTTGTGGGCCTGGAAATGCATGTTAACATTTGTTTGATCTGATTTGGGGTGTGTACCCGTATGTTTATGTGGTATAGTGGTGTTTGATGGGAGATGTATGATGATTATATGATGTTATGTATGATTATGATAAGTTTTTTATGTTTCCCTATTACGTATTATTCCGTGGCTTTTACGTGGTGTGTATTATTGTTAATGAACGTAAAGTATTGTTCTTAACGAAGCGAAAGATTTAAGATAATGAAAGTGGAACATAATGAAAGAATCTATGAAAGTTTTGCAAGCAAATGTAAGGGGGTTACAACTCAATGAGAGAGTTGTTAGCTCAACTATGTGTATACAGCGTGCGCTCTTGGCTAACCCATGAGGGTTCACACATAGGGGATCCAGTCTTGGTGACTGCTCCATACGTGCGATATGGGATCATTGTCGCTTACCCTAGATGATATTGCTTGTTCCCAAGAGGGGGGTTAAGCATACGACAGATCTGGATAGAAGTGAATGATAATAAAGTGCGAAAAGTACGAAAAGTGCGAAATATACGAAACGTGGGATATGTACGAAATGAATGATGATGGAAGATAATAAATATTACATTGATGTACGTACGATGTATGATCACGTGCGATAGTGAAGAAAATGTTTTAACAAAAGAAAGGTAATATATTTTCATAAAACTAGAACTCACTCAGCAACGCCGACTTTTTATGTATTTTCCAGTTGTCATGGGGTTGCTGAGGATGGCACGGGCGCAGCTACTTAGCAAGTTTTTAGATGTCATCCATTTTGTATTGCAATGACGTTTTTATGTTGTAATGCAAACAATGAGATTTTGTAACGGTTAACAATGTTGCATTTTTTGCAAAAACAGTTATTAATATACGAAATGGTTTATTAAGTATTCCGCTGCAATGTTTTTAGCAAATTTAAATGTATGTTTTATGTTTAAGTGTGATGATTGTCCAACTGTAAGCGTCCCGGGGACGGGGCCTTACAAGTTGGTATCAGTGCCAAAGTTTAAGAGAAATGGGTAAATACTTCAAAAACCTAAACTTAAACTGAGAATATGACAAAATGGAAGGATGCCAGATCGAGTAGCTACATGCCATCAGGTATTTTCTGTAATGTTAATCGGAATAATGTGCGTATGTTATATAATCTATATGCCTTTAGTAGATTTATATAAGGATGTGGTCAGGATAGAAAATGCTTGGGGTATGAAGAGTAAAGTAAGTTGTAAATCCAAGATAATCAAACTTGAATTAAATCATTAGATGGATGAGGTTGAGGCATAGAAGAGTAACAAATGATACTAGGAGGAGGATAGACGTATGGATTTTCACCACAACCCACTCCCGTTTTAATCCTAGCTCCCCTCTGTTTACACAGTAGCTCTTCCTGTTTCATTCCGGATATGGTCCATCTATCAAGCTTTGTTTTAAGCTTGCTTGTTTCAAATTCAACCAAGGCGACTCTTTTGTTTAAAAGATTAATTTCAACATTTCTTTCAAGAAAAGTTCGTTTTAAATGATCATTTTCTTTTAAAGCTTCATTTAATTTTATGAAATACTTGGCTTCATTCTTTTTAAGCTCCGCGTTTATGGTGGTTAATTCCTTTTGGTTATCTAAAAGTAATCTATTAGATTTATACATACCAAATAAACGAATTTTGCAAGCAGAAGAACACATATCCTAAACTGTCTCGTATGGAAGATCCAGTATGACTCTTTCAGCAGTAAGAGCCCTCTCGCAGTTGCAAACTCTGGTATTTCGCTTCTGTTCCTCTTCCTTCTCAGCATCACAAACTTCATCATTCAACTCAGCTCCACCTTTACTCATTGATGTCTGCTTAAGCTCCCCTTGTACCTCTTAAATTCCAGGTTTCAGTAAACCTTCGGAATTGGTGCCAGAATCTGATCTCTCTTCTGGTTTATCTTTTGAGTTGAAGTGGTCTTTGGAGTTAGATATGTCGCTTCATAGTACTCACGACGTTTGATATTTAACTCCATTTCTTTCAGTTTGTTGATGACCTCCGTTAGTTTGTAATCCCGAAAACCTCAATCTCTTTTAATCGACGTGCCGTGTGAGCTCCATTCTGATGGGAGGGAATCAAGAAATCTCAGAACTTGTTCATGATTTCCCAATTGGGCATCAAACTTCTTCAGATTGTTTGCCACCAACAGAAAATGATCAATAAAATCGACATCTTTTCATTCTTTAAAGTTGCAAAATTATCAAACCGACATTGTGCGATTGTAAGATTATCAGATTCGAATGATTTAAACAGTTTTGCAAAAGCCATTTTTATTTTTATTTTGTTTATTGCCAAAAACACTCCCAAAAGTATTTTTCCCAAAAATTGTAAAATAATTTTCCCCCGGAAAAAATATTTTATTTTAAATGTCACTCTATGCAATCTTAGCAACTGGGGTCAAATTTATTTATCGGTTTGAACTCAAATAATCCCAACAAGTCAAATTTATTCGATTTTTTTTATAAGCCCAACCCCTTTTTTTTAAATGCAGTCCAATATTTAATCTTCACAAGCACAAGACTATCTTTTAATGAGCCCAACCCAACCCAATTAAAAATAACCCATTTATCATAATCAGGTCCAGCCCACAAGTAAAGCACATTTAACAATTCTAAACCCTAAACACATTTCATCTGTACACACACAAACTAACCCTAACACAAAACACAACACACAGACAAAGAAAAATATAGAGAGAGAGGCGGATGAGAGAAAGCCCTACTAGGGTTCCGGCCGCCTTTCCGGTGAGATTCCGGCGGCCGGAGATCTATAGTTCTCACCTCCGCCGGCGACTACACCACCGGCAAACTCCAGTACGACGACTCCACCACTTACAGAACTGGCCAACCTCCAACCACGCAATCCACTTAATGAATCATGGCCGACATCGAAACCCTAGATGTTCTTGATGAAATTCAAGCACTCGTCTCCGATAAGCTTCAAGTGGTTTCTTACAAGTGGCTGAGCAGGAACTTTTTGGTACTTCTATAACCCTACCATCTCGCCGCTCCGGCCACTATGAACCGCCGCATCAGGAGCCACTCTGCCGCCGTGAAGCCGGAAACCACCTACCTCCGCTTTGTTAAGCCCGACGCCCTCGCTCAACTCCGTGACTCCAAAATCAATGCTAGATCTCACCTCCGATCACCGGACTCTCAGATCAATCTCGACTGTACGATGCCGTCGTCTCCCACCTCTTCACCTTCACGATCGTTCAACGCCACCGGTGGTGGCATCCAGCAGCAGAAGGAAGTCGCCGGAGGTTTGATAAACTCCGATGGCGAATTACCATTTGTTTTTGGAAGGTTCTATGCGCCTCGGTGTCTGCAACAGAAGAAGCTCATGGCTGCTAGATCGATCTTGCTGTTTGAATCGTAACTCTGATGGTGCTGTGACGGTTATTGATGTTTTATAATGTTGATGATGATGTTAGTTTCGTATAACCTTTTGTAATTTCGCAGTTTAACTTTCAGGTTTACAGAAATATTTTTTTTTTAAATCTCACAGATTATTTTCTTAATTTCGCTAAATTTTATATCTCAGGTTGCTAGTTTCGTCGGAATAGTTTCGCAGGAGTTGCAGTTTCTCCGGAATTGCAGTTTCGCTGGAATTTCAGTTTCGCCGAAATTTCGCCAAAGTTTTGCCGGATGAAAGTGTAATTTCATGGGAACTTTGAACTTTCATTCAGAATGGTGCTAAATTCGCTGGATGAAGAATTTGAAGATCCAAGAACACCAAGTGTAAGGCCCCGTTTCCGGGACGCCTACAGTTGGTCATTCATCGCTCATAAAACATATAATTTCAGTTACATTAGGAAATCATTGCAGCGGAAACATCCAAAAATGACATCACATTTCATTATAAATACTTTTGCCAAATAATACATCATTATCTTGTTACAAAATTCATGTTTGCATTACATCACAAAAGCTATATAATTGGATGCCATCCCAAAAGAGCTGAGTAGCTTCGCCGTGCCATCCTCAGCAATCATTTACCTGCCAACTGGAAAATGCAATAAAAGTCAGCGTTGCTGAGTGAGTTCTAGTTTTAATAATAAAACATACTTTACTTTCATATAAAACCATTCGTTACTTTAACGTGATCACACATCATACGTACGCATAGATAATATCATTATTATCTTCTTCATTCATTCATTCGTTCGTTCGTTCCTTTTAACTTACTTGCGCATCGGACATCATCCATACCAGTACCATATGCTACACCCCAATTAGTCACAGCTACCGGGCCGAAGTCAATAAATGAACAGCTAAACGTATGCCACGGTACTGGGGTTAACCAATCAGTCTTAGCTACTGGGCCGAAGTCAATAAATGAACAGCTAAACGTATGCCACAGTACTAATAATAACCGACGGTCATAGCCACTGGGCCGAAGTCAATAAATGAACAGCTAAACGTATGCCACAGTACTAAGGGTAAGCGGTAGAGGTTCCACATAATGGTCAATCACAAAGAAGGACCCGTTATCCGATGCATGCAAGACGTGTCATCTCTTTCCACTTTACGTTACATAATACTTCATTTCATTCGTCATAATACGTAAAGCCATAAGAAAGATAATCATACATATATATCATCATCATACAGGGCAACATCATACATTCATAATATGCATAGACATGCAACATCATCATCCTCATGCCCTATATGTTCTCTAAGGCCATAACATTCATCTTACATGCTCTTACGGGTTACATTACGTCAAAACTTACATCTGCACCTTACCCCGAAGGCCAGAAGTCAAACTACACGTTCATTCGAGTGCAACAGCCATATTCGGGCGTATGGACACTCTTCAGTCGCATGGCCTCCATGCGACTGAACATCATGCGACTGGACTCATGCGGATGAACACCTATACGAATGAACATCCAATCGTGCGTATGGACCTTGTGCGAATGGGATTACTGCGAATGGGCACCTATGCGACTAACCTCATGCGTATGGACTCATGCGACTAAGCCTTCATGCGACTGAACCCTCAGTCGCACATCCCTCATGCGACTGGACTCCCAGTCGTGCGACTGAGTCCCAATCGTGCGAATGAACCTTCAATCGCCCTCATTCGGCCGTATGGCCTTCATTCGGTCGCCTAGCCCTAGCTGATGCAGAATGGAGTTCATCCCGAACCCAATCTGCCATTTTCGGCCTCCAAGCTCATCCAAACCCATTCTAAGCCTAAATCAACCCTCCTGGACCTTAGAAATGCATACCTTAACACCATACAAGCACACACAAGCCCGAAATCATGCTCTAAACACATCATACACATCACACCCAAATGGGTCAAACACACACACACATAAAAACGGGTTTTGAACACTTTCCAGCCCCAAAATCAGTTGAAAACGAGTAAAAGTGGGGTCCTAGAACTCACACAATCGAGCACAAAGACGAGAGCTTCGATTTGGCTTGCTACTCGACGAATTTGGACACCCGAATCACCCGAATCAACCCTTTTCTCCCTCTTTCTCTTCTTTCTCTCTTCTCTCTTCTTTGGTGGCTGAATTTTGTGAAGTGTGGGGAGAGTGGGCTGCCCTCTCCCTACACATATCACCACATTTCCCGACTTTTCCTTCGTTGGCGAGTTTGGCCCCTCGACTTTGGACTTTATTTCTTTTCTTTCTTCGTCGGCTTCAAAATAATAAATTTCCGGGTGTTACAAGTCCACCCCCCTTAAATAGGTTTCGTCCCCGAAACCTGTTATTCTTTGAACAAACGTGGATAGTGCTGTCTCATTTCTTCCTCGGTCTCCCACGTTGACTCGGATCCCTTCCTGTGCTTCCACTGTACCCGCACAAGAGGAACCACTTTATTCCTTAGCCTTTTCTCCTTTCGGTCGATGATTGCCACTGGTTGCTCCACATAATTGAGCCGTTCATCTACTTCGATATCTTCCAATGGGACAATCATATCTTCATCTGCTAAGCACTTCCTTAGATGAGATACATGGAATGTCGGGTGAATTCCACTTAATTCATCTGGCAACTCCAGTCTATAGGCCACCTCTCCTACTCGAGCAATGATTCGAAAAGGGCCTATATACCTTGGGCTCAACTTGCCCCGCTTTCGAAAGCGAATGATGCCCTTCCAAGGTGAGACCTTCAACATAACCCGGTCACCCACCTGGAACTCAATCGGCCTGCGCCTTTTATCAGCATACGACTTCTGTCTGTCTTTGGCTGCCTTCATGAAGGCTTTAATCTTCTCAAGCTTCTCAGTCGTAGCCTCGATTACCTCGACGCTCCCCAATTCCTTCTGACCAATATCACCCCAACAAACGGGTGTTCTGCATCTTCTACCGTATAGCATCTCATATGGAGGCATGCCGATGCTGGCGTGATAACTGTTGTTATATGAGAATTCGGCTAACGGTAGGTGGTCGTCCCAACTTCCACCAAAATCGATCACACATGCCCGAAGCATGTCTTCCAGCGTCTGAATGGTCCTTTCTGACTGACCATCAGTCTGAGGATGATAAGCCGTGCTGATATGTAACCTCGTCCCCATAGCATCGTGGAACTTCTTCCAGAATTTAGATGTAAACCGGGTGTCGCGATCCGACACGATAGACACCGGCACACCATGACGAGTCACAATTTCCTTGATGAACAGATCAGCCAACCTCTCAGATGAATATGTCTCGCGGATCGGTAGGAAGTGAGCACTCTTCGTCAAACGGTCAACTATCACCCATATGGCATCGTACCCTTTTGGAGTACGCGGCAACTTGGTGATGAAATCCATGGTGATGTGCTCCCACTTCCATTCCGGTATATCCAAAGGTTGTATCTTCCCATACGGCTTTTGATGCTCGGCCTTCACCTGTAAGCAAGTAAGGCACTTACTCACGTACTCCACCACATCGCGCTTCATACCCGGCCACCAATAATCTTTCTTCATATCATGGTACATCTTCGTGGCACCAGGATGAATGGAGTACCGAGTCTTGTGAGCTTCATCCATTATCTTCCCCCGTAGATTCCCAAAACGAGGAATCCACACACGATCAAATCGGGTTCTAACACCGAGCGTGTTTTCACCCAATTCTCCCACCAGACCTCTCATTCTTTCAGAGTTAAGATGATCTTCCTTCAGTGCCTCATCTTGAAACTCTTTAACCTGCTTCATTACATAGAGGTCATGATCAACTGATAGGCTTTCACCCGAATCGGCTCGGGCCTCTCCTTCCGGCTAAGGGCATCAGCCACCACGTTGGCCTTGCCCGGATGGTAGTGGATCTCACAATCATAATCCTTTATAAGTTCCAACCACCGCCTCTGTCTCATGTTCAAATCCTTCTGCTCAAAGAAGTACTTCAGACTCTTGTGGTCGGTGAATATGGTGCACTTCGTCCCGTAGAGGTAGTGCCTCCAAATCTTCAATGCAAAGACCACGGCTGCCAGCTCCAAGTCATGAGTAGGATAATTGACCTCATGAACTTTCAACTGTCGGGATGCATACGCTATGACCTTTCCTCTCTGCATTAACACGCACCCAACCCCGAGTAAGAAGCATCGGAATAAACCACCAGATCTTCACTTCCCATCGGGTAATGACAGAACAGGAGCTTGAGTCAATCTCGCCTTCAGTTCTTCAAACGCCTTCTCTTGAGCTTGACCCCATACGAACTTCACATCTTTTCGAGTCAACTTGGTTAGTGGAGAAGCAATCTTAGAGAAGTCTTGGATAAATCTTCTGTAGTAACCCGCCAAACCCAAGAAACTGCGAATCTCGGATGGCGTTTTGGTGACTTCCATTGCATAACCGCCTCCACTTTCGCCGGGTCCACCATAATCCCGTCAGGATTCACCACGTGACCCAAGAACTGAACTTCGCGCAACCAGAACGCGCACTTGGAGAATTTCGCATACAACTTCTCCCTCCTCAACGTCTCTAGAACCTCCCGAATGTGTCCGGCATGCTCTGCTTCGCTCCTCGAGTAAATCAGGATATCATCAATAAACACAATCACTGATTTATCCAACATAGGCCGACACACACGGTTCATCAAATCCATAAAAGCAGCTGGCGCGTTGGTCAAGCCAAAGGACATGACAAGAAACTCGTAGTGACCATAGCGCGTACGGAAAGCTGTTTTAGGAATATCCTGCTCCTTCACCTTCAACTGATGGTAACCAGATCGAAGATCTATTCTCGAAAACCAACTGGCACCCTGAAGCTGATCGAACAAATCATCAATCCTCGGTAAGGGGTATCGGTTCTTCACTGTCAACTTGTTCAGCTCGCGGTAGTCGATGCACATCCTCATACTACCGTCCTTCTTCTTTACGAACAGGACCGGAGCACCCCAAGGAGAGATACTCGGTCTAATGAACCCCTTATCAAGCAGCTCTTGCAACTGCTCCATCAATTCTTTCATCTCGGTCGGAGCCAACCGATACGGTGCCTTGGCAACAGGTTGGGCACCCGGTATTAGGTCAATCTGAAACTCGATCTCTCTGTCAGGTGGCACTCCTGATAAGTCTTCCGGGAACACGTCTGGAAAGTCACACACAACTGGTACATCGGCTAGTTGTGGTGTTGGCGTATCCACATCCTTTACATAGGCCAAGTAGGCACTACATCCACGCCTCATGCACTTTCCCGCCACCGCCATCGAGATCACCTTCGGAATCGTAGTAACCCGATCCCCATAAACCGTCACTGAACTGAACTACCGTCAGGCGCCACAACCGAATCATCTTCTTGCGACACACAATGTTCGCCTCGAAGTCCGCTAACCAATCCATCCCGAACCAAATCAAAACCACCTAAGGTCATCACAAACGGTCTAACAGGAAACTTATGACCCTCGAGCTCCACATCACAATCTCTATCATCTCAGAAATCCTGGTAGACTTACCTATGGCAGTTTCTACATCAAGGGCGCATCAACACGTCTACTACTAACAGGCAGCTTAGCACAGAAAGCAGCAGAAATAAAACTCTTACTAGCACCCGAATCAAATAACACAGAAGCTAAAGTTTGGTTCACCAGAAACGTACCGGACACACGTCAGGGTCCGTCCTAGCCTCCTCCTGTGTCATGGTGAATGCCCTGGCGCTCGCCCTCGGTCCATCACCTCCCGTCCTCTTCGCCCCTGAACTCTCAGCCCTCGGCTTCTTACAATCTTTGAGCATGTGACCCTCTTCACCACAGTTAAAGCATCGGACCGCACGACAGTCCTTTGCCATGTGCCCCGCCTTCCACACCTGAAGCACAAGTTCGACCCACCTGCACTCCCGCTATGCTCCCGTCCACATTACCACACCTTCTCGATCCCGCACCAGACATACCACACGGCGATCATCCACCCGTGCCTTCTTATTACCCTCGAGGCCTTGCCCCGACCAAACCTCTTCCCCTGCCAGCTCGATCACCACCGCTCTTTCTGCCACCATCAGTCACCACCCCGCTCTTTCATCATACAAGTCTTCCCGCCAATCCACGCCGACCTAAACGTGCTCGGCCGGCGGCGATCATGTGCCTGCGAATATCCGCCGCAAACCCTGTAATATACTCTTGATCTTTCGGGACAGAGGTGTCACTTGATCCGGCACCAGACGTGCCATCTCGTTGAACTTCGTGGTGTACTGTTGGTGTGTCATGGTTCCCCGCCTCCAGTTGCAGAAACTCCCTTCAACCTTATCCATTCCCGATGAGGACAAACTCCTCGATCACCATCTTCTTCAGTTCGGGCCACCTCATTCTCCCGATCGCCCGATTACCCTCTGCTTGGACAATGTTGTCCCACCAGCATAGTGCCGAGTCCACGAAGGAGTGGGTGGCAAACTTGACTTTCTGATCTTCTCGGCACTCGCTGATGTCGAGAACAGCCTCCATTTCTCTCACCCATCGGTGAGCAGCAGCAGCATTGCCATTACCGTCAAAAGTAGGGGGCTTGCATCTCATGAACACCCCGTAGTTACAGCCTCGTGCCACCTCCGCACAGGCTCCTCTTCCTCTTCCTCCTCATTATCGGAGAAAATCGTTTCAGGCTCCGGTTGCTCCCCCGAGGCCCGGTTTCTCTCCTTCCTTTCCCCTTCCTTCACAGCCTTGATGACTTCGGTCACCACAGACGGTAAGATTGTCTGCATGACCTGATGTACTTCCTCAACAACAGCCTCCTTTACCGAGGCCCTCAAGTTCGCACTCTCATCCCCAGCTTCTGGATGAGGAGTCTCAGGTTCGGAACCTCTTTTCAGCTCTAGGCCTTCCTCTCAGCCCTATCTTTAGGGCGTGGTCAGCAAACAGGCCATCACGGCCTCCACCCCTAGAAGCTCTAGAAGATCTACCACCAGCCATCTCTAACACACTGAAAGATTCAAACACCAACACGGTCATTCAAGGAAACAACTCAGTTTATGTCATATAGTAAGTCCCTAATTACAGTGGCCAGTTGTGATTAGCCACTTACTGTACTCTTCATACCCCAAGTATTACCTGTCCTGACTACATCAGTATTCAAATCTACATACAACACATAACATATACCATGCGCACATAAAACCGGTTAACTTTAAGAAAATACCTGATGGCACGCAGCTACTCAGTTTGGCATCCCATTCCCTTTCGTCCCATTCTCAGTTTAAGTTAAGGTTTATTTTGAAAATTTACCCATTTCACTTAAACTTTGGCTCTGATACCAACTTGTAAGGCCCCGTTCCCGGGACGCCTACAGTTGGTCATTCATCGCGCATAAAACGTATAATTACATTGCATTAAGAAACATCGCAGCGGAAACATTCAAAAAGACATCTCATTCCATTATAAAACTTTTGCCAAATAATACAGCGTCATCGGTTACAAAATTCATTGTTGCATTACATCACAAAAGCATTAATGATGGATGCCATCCCAAAGAGCTGAGTAGCCACCTCATGCCATCCTCAGCAATCATTTACCTGCCAACTGGAAAAAATAAAAGTCAGCGTTGCTGAGTGAGTTCTAGTTTTAATAATAAATATACTTTACTTTCATATAAAACCATTCGTTTACTTTACGTGATCACACATCATACGTACACATAGATAATATCATTATTATCTTCTTCATCATTCTTTCATTCATTCGTTCCTTTTAACTTACTTGCGTATCGGACATCATCCATACCAATACCATATACTACACCCCAATTAGTCACAGCTACCGGGCCGAAGTCAATAAATGAACAGCTAAACGTATGCCACGGTACTGGGGTTAACCAATCAGTCTTAGCTACTGGGCCGAGTCAATAAATGAACAGCTAAACGTATGCCACAGTACTAATGATAACCGACGGTCATAGCCACTGGGCCGAAGTCAATAATGAACAGCTAAACGTATGCCACAGTACTAGGGTAAGCGGTAAGGTTCCACATAATGGTCAATCACAAAGAAGGACCCGTTATCCGATGCATGCAAGACGTGTCATCTCTTTCCACTTTACGTTACATAATACTTCATTCATTCGTCATAATACGTAAAGCCATGAAAGATAATCTACACAACATCATAACAAGGAACATATCAAACATAATCATCACATCATACAGGGCAACGTCATACATTCATAATATGCATAGACATGCAACATCATCATCATCATGCCCTACATGTTCTCTAAGGCCATAACATTCATCTTACATGCTCTTACGGGTTACCTTACGTCAAAACTTACATCTGCACCTTTCCCCGAAGGCCAGAAGTCCAAACTACACATTCATTCGAGTGCAACAGCCCTGTTCGGGCGTATGGACACTCTTCAGTCGCATGGCCTCCATGCGACTGAACATCATGCGACTGGACCATGCGGATGGTCATCTATGCGAATGAACATCCAATCGTGCGTATGGACCTTGTGCGAATGGGATTACTGCGAATGGGCACCTATGCGACTAACTCATGCGTATGGACTCATGCGACTAAGCTTTGCGACTGAACCTCAGTCGCACATCCCTCATGCGACTGGACTCCCAGTCGTGCGACTGAGTCCCAATCGTGCGAATGAACCTCCAATCGCCCTCATTCGGCCGTATGGCCTTCATTCGGTCGCCTAGCCCTAGCTGATGCAGAATGGAGTTCATCCCGAACCCAATCTGCCATTTTCGGCCTCCAAGCTCATCCAAACCCATTCTAAGCCTAAATCAACCCTCCTGGACCTTAGGAATGCATACCTTAACACCATACAAGCACACACAAGCCCGAAATCATACTCTAAACACACCATACACATCACACCCAAATGGGTCAAACACACACACACATAAAAACGGGTTTTGCACACTTTCCAGCCCCAAAATCAGTTGAAAACGAGTAAAAGTGGGGTCCTAGAACTCACACAATCGAGCACAAAGACAAGAGCTTCGATTTGGCTTGCTACTCGACGAATTTGGACACCCGAATCACCCGAATCAACCCTTTTCCCCCTTTTTCCCTCTTCTTTCTCTCTTCCCTCTTCTTGTGAGCTGAATTTTGTGAAGTGTGGGGAGAGTGGGCTGCCCTCTCCCTACACATATCACCACATTACACGACTTTTCTTCGTTGGCGAGTTTGGTCCCTCGACTTTGGACTTTATTTCCTTTCTTTCTTCGCCGCGCTTCAAAATAATAAATTTCCGGGTGTTACAAGTCCACCCCCCTTAAATAGGTTTCGTCCCCGAAACCTGTCATTCCTCGAACAAACGTGGATAATGTTGTCTCATTTCTTCCTCAGTCTCCCACGTCGACTCGGATCCCTTCCTGTGCTTCCACTGTACACGCACAAGAGGAACCACTTTATTCCTTAGCCTTTTCTCCTTTCGGTCGATGATTGCCACTGGTTGCTCCACATAATTGAGCCGTTCATCTACTTCGATATCTTCCAATGGGACAATCATATCTTCATCTGCTAAGCACTTCCTTAGATGAGATACATGGAATGTCGGGTGAATTCCACTTAACTCATCTGGCAACTCCAGTCTATAGGCCACCTCTCCTACTCGAGCAATGATTCGGAAAGGGCCTATATACCTTGGGCTCAACTTGCCCCGCTTTCGGAAGCGAATGATACCCTTCCAAGGTGAGACCTTCAACATAACCCGGTCACCCACCTGGAACTCAATCGGCCTGCGCCGTTTATCAGCATACGACTTCTGTCTGTCTTTGGCTGCCTTCATGAAGGCTTTGATCTTCTCAAGCTTCTCAGTCGTAGCCTCGATTACCTCGACGCTCCCCAATTCCTTCTGACCAATATCACCCCAACAAACGGGTGTTCTGCATCTCCTACCGTATAGCATCTCATATGGAGGCATGCCAATGCTGGCGTGATAACTGTTGTTATATGAAATTCGGCTAACGGTAGGTGGTCATCCCAACTTCCACCAAAATCAATCACACATGCCCGAAGCATGTCTTCCAGCGTCTGGATGGTCCTTTCCGACTGACCATCAGTCTGGGGATGATAAGCCGTGCTGATATGTAACCTCGTCCCCATAGCATCGTGGAACTTCTTCCAGAATTTAGATGTAAACCGGGTGTCGCGATCCGACACGATAGACACCGGCACACCATGACGAGTCACAATTTCCTTGATGAACAGATCAGCCAACCTCTCAGATGAATATGTCTCGCGGATCGGTAGGAAGTGAGCACTCTTCGTCAAACGTCAACTATCACCCATATGGCATCGTACCCTTTTGGAGTACGCGGCAACTTGTAATGAAATCCATGGTGATGTGCTCCCACTTCCATTCCGGTATATCCAAAGGTTGTATCTTCCCATACGGCTTTTGATGCTCGGCCTTCACCTGTAAGCAAGTAAGGCACTTACTCACGTACTCCACCACATCGCGCTTCATACCCGGCCACCAATAATCTTTCTTCATATCATGGTACATCTTCGTGGCACCAGGATGAATGGAGTACCGAGTCTTGTGAGCTTCATCCATTATCTTCCCCGTAGATCCCAAAACGAGGAATCCACACACGATCAAATCGGGTTCTAACACCGAGCGTGTTTTCACCCAATTCTCCACCAGACCTCTCATTCTTTCAGAGTTAAGATGATCTTCTTTCAGTGCCTCATCTTGAAACTCTTTAACCTGCTTCATTACATCAGAGGTCATGATCAACTGATAGGCTTTCACCCGAATCGGCTCGGGCCTCTCCTTCCGGCTAAGGGCATCAGCCACCACGTTGGCCTTGCCCGGATGGTAGTGGATCTCACAATCATAATCCTTTATAAGTTCCAACCACCGCCTCTGTCTCATGTTCAAATCCTTCTGCTCAAAGAAGTACTTCAGACTCTTGTGGTCGGTGAATATGGTGCACTTCGTCCCGTAGAGGTAGTGCCTCCAAATCTTCAATGCAAAGACCACGGCTGCCAGCTCCAAGTCATGAGTAGGATAATTGACCTCATGAACTTTCAACTGTCGGGATGCATACGCTATGACCTTTCCTCTCTGCATTAACACGCACCCCAACCCCGAGTAAGAAGCATCGGAATAAACCACCAGATCTTCACTCCCATCGGGTAATGACAGAACAGGAGCTTGAGTCAATCTCGCCTTCAGTTCTTCAAACGCCTTCTCTTGAGCTTGACCCCATACGAACTTCACATCTTTTCGGGTCAACTTGGTTAGTGGAGAAGCAATCTTGGAGAAGTCTTGGATGAATCTTCTATAGTAGCCCGCCAACCCAAGAAGCTACGAATCTCGGATGGCGTCTTTGGCGACTTCCATTGCATAACCGCCTCCACTTTTGCCGGGTCCACCATAATCCCATCAGGATTCACCACGTGACCCAAGAACTGAACTTCGCGCAACCAGAACGCGCACTTGGAGAATTTTGCATACAACTTCTCCCTTCTCAACGTCTCTGAACCTCCCGAATGTGTCCGGCATGCTCTGCTTCGCTCCTCGAGTAAATCAGGATATCATCAATAAACACATCACTGATTTATCCAACATAGGCCGACACACACGGTTCATCAAATCCATAAAAGCAGCTGGCGCGTTGGTCAAGCCAAAAGACATGACAAGAAACTCGTAGTGACCATAGCGCGTACGGAAAGCTGTTTTAGGAATATCTTGCTCCTTCACCTTCAACTGATGGTAACCAGATCGAAGATCTATTCTCGAAAACCAACTGGCACCCTGAAGCTGATCGAACAAATCATCATCCTCGGTAAGGGGTATCGGTTCCTCACTGTCAACTTGTTCAGCTCGCGGTAGTCGATGCACATCCTCATACTACCGTCCTTCTTCTTTACAAACAGGACCGGAGCACCCCAAGGAGAGATACTCGGTCTAATGAACCCCTTATCAAGCAGCTCTTGCAACTGCTCCATCAATTCTTTCATCTCGGTCGGAGCCAACCGATACGGTGCCTTGGCAACAGGTTGGGCACCCGGTATCAGATCAATCTGAAACTCGATCTCTCTGTCAGGTGGCACTCCTGATAAGTCTTCCGGGAACACGTCTGGAAAGTCACACACAACTGGTACATCGGCTAGTTGTGGTGTTGGCGTATCCACATCCTTTACATAGGCCAAGTAGGCACTACATCCACGCCTCATACACTTTCCCGCCACCGCCATCGAGATCACCTTCGGAATCGTAGTAACCCGATCCCATAAACCGTCACTGAACTACCGTCAGGCGCCAACAACCGAATCATCTTCTTGCGACACACAATGTTCGCCTCGAAGTCCGCTAACCAATCCATCCCGAGAACCAAATCAAAACCACCTAAGGTCATCACAAACGGTCTAACAGGAAACTTATGACCCTCGCTCCACATCACAATTCTCTATCATCTCAGAAATCCTGGTAGACTTACCTATGGCAGTTTCTACATCAAAGGGCGCATCAACACGTCTACTACTAACAGGCAGCTTAGCACAGAAAGCAGCAGAAATAAAACTCTTACTAGCACCCGAATCAAATAACACAGAAGCTAAAGTTTGGTTCACCAGAAACGTACCGGACACAACGTCAGGGTCCGTCCTAGCCTCCTCCTGTGTCATGGTGAATGCCCTGGCGCTCGCCCTCGGTCCATCACCTCCCGTCCTCTTCGCCCCTGAACTCTCAGCCCTCGGCTTCTTACAATCTTTGAGCATGTGACCCTCTTCACCACAGTTAAAGCATCGGACCGCACGACAGTCCTTTGCCATGTGCCCCGCCTTTCCACACCTGAAGCACAAGTTCGATCCAAACCTGCACTCCCCGCTATGCTCCCGTCCACATTTACCACACCTTCTCGATCCCGCACCAGACATAACCACACGGCGATCATCCACCCGTGCCTTCTTATTACCCATCGAGGCATTGCCCCGACCAAATCTCTTCCCCTGCCAGCCTCGTTCACCACCGCTCTTTCTGCCACCATCAGTCACCACCACCGCTCTTTCATCATACAGTCTTCCCGCCAAATCTACCGCCGACCTAAACGTGCTCGGCCGGGCGGCGATCATGTGCCTGCGAATATCCGCCGGCAAACCCTGTATATACCTCTTGATCTTTCGGGACAGAGGTGTCACTTGATCCGGCACCAGACGTGCCATCTCGTTGAACTTCGTGGTGTACTGTTGGTGTGTCATGGTTCCCGCCTCCAATTGCAGAAACTCTCTTTCGACCTTGTCCATTTCCCGATGAGGACAAAACTCCTCGATTACCATCTTCTTCAGTTCGGGCCACCTCATTCGCCCGATCGCCCGATTACCCTCTGCTTGGACAATGTTGTCCCACCAGCATAGTGCCGAGTCCACGAAGGAGTGGGTGGCAAACTTGACTTTCTGATCTTCTCGGCACTCGCTGATGTCGAGAACAGCCTCCATTTCTCTCACCCATCGGTGAGCAGCAGCAGCATTGCCATTACCATCAAAAGTTGGGGGCTTGCATCTCATGAACACCCCGTAGTTACAGCCTCGTGCCACCTCCCGCACAGGCTCCTCTTCCTCTTCCTCCTCATTATCGGAGAAAATCGTTTCAGGCTCCGGTTGCTCCCCCGAGGCCCGGTTTCTCTCCTTCCTTTCCCCTTCCTTCACAGCCTTGATGACTTCGGTCACCACAGACGGTAAGATTGTCTGCATGACCTGATGTACTTCCTCAACAACAGCCTCCTTTACCGAGGCCCTCAAATTCGCACTCTCATCCCCAGCTTCTGGATGAGGAGTCTCAGGTTCTGCAGGAACCTCTTTTTCAGCTCTAGGCCTTCCTCTCTTAGGGCGTGGTTCAGCAACAGGGCCATCACGGCCTCCACCCCTAGAAGCTCTAGAAGATCTACCACCAGCCATTCTCTAACACACTGAAAGATTCAAACACCAACACGGTCATTCAAGGAAACAACTCAGTTTATGTTAAGTATAGTAAGTCCCTAATTACAGTGGCCAGTTGTGATTAGCCACTTACTGTACTCTTCATACCCCAAGTATTACCTGTCCTGACTACATCAGTATTCAAATCTACATACAACACATAACATATACCATGCGCACATAAACCGGTTAACTTTAAGAAAATACCTGATGGCACGCAGCTACTCAGTTTGGCATCCCATTCCCTTTCCGTCCCATTCTCAGTTTAAGTTAAGGTTTATTTTGAAAGTTTACCCATTTCACTTAAACTTTGGCTCTGATACCAACTTGTAAGGCCCCGTTCCCGGGACGCCTACAGTTGGTCATTCATCGCGCATAAAACGTATAATTACAATTGCATTAAGAAAACATCGCAGCGGAAACATTTAAGAAGGACATCTCATTCCATTATAAAAACTTTTGCCAAATAATACAGCGTCAATCGGTTACAAAATACATTGTTGCATTACATCACAAAAGCATTAAATGAATGGATGCCATCCCAAAAGAGCTGAGTAGCCACCTCATGCCATCCTCAGCAATCATTTACCTGCCAACTGGAAAATGCAATAAAAGTCAGCGTTGCTGAGTGAGTTCTAGTTTTAATAATAAAATATACTTTACTTTCATATAAAACCATTCGTTACTTTAACGTGATCACACATCATACGTACACATAGATAATATCATTATTATCTTCTTCAGTCATTCTTTCATTCATTCGTTCCTTTTAACTTACTTGCGTATCGGACATCATCCATACCAATACCATATACTACACCCCAATTAGTCACAGCTACCGGCCGAAGTCAATAAATGAACAGCTAAACGTATGCCACGGTACTGGGGTTAACCAATCAGTCTTAGCTACTGGGCCGAAGTCAATAAATGAACAGCTAAACGTATGCCACAGTACTAATGATAACCGACGGTCATAGCCACTGGGCCGAAGTCAATAAATGAACAGCTAAACGTATGCCACAGTACTAGGGGTAAGCGGTAGAGGTTCCACATAATGGTCAATCACAAAGAAGGACCCGTTATCCGATGCATGCAAGACGTGTCATCTCTTTCCACTTTACGTTACATAATACTTCATTTCATTCGTCATAATACGTAAAGCCATAAGAAAGATAATCATACACATACATCATAACAAGGAACATATCAAACATAATCATCAACATCATACAGGGCAACGTCATCCATTCATAATATGCATAGACATGCAACATCATCATCCTCATGCCCTACATGTTCTCTAAGGCCATAACATTCATCTTACATGCTCTTACGGGTTACATTACGTCAAACTTACATCTGCACCTTACCCCGAAGGCCAGAAGTCAAACTACACATTCATTCGAGTGCAACAGCCCTATTCGGGCGTATGGACACTCTTCAGTCGCATGGCCTCCATGCGACTGAACATCATGCGACTGGACCCATGCGAATGGTCATCTATGCGAATGAACATCCAATCGTGCGTGTGGACCTTGTGCGAATGGGATTACTACGAATGGGCACCTATGCGACTAACCTCATGCGTATGGACTCATGCGACTAAGCCTTTATGCGACTGAAGCCTCAGTCGCACATCCCTCATGCGACTGGACTCCCAGTCGTGCGACTGAGTCCCAATCGTGCGAATGAACCTCCAATCGCCCTCATTCGGCCGTATGGCCTTCATTCGGTCGCCTAGCCCTAGCTGATGCAGAATGGAGTTCATCCCGAACCCAATCTGCCATTTTCGGCCTCCAAGCTCATCCAAACCCATTCTAAGCCTAAATCAACCCTCCTGGACCTTAGGAATGCATACCTTAACACCATACAAGCACACACAAGCCCGAAATCATACTCTAAACACACCATACACATCACACCCAAATGGGTCAAACACACACACACATAAAAACGGGTTTTGCACACTTTCCAGCCCCAAAATCAGTTGAAAACGAGTAAAAGTGGGGTCCTAGAACTCACACAATCGAGCACAAAGACAAGAGCTTCGATTTGGCTTGCTACTCGACGAATTTGGACACCCGAATCACCCGAATCAACCCTTTTCCCCCTTTTTCTCTTCTTTCTCTCTTCCCTCTTCTTGTGAGCTGAATTTTGTGAAGTGTGGGGAGAGTGGGCTGCCCTCTCCCTACACATATCACCACATTACACGACTTTTCTTCGTTGGCGAGTTTGGTCCCTCGACTTTGGACTTTATTTCCTTTCTTTCTTCGCCGGCTTCAAAATAATAAATTTCCGGGTGTTACATTTATACATCTTGTTTCATATATACAACAATTATCAGTTAGGTACATGTAACTATAATACATTACTAGTACAAAATACTTTATTAAAGTTATTAGTTTACGTATATGTAGACGTGGTTCCGTATATGTAACCTGATTACATATACGTAACAATCATAAAAACCTAGAACTTAAGTTTTATAAAAAATATCAACAGATACATAGAAGGTAAGGTATATGTAAGTAGCATTATATGTTACATATACGTAAGTTGATGAAACTCTGATGAGTTACAAACATATATAACTCTTACTTACATATACGTAACCAAACATTAGTCTTAAGTCATATTCTGTCATAATCATCTATATGTTTAGAAGACAACTCCTGCTTTAATTACGTAGTTACGTATACGTAACCATGTACGTAAATCATCATCATCTCAATTTCTTGTACTAAAATCAAACACATTTTCAATAATTTCAAACAATAGATGATATCATACACATCTTGATTCTACCTTTTGCAATTGATTGAATGAGATGCGTTTACATACTCTAGAAAAAGTAAAAGAAGAGTAGGACGTTCTTAACAACCAAGATTCTTAACAAACTTTTCGAACCACATCTCGCCATTAATATCTCAAACCTTTAACTAGATCCAGGCTGACCTTATGATGCGCCAAGAACCTTCAATCAATATTATTTATACCAAGTTTCAGCCTTTTTTAATCCGTTTGAAGAACAAAGAAACTACAAGCTAAGAGAAAAGGATGAACCTGTGATTTGAATGCGATTAAAAGTCGTAGTGACAGAATTATTTTGGTTAATGGTTATGGATCGATTGAAGATATGGATACGTGGTTTATATGATAATAATGAAGATACGATAATAGATGTCAAGAAGGAAAAGATGATCAACGAATTTAGATTTGAAATTGATTTCAAATAGATGAAAGGAATGAAGAAAAAATGATGTTCCAGATTCATTTTCATGGGTTAATAAAGGATTTTAATTTTTTTGATTTAGTCAACCTAAAAACATGGGATTTTGATTAGAAAAATAATAAATTACCATAATTGAATATATGTTAATTTACTAATGTACCCTTTCTAATTTAATAAAATCATAAAATAAGAAATTATGTGATTGGTTGAATGTGGTTTTCTTCGTTTTCTTGAAACTATATGGTTTTCTTAGGATCCCTCCCCTATATATATATATATATATATATATATATATATATATATATATATATATATATATATATATACGTATATATATATATATATATATATATATATATATACGTATATATATATATATATACGTATATATATATATATATATATACGTATATATATATATATATCTATATATATCATATATCTATGTATATATATCTCTACCTATATATATCTTCTATATCTATCTATACATATATATATACATATATATACGTATATATATATATACATATATATATATATGTATATCTATATACATATATATACGTATATATCTATCTATATATCTATATCTATATATATCTCTATCCTCTATCTCTATATATGTATATATATATATATATGTATATATATATATATATATGTATATATATATATGTATCTATATATCTATATATATATATATATCTCTATCTATGTATATACATATATCTATCTGTATATATATATATGTATATATCTGTATATATACATATATATATGTATATATATGTATATATATATATGTATACATATATATGTATATGTATACATATATATATGTATACATATATACATGTATATATGTATACATATATATATATATGTATATATGTATACATATATATATATATATATATATGTATATATACATATATATATTTATGTATGTATATATATATATGTATATATATATGTATATATATGGAAAGTTTACGATACGAAGTGTTGTTTTCGTGCGAAGGGTACAAAGCAACAATGACCATTGATCAAAAGAATTAACGGTTCATATTTAAGATGGAATAATCAAGCAAGGTATGTGCATGTAGGGGTAGAATTGGAAATAGCCTACAATTGTTGAATTTTTTAACTTCTTTTCGTTTTTTAAACACATATAACTTTATTATATGACATTATTTAAAAAAAAAGTGTCACACCCCCAACCACGGCGGTTTTCCGCGGGGCGTGAACATCATGGAAACCATAGTCATTGATCGACCACTATATGGTTTAGTAAACATACGTTGCAAATAAGTTTAAAAATACATAATTGTTTTCAGAGTTGATTTGCGGAAGTAGTAGAGCTAGAGTAATTGTTTTCAAAACATGGCAAATAGGAAAATAAATGTCCCAAACAGCATGAATGGTCCTAAATGCGATGTGGACCAAGCTAGCTTAACTTGATGCAAGGGTCAAGTACCTGAGAAAACATGCATGAAAATATGTCAACATAAAGTTGGTGAGTTCACAGGTTTTAAAGTAATAGTAAACAGTGTAATGGACCACAAGTCTTTCCATGATTTGATTGTCGATCATACAATACTACAATATTATATAAGCACCGCAACCGAAGCTAGACTGTAACTGTAACACATTGCCCCTACCCATGCCTACCGTAAGCATGAGTGTGAACAGGCTAATAATGCACCCTTTAGACCTCCAGTCAAGATTAGGGTAATTAATCCGGGTGGGGGTAGTCAAACCCAATAGTACTATCCATGATTACCTCGCTTTGGGAAATAAACTAACGGTTCGATATCTGGGGACTTTATACGGTAAGTAAACAACTTATATAACATGTGAAATCATTAACAAGTAAATGTGTCCAGGAAAATAGTAATTTGCATGTAATCTCCCCCAAAAGGAAAATAAGTAAAATAGGGCCGTGAAACTCACCTGTAATGCACGCGTGAATTCTAGCAATAATCTGTACGTATGATTGGTCTATGAATCTCCTAAACAAAACCACAATATATTCATGAGGTCATGATTACTTACCCTAGATGGTCATGCATAACTCATCCACAAAGTTAGTTTTGAAAATGTCACTTGACTAGTTAGACACGTTGAGCCGTTAATGTTTTATTTAGATTCTTGTCTTCATCTTTATTTTCCTAAAGATACATAATGTATTGAAAGTGTTTTATATTAAGTATAATGGTATTATACTTTCCATGTGTATGGGTTTCCCTTTTTACCAAATATCTCTAAAAGTTTACTTTTATCTAAGTATAGGTATTTGACAGCATTAAGGGAATTTTTGGGTCTGGTTGTCATCCCCTTTTCATAGTACAAAGAATTTTTATAAAATCTGATACTTTTATCATATTTAGTTCTATGTCTTAGGATTCCAAAAAGGTATAGCTTGTATCCTACAAATAAGTTTAAGTACCACTAAATGGTTCATGAAGCAACAGATGTCAATGCAGCACTTTTCTGTATATGTCTATGGAATTTACCTTTTTGAGAGGTCAAAACTTACATTCACAAATAGAGCCTATATTACTTTTAAACCTAACACCTTAAGCTAAGTTACCACAGAAAGAAAATCTTCATTTTATTATTTTAAGCATAACTTATGCCTCATTCTTTCTGCCCTATTTATTCTGTCAAAAATTCAGGTTCAGCACTTTAATTTGTTTGTACGTTTTGGAAGGGTTATACTCATCTATAAATTTCAAGGTTAGATGGGTTAGAAACTAGACATCCTAAAGTTAATGTTAGGCTCAAGAAACGGTTCATTTGACCATGTTTAGGTCGAGTTATGGTCTTGAAAACACAGAACATGAATCTGCCAGAAAATGTTTTACATGTTTTGTTACTTTTTAAACTTTGTAGAGCACTTTTGGGATGAGTTAGTGAACATGAACACTTCATGGTGATGTATGGGAGATTAGAAACAAGGTGCTAACCTTAACCAAGCAAGGAGAAGAGATGGTAGTCTTGAAATGCAAGGAAAAGAAGGTTTGATCCTTTGAACTAAGAAAACCCAACAAGAAAAGGTGAAGAAGATGTTGTAGGATGTTTGGGAGCTTCAAAACTCACTTGATCTTCAATAATGGCACTTGACTCACCCAAGATTTGTGGAAAATGAGTTGAAAATAAAATGAAATGGTGGATGTGGTGTCTTGGCCGAATTTGGAGAGAAAGAAAGAAGGAGAAGAGTGTGTTGGTGATTTGTGTGGATGAAGTGTGTGAATGTTGCTTATATTTGTAAGCTCTACAACTCCTAACTTTGTCTCTTGGTCAACCATAGGGAAAGGAGCTTCACACATATGGAAAGGAATCATGTAGCTTTGTTCATAACCTTTTCCCTTAACACTAAAATGGCAAATCTTGAGCTTCACAAAAGACAACTTGTCTTGTAAGGATTTGACAAGGGAAGAAGACTAAAATAAAAGTGAGGGGAGGGGGGGTAAGGGGACGGTTATGGGGGGTGGGAAATGGGTTGATTTTTCAATTTTATGTAGTATTGGGTATTTGGGTGGTATTTGTTGCATTATAGTAATTTATATATATATATATGTTCAATATTTTTACTCCTTACTTTTTAAAATACATTAGAATTGTATAAGTATTTGTATAATATCATATATATATATAAATATATATAAATATTGATGGTATGCTAATGATGCATCATGTAGTTAGTAGATCCGTTAAAAGGATTCGTTCCGGGTAAAATATTAATTTACGCGATTAGGTGTATTTATAAAGTCAAGCTTTTCCAATGCATTTGGTTTGGAATCTAAAATACTTTGAACCATCTAAATGAATTTATTAGTACATGTATATGAATTATGACCAATGTTCATGTGTGCCGGTTGTATCGCGTGTAAAAATGGTAATTACGTCGAATCACCGATGCATGAAATGTAATGCGTGAAATTTTGCAATGCATAAAACGGTTTCAATAATTGGAATTCAATTGAAAATCAAGTATTATAGGGGTAATTATAACCAAGTCAAGGTCGGGTATTGACCTGAAATTGCCGGTTGTCACATACTCCCCATGTTAGAAAGAATTTCGTCCCGAAATTCAGTTAGGGTTGTCTGCAGATGCCAGAGTTTCAAACAAGTAGGGATAGTTGAGCTTCATTTGATCTTCGCGTTCCCAAGTAAATTCAGGTCCTCTTCTTGAATTCCACCGGACCTTCACTATGGGAATACGGATTCGTTTCATCTTCTTTACTTCTCTATCTAGAATTTCCATAGGCTTTTCAATAAAATGAAGTTGTTCATCAATCTGGACCTCATCGAGTGGTATAACCAGAGTTTCATCTGACAAGCACTTCTTCAGATTCGACACATGGAAAGTGTCATGAACACTACTAAGTTCTTGAGGAAGTTTTAGCTTGTAAGCTACAGGACCAATCCTGGCTAGGATTTCAAATGGTCCAATGTATCTAGGGTTTAGCTTGCCACGTTTGCCAAAACGAATGACTCCTTTCCATGGTGAGACTTTAAGTAGAACCTTGTCTCCCACTTGAAATTCCAACGGTTTACGCCTCACGTCAGCATAGCTTTTCTGACGGTCACGCGCGGCTTTGAGTCGGTTCTGAATTTGAGCGATCTTTTCCGTGGTCTCGCGTATGATCTCGGGACCAGTGAGTTGACTATCGCCAACCTCTGTCCAACACAGTGGTGACCGACACTTCCTTCCGTATAATGCTTCAAACGGTGCGGCTTTGATACTGGTGTGATAACTATTATTGTAAGAAAACTCAGCCAAGGGTAGATGAGTATCCCAACGGTTTCCAAAGTCTATCACACAAGCTCTAAGCATGTCTTCTAACGTCTGAATGGTCCGTTCGCTCTGACCATCTGTTTGAGGATGGTATGCGGTACTCATATCCAATCGTGTACCCAAGGCCTTTTGTAATGATTGCCAAAATCTCGAGGTAAATCGACTGTCTCGATCGGAGATAATGGAGATCGGTACTCCATGTCTCGAAACAACCTCCTTGAGATAAACTCTTGTCAATCTTTCCATCTTATCAGTCTCCTTAATTGGTAGGAAGTGAGCAGACTTTGTCAGTCGATCCACAATTACCCAAATCGTATCACAACTGGTGGATGTCTTGGGTAGTTTTGTGACGAAATCCATGGAAATCTGCTCCCATTTCCATTGTGGAATCTCTGGTTGGTGCAGTAATCCGGATGGCTTCTGATACTCTGCCTTAACCTTTGAACACGTGAGGCACCTGCTAACATAGGCGGCAATGTCTGCCTTCATGTTAGGCCACCAGTATAACTCCTTCAGGTCTTGATACATCTTATCGGAACCCGGGTGAATGGAGTATCTGGATTTGTGTGCCTCATTCATCACAAGATCCCTCAAGTTTCCAAAATTTGGCACCCAAATTCGATTCATGAAGTAGCGAGCTCCATCGGACTTGGTCTCAAATTGTTTATCCATGCCGCGAAGGAATTCTTCCTTCAAATTCAGTTCCTTTAGTGCCTCAGACTGAGCATCACGAATTTGAGTAGTTAGACTCGTATGAATCGTCATTCCCAACGCTCGCACTCGTAAAGTCTTGGTTCGTTCTTTCCTGCTCAGAGCGTCTGCTACAACATTCGCTTTTCCAGGGTGATAACGAATCTCACAGTCATAATCGTTTAGTAACTCAACCCACCTGCGTTGCCTCATGTTTAGTTCCTTCTGATTGAAGATGTGCTGGAGGCTTTTGTGATCGGTGAATATAGTACATTTAGTACCATACAGGTAGTGTCGCCAAATCTTTAGTGCAAAAACAACAGCTCCTAATTCGAGGTCGTGGGTGGTGTAGTTTTTCTCATGCACTTTCAATTGTCGTGACGCGTAAGCAATGACTTTGTCGCGTTGCATTAAGACACAGCCAAGTCCTTGTCGTGATGCGTCGCAGTACACCACAAAACCATCATTTCCCTCTGGTAGAGACAGAATCGGCGCACAACACAATTTCTGCTTCAACAACTGAAACGCTGCTTCCTGCTTATCACTCCAATCAAACTTCTTGTCTTTCTGAGTCAGGGTTGTCAGTGGTTGGGCTATTTTGGAGAAATTTTCGATAAAGCGTCGGTAATAGCCTGCCAAACCTAGGAATTGTCGCACTTCAGTCGGGGTCTTAGGTGCTTCCCAGTTTTTAATGGCCTCTATCTTGGATGGGTCAACATGTATTCCCTTCTCGTTGACCACATGCCCGAGAAATTGCACTTCTCGGATCCAGAAGTCGCATTTTGAGAATTTTGCGTATAATTTCTCGTTCTTGAGTAGCTCCAAGATTAACCTTAAATGTTGTTCGTGCTCATCCTTGGTTCGTGAATATATCAAGATGTCATCGATGAAGACGATCACGAATTTATCCAAGTAGGGTTTGCACACTCTATTCATGAGGTCCATGAATACAGCTGGTGCATTGGTTAACCCAAATGGCATAACCATGAACTCGTAGTGACCATAACGAGTTCGAAATGCGGTCTTGGGAATGTCTTCCTCTTGAATTCGTAATTGGTGATATCCAGAACGTAAGTCAATCTTCGAGTAGTAACTAGATCCTTGAAGTTGGTCAAATAAGTCGTCAATTCGAGGGAGAGGGTACCGGTTCTTAATGGTGAGTTTGTTTAACTCCCGGTAATCGATGCACATTCGAAAAGATTCATCTTTCTTCTTAACAAATAAAACTGGGGCTCCCCAGGGTGAGAAACTTGGTCTTATGAATCCTTTATCTAACAACTCTTGTAATTGATTAGACAACTCTTGCATCTCCGATGGTGCTAGTCGGTATGGGGATCGTGCTACTGGAGCAGCTCCAGGTACTAGATCAATTCGAAATTCGACCTGTCTTTGCGGTGGAAGTCCCGGTAAGTCCTCGGGAAAAACTTCCGGATAGTCTCGCACGATGGGTATATCCTCGATTCTTTTCTCTTCGGTTCGCTTCTCCACTACGTGCGCCAAGATTGCATGATAGCCCTTTCGTAAGTACTTCCGAGCCTTCATACATGAAATGATCCGTAACACCGTACCATATTTTTCTCCTTGAATTGATATGGTCTCCCCACTCGGAAGTGGAATGCGAACGATCTTCTCACGACAAACGATTTCCGCTCGGTTTTCCGATAACCAATCCATGCCAATAACGATGTCGAAACTCCCTAGGGTTACAGGTAGCAAATCTATATTGAACGTGTGATCCGCCAAACTGAGAGTGCATCCTTTTATGATTTTGTCGGTTTCGATCAACTTACCATCAGCTAACTCTATTGTATATTTAGAAGTCAAATGGGTAGGAGTAATTTCGAGCAATGGACTAAATTCGCTAGACACAAAACTCCTATCGGCACCCGTATCGAATAGGATTGATGCATAGAGATTATTTACAAGAAACGTACCCGTAACAATGTTCGGGTCCTGTCGAGCTTCTCCAGCTCCAATCACAAAAGCTCGACCACGTGCGTTGTTTCCGCCGGTTTGCTTCAAGTTTGGACAGTCCTTGCGAAAATGTCCAGTAACGCCACATTCAAAGCATGCACGATTGTTCCCTGTTTTAAGAGTAGGGTTGGGCTTTCGACAGTCCTTAGTCGCATGGCCAAAACGTTTGCATTTCTGGCACATGGAATCTCCACATGCACCTAGGTGATGAAAGTTACACTTGTTACACTTAGGTAGGTTTCCAGCATACCCACCTTTTGTCTTCTTCTCAGATGGGCCAGCAGTGAAAGCCCTAACAACCTCTTGTCTGTTTTGGTTTTGGTGCGAAACATTTCGACCATGATTGTCGTCCCACTTTCTCTTATTGTCATAGTTCTTTTCCACTACCGTCTTCTTCACAAACGCTCCCTGACGTACAGCTTGGTCAGTCAGGTCATGAGCAATCCTGACAGCCTCTTGGATGGTGGCTGGCTTAGATGAGGTCACCATGCTCTGAATTTGGGGTGCAAGGCCCCAAATGTACCTTTCCACACGTTTGAACTCCGGGTTAACCATATGAGGGCATAGACGAGCAAGATCATGGAATCGGGTGGTGTAGCTTGTAATTTCTGCACCCTTCATGGTGTGGTTCCAGAATTCAACCTCAAGTTTTTGCAATTCATTCCGAGGGCAGTATTCGTCAGTCAACATTTTTTTCAATTCATCCCAAGTGATTTGGTAGGCAACGTCAATACCCAAAGTCTGGGCATGGGCATTCCACCAAGTGAGTGCTTGACCTTCAAAGGTACAGGTGGCAAATTTCGTCTTATTCTCCTCAGCACAGTTACTGATTCGCTGAACAGATTCCATCTTTTCTATCCAGCGGATCAAACCAACAGCTCCTTCATTACCGCGAAAGTTAAACGGTTTACAGTTCAGAAACGTCTTGTAGGAGCAACCTTTGTTATGGACATCAGATCCTCCTGCGCCACTGACATTGCCTCCATTCACTTCAGATCCTCCTGCACTACGATTCGCCTCATGATGTGCGATTGCATCCGCCACTCGTTGCGCCACAAGCTGTTCGATGGCCTCTGCGGTCATGGGAGTACCGCTTCCCATATTGGTTCTGACGTTTCTCCTTCGCGGTGGCATGTTCTCTTCAAATCATAATGATAAACAAGATAAGACAATATGTAATAATGTCAAACACATGTCACCAAAAGTAAACAATCATAACAACCAAGCAACCACGCAATAAAAGATAACATAACTTGATAATAAATTGTACGAATTACAAAATATTTCCAGAGTACATACTCCTATAACAAGTTAATATCCAATATTATGTGAGCACAGCCCGCTCACGATAGGCAATCAACGGGATAAATAAGTGAATGCGCCTGTCTGCACTGCTGCCATGGCCATGAGCATACACACCGCTGCCATTGCAGTAGATGACTCCAAGCGCTCTTCCGTCACTCTCACTCTTTCTTCGGCCACAGTCGCCCGCTGCTCTGCCCGGGTAGCTCTCTCCTCTGCCACCTCCACTCTCCGCGCCATGGATGACATGTCCTCCTCTATCCTGATAAGTCGATCATGCATTGTGTGTAATGCCTGATCATCGAGGTATCTACCCTCCTCGATCGCTAGTAACCGACAGTCCATGTCCTCCCTATCAAAAGTCTCTTGAACTTCTGTGAGTTCAGTACGTAGTTCGTGAAGCTGCTGATCGTGCCGCGCAGATCGTGCCACGAGGAGTGGCACGGTGAGCTCCACAGGCTCCTGTGTAAGGGGAATCGGATGGGAGGCACGTGAAGACTCACCTACCTCGAAGGTGGAGGGAATACCCTCGGTGTCTCTCCACTCGTCCAGTCGGCTGGGCATCCACTCCCACCGACGAACGTCGATTCCATGCCTTTTGGGCGCAGGCTTGGGCTCAGCGGTACAATCTCGGATGGGTGTGGCGGGACGGATCGGCACATGAACCCGCTTCCTAGGAGTGTGTGCAAGAAGCACACCTCCAGGGCGAGTCCGATAGCAACGGTAAGAGGGCGGTGGTACACCTGGACTAAAGATACGGTGGGTGCCCACAGCCACCGGCTCGGGACTAGCAGCTATAGGAGTGGGGTTAGCAGGCTCGGGGGCGAGGTGGAAGGGGTCAGGGTCTGCTAGCAGGGTCAGGTCAGAGGGCTGAGGGATCGAGTCAGATGGCTGGGTAATAGGATCAACAGAGTGAGAGGTGGGGTCACTAGGCTGGGAGGTGGCCTCGGAGGGCTCCGGGTCAGAGGCGACCAAGTCGGAATCGGCCGGGTCGGAATCGGCTAGGAAACTGTGTCAATGGACTTCGAATCTAGGTCAACTACCTCGGTGTCAGCAGGCTGCGGGGTGGGATCTGTGGCCTCAGGAGTGGGGTCGACTGGCTAAGGATGAGTAGTGATAGGACCAGACCGTAGGGATGGCTCAACAAAGATATGAGACATGGTCAGTGGAACGGCCATCGGGAGTTGCGGCCCGATGATACGCACGACTCCCGGGACGAGCTCCTCTGGGAGGTCGGCATAAATCTCGGGTGTACACGCCCACCAATATGTACCGGGAGGAGGAGGAGGTAGTCCGGAGAACCGAGTCGAGGGTAATGCCTCCGGCGCGTCAGGTGCGGGGTCGGGAGTAGGTTCGGTGACAGGGATAGCAGGTGGTGTAGGAGTCTCGGTCTCAATAGCACCAGTAGGCTGGAGCACGGCATCGGACGTAGGGATCGGGATGGCTGATGTAGATCCTGCGGATGAGGTCGGAGATGTCGGCTCATACTCCTCATCTGAGTCAAAAATGTATATCGGCATCGATGCAGACGACATCTCTAAGACAAGGCAACACACAAGTACAATTTATACAAGTTAGGTTAATATATAAAGCGATAAAGATATGTAATGAACTACAGTTATAGTCTAGGTCCACTAAATGCAACCTCATTCCCTATAACCAATGGCTCTGATACCAAGCTGTCACACCCCCAACCACGGCGGTTTTCCGCGGGGCGTGAACATCATGGAAACCATAGTCATTGATCGACCACTATATGGTTTAGTAAACATACGTTGCAAATAAGTTTAAAATACATAATTGTTTTCAGAGTTGATTTGCGGAAGTAGTAGAGCTAGAGTAATTGTTTTCAAAACATGGCAAATAGGAAAATAAATGTCCCAAACAGCATGAATGGTCCTAAATGCGATGTGGACCAAGCTAGCTTAACTTGATGCAAGGGTCAAGTACCTGAGAAAACATGCATGAAAATATGTCAACATAAAGTTGGTGAGTTCACAGGTTTTAAAGTAATAGTAAACAGTGTAATGGACCACAAGTCTTTCCATGATTTGATTGTCGATCATACAATACTACAATATTATATAAGCACCGCAACCGAAGCTAGACTGTAACTGTAACACATTGCCCCTACCCATGCCTACCGTAAGCATGAGTGTGAACAGGCTAATAATGCACCCTTTTAGACCTCCAGTCAAGATTAGGGTAATTAATCCGGGTGGGGGTAGTCAAACCCAATAGTACTATCCATGATTACCTCGCTTTGGGAAATAAACTAACGGTTCGATATCTGGGGACTTTATACGGTAAGTAAACAACTTATATAACATGTGAAATCATTAACAAGTAAATGTGTCCAGGAAAATAGTAATTTGCATGTAATCTCCCCCAAAAGGAAAATAAGTAAAATAGGGCCGTGAAACTCACCTGTAATGCACGCGTGAATTCTAGCAATAATCTGTACGTATGATTGGTCTATAATCTCCTAAACAAAACACAATATATTCATGAGGTCATGATTACTTACCCTAGATGGTCATGCATAACTCATCCACAAAGTTAGTTTTGAAATGTCACTTGACTAGTTAGACACGTTGAGCCGTTAATGTTTTATTTAGATTCTTGTCTTCATCTTTATTTTCCTAAAGATACATAATGTATTGAAAGTGGGTTTTATATTAAGTATAATGGTATTATACTTTCCATGTGTATGGGTTTCCCTTTTACCAAATATCTCTAAAAGTTTCTTTTATCTACGTATAGGTATTTGACAGCATTAAGGGAATTTTTGGGTCTGGTTGTCATCCCCTTTTCATAGTACAAAGAATTTTTATAAAAATTGATACTTTTATCTATATTTAGTTCTATGTCTTAGGATCCAAAGGTATAGCTTGTATCCTACAAATAAGTTTAAGTACCCCACTATGGTCATGAAGCAACAGATGTCAAGGCAGCACTTTTCTGTATATGTCTATGGAAGTTACCTTTTTGAGAAGGTCAAAACTTTACAGTCACAACGAGAGCCTATATTACTTTTAAACCTAACACCTTAGCGAAGTTACCACAGAAAGAAAATCTTCATTTTGATTATTTTAAGCATAATTATGCCTCATTCTTTCTGCTCCTATTTATTCTGTCAAAAATTCAGGTTCAGCACTTTAATTTGTTTGTACGTTTGGAAGGTTATACTCATCTATAAATTTCAAGGTTAGATGGGGTTAGAAACTAGACATCCTAAAGTTAATGTTAGGCTCCAAGAAACGGTCATTTGACCATGTTTAGGTCGAGTTATGGTCTTGAAAACACAGAACATGAATCTGCCAGAAAGTGTTTTACATGTTTTGTTACTTTTTAAACTTTGTAGAGCACTTTTGGGATGAGTTGTGAACATGAACACTTCATGGTGATGTATGGGAGATTAGAAACAAGGTGCTAACCTTTAAACAAGCAAGGAGAAGAGATGGTAGTCTTGAAATGCAGGAAAAGAAGGTTTGATCCTTTGAACTAAGAAAACCCAACAAGAAAAGGTGAAGAAGATGTTGTAGGATGTTTGGGAGCTTCAAAACTCACTTGATCTTCAATAATGGCACTTGACTCACCAAAGATTGTGGAAAATGAGTTGAAAATAAATGAACTGGTGGATGTGGTGTCTTGGCCGAATTTGGAGAGAAAGAAAGAAGGAGAAGAGAGTGTTGGTGATTTGTGTGGTGAGAAGTGTGTGAATGTTGCTTAATTTGTAAGCTCTACAACTCCTACTTTGTCTCTTGGTCAAACATAGGAAAGGAGCTTCACACATATGGAAAGGAATCATGTAGCTTTGTTCATAACCTTTTCCCTTAACACTAAAATGGCAAATCTTGAGCTTCACAAAAGACAACTTGTCTTGTAAGGATTGACAAGGGAAGAAGAGACTGACAAGGGAAGAAGACTAAAATAAAAGTGAGGGGAGGGGGGGGAATGGGGAAGGGGGGGTGGGGGTTGTTTAGGTAAAATTTGGTATTGGGTAGTATGTAGTATTTATATATTATATTTGTTCTATTTAGACTTTTTTTATCCTTTTTAATATTTGATATGGTTATATTTAAAATACATTAGAATTGTTATAAGTATTTGTATAATATCATATATATATAAATATATATAAATATTGATGGTATGCTATGATGCATCATGTAGTTAGTAGATCCGTTAAAAGGATTCGTTCCGGGTAAAATATTAATTTACGCGATTAGGTGTATTTATAAAGTCAAGCTTTTCCAATGCATTTGGTTTGGAATCTAAAATACTTTGAACCATCTAAATGAATTTATTAGTACATGTATATGAATTATGACCAATGTTCATGTGTGCCGGTTGTATCGCGTGTAAAATGGTAATTACGTCGAATCACCGATGCATGAAATGTAATGCGTGAAATTTTGCAATGCATAAAACGGTTTCAATAATTGGAATTCAATTGAAAATCAAGATAGTATTATAGGGGTAATTATAACCAAGTCAAGGTCGGGTATTGACCTGAAATTGCCGGTTGTCACAAAAAGACACAATAAAAACAAGCATTTTCTCCTCTTTAATATGAGTATAGTGTTAATATACTTCTTTTTAAAACATCATCTTTTTTAAGAAAACGTCTATGTGTTGTACGTATAACTTGTGTGATTATTCACTGCGTAATTATCAACATAACTTGCGTAATTATCATATAACTTGGTAATTATAAATATAACTTGCGTGATTATTTTTAATAACGTGAGTAATTTTTCTTATAAATATATATAGGACGTTTAAATAAAAAAAATAATATTTGCTTAAGAAGTGTGAGAAAAAATTAGGTGGTCACATGTGGTATAACCAGAAAATAGGGTTAAAGGATATTTTGGTCTATGAACTATTTAATCTAATTCCCTTTATTCTTTTAAAATGTAGCACATTTTTTACATACTCAATTCAGCCACAAATCCTATGAACAATTAACCTCAAAATACAACCAAAGCCTAAATGTCTCTCGTTGTCTTAAACTCCTAAATGTAATTATAATAATAATTAGAGGTGTTAACTTGAGCGGTGGGTGTTAATCGGTATGTTTTAAGATAATGATTCGATAGTCAATGATTGTGGTAATTGAAGGTAATGAATAATGACGATGGATGACATCAATGATCAATGATACTCGAATGTCATTTGTTTTATCATACTCAGTTGTCACATTGATTGTTCAAGCACAAAACAACACATAGATTGCTGTTCTACCGCAAACAACACAAAACGTGTTATATTAACGCAAGATAGTGAACATTAAAATAGCAAAGAAAGTGTTGTTTCTATGTTGTTTGATATTTTGACATAATACACCATAGAAACAACACATGAGACCTTGTTGTTTTGACGTAAAAAAACATAGAACATGTTACGCAAACCGCACAAAACTGTGCTATTTGACAAAAACAGCACAAAAATTATGTTGTTTGACATAAAGCACAAAACTATGATATTTTTATAAAATACAACACAAATTTGTGTTGTTTTGATGAAATACAGCATAAAATTATGTTGTTTGACGCAAAACAGTACAAACTATGCAATTTTTATAAAAATACAACACAAAATGTAACAACCGACTCCTAGGTCCTAACTTTAAACTTTAATTTAATCTAGGATTATTTTATATTACTATTATTATTATTATTACTATTATTATTATTATTATTATTATTATTATTATTATTATTATTATTATTATTATTATTATTATTATTATTATTATTATTATTATTATTATTATTATGTATTTTCTTCCATGCTAATTATTTGCTTGCTTAATTGCCTTAGAAAATTACTCTAAGACTAGCCTTAGTGTAGCAATTATTAAACGTATCTGGAAAATATTAAATATACACTAATCTTAGAACTATAAAATAAAAAAATTAATTATGTGTGTTTATACACACACATTCATGGCTCAAATACATACATATGTATAATACACTTAAAAACTTATAAAACTAGAAACAACCACCTTAAATACTACACTACACAACAACATTACATTGCATAATAGTTTTCAAAAAATTTTTTTTAATAAAACACACACATAACCCCAAACTCGGCCGCCCACCTCCTCCACTCACCTCTCCTCTTGAATCCTACAAAACCCACTTCAACACACCACCCTTCCTCCTCTTCCCCATACATGCAACCACCTCCACTCTCTCTCTCTCTCGAAATCAGCCAAGAACACCACAAAATATCTACATTTTCATCTTCATCTTAGCAAAATTTTCGAAGAACAACATTATTCCATCATCGACCAAGCCCGAAACAAGCTAGAAAGTGGCATTTGGTGAGCTTTTGTGCAAGGTTCTTGCAATAACAAGAACTCCAGCCCTAGTTTGTGAACCAATAGCTCCCATACCCTTAAAATCTTCCCAAAAACACAGAACATTTGAAGTGTAAGCATCAGTGTACCAGAATGAAGCTATTTCTTGAGCTTTACTTCTTTATTCTATCAAAAATCTCACTTTTCTTGTTCAAACAGTGTATATCATTGTTTTTTCGGGACTCACAACTTCACAAAAGATATATTCTAAAGAAAGTTCATAAATCAATGGTTGGTGCACATGATTTCACCTTGAAAACCCTCTTTTTGTGCGTTTTAGCACCAAAAACCCACTTGTTTTGAAGACCTCCCAACCTATGATAAAAACCTGCTTAAAAAAGCCTATGAACATTATTTTAATCTGGTTTGAAAGTTACAAAAAGATTTGATGACGTTTATGTACAATCTATGATGATTACACATGTGTAAATGGTGTAAAACAACCTTTAAAAGCAACAGCTATGCCATACATGAAAAATTCGTGAACTAATCCTTATTTCCAGTTTCTTAGTGATGTTAAATGTATATAAGTTGGTGATGGTGGCTGAATATGTAAAAAGAATGGAAAAATAGACTTAATGAGCTTGTTTGGTGACCCGAAAAGTGGAAATAATTCAAAAACATGGTCAAATTATGAAAAACTTAGAACTTAACAAGTTCCAGGCACTAAAATAATTATTTTAGTGATAAAATTCGTATTTGGTGATTTATTGGGTTAAAATGTGATTCTTATGTATTTATTTAACAAAAATAAGCCTAAACCGGAATATTTTTAGATAAAATTTTAAAATTAGAATAAAGAGTCTAAAACCAATAAAACTCATTTTATTTCAGTAGGTTAGAAACCCCAAGATAATAATTTGGTGAAAAGTTGGAAGAAAATGTATTTGGTTGTTCGGTTTCGGGTAAAACCGAGTTTTAAACGAGATATTTTAGAAACGAAGCTTTTTACTCATAATAGCTCAAAAACACCTTTTAAACAGATTATATATCTTATTAGAAGTCCTTAAAATTTATATTTGAGGGTTATGGGTTGAAGAAAAAAGATTTAAAACTAGACGCTTAAAATTGTCGGTTTTACCGTAACCGGTAACTAAAAATTTGTGTTTTAAATTCCCCAAACTAAAATTTGGAAAATTGGGGTTAAAATAACTAAAAAGGTAATACTAGACCTCTGAAAATCAATAAAGGAACATTTAAAGTCAAGAAATGAAAGAAAACAAACTTTAGGGTAAAAACTGTAAATTTTAAAACTTAAGGGACTAAAGTGTAAATTCTGTAATTCCACAAAAAATTCGACCACACTTTGACTAAAAATACTTGGTAAACTTAATATCACTTTATCAAACTGATTAAAATCATAAAAACTTGTCATATAAAATTAAAAAACACTAACTTTCCTAAAAAGAAAACTTTTTGACGCGAACGTTAAAGAATTGAAGCTAGTTGAACTTTTAACCATAAAACACACCTAGTTACATCTATAATGACCCAAGAACATATAGCTTATTACTTTAATTTTGATTCTAGGGTGCTAGGATTGAATCTTGAAGAAACCGTTGATTAACCCTAAGGTGAGTTCTAGTGTCCCCATTTTTACAATTGTTTTGGGATGAAACATGCCTTTTTTTGAACTGAAATCACTATTGTTCTATTGTATGATACTTATATGTTGTGGTTAATGTTAGAACCTGCTCTTACTTGTATTACAATCATTAATTCTTGTGTGAACCGCTTTTCCTATATGGGTAGACCTACTTGAGGAATCCCTCACACATAGTGCCTTCCGTCATGACCCCATGACTTAATGGGAAGAATACCATACTGAGATCCTGCGAGGTCGTTTGTTTCATGTAACATGTTTTATTAGATACTAAGGTAAACCATCCAGTAGATATGGTGCACTGTTTGAGGCTCAGTTTTCCCTACGGGATTAACCGGCATTAACATAAGTTTCGAAGAGCCTAGCCGGGACTAAGTGCAAGGTTGATTGTGACCCCACAACAGTGATACTTATGTTTTAAAATCAACTTATGGATTCTAAGGTGTCCTTTTGTTTTAAAACTTTAAGTACTTGAATTCACCAACTTTTTAGTTGACACAAAATATTTTTAAGCATGTTTCTAGTAATCCATGATGGAAGCTTGGATGGGTTGGAGAACTCTTATGGATGACCTAGTTTCGTGACCATTACATGGCATTACTTAGCTTGAACTTATTATTGGACAACTTAATTTGATGTTTATTAAATTCATGAATTTATTTTGTACTAGATTATTACTGTTATAACCCGAGCTCGGCTTTTATTGCCCGGATTCGTTAATTAAATGTAATGCCATGTGATTTCTCTCCTTATGTGCTCCCATGATGGTTAGTTTCTGCTGCCATGTATGTTGCCAGTCTGTGACGTTCCACCCTTCTTGGGCCCGAGGTATAACACAAAACTGTGTTGTTTTTATGAAATACAACACAAAAACATTAACATGCAACATAATTTCACATATTTTTTTTTGTAAAAAAATATAGCAATGCTATATTTAATTTAAATAGAAAAAAATGTTTGATTTTATGGTGCAATTTGTTTTAAAAAATAATATAGCATGAAAAAGTTATAAATGTTTAAAAATATTAGGAAAACTTAAAAAAGTTAATAAAAGTGATTACATACCCAAAATACCATTCCATCTTTTTTCTTTGCAATATTATAATCTTAACAATTGATTAAGAAATAAAAGGCTAAGATCATTTCTTAGCCTTATTAAGCAAAATATATTTTTCAGTGAAACCTCCCTCTTTATATATACTAGAAGGGTGCCCGCGCAATGTGGCAGGACGACATTTTACGTCCAGCACGTGTTTTTAATATTTTTTTAGTATTTTTACAAAATCTAATATGTTTTTTCTAAGCTAAAATTTAAAACACCAAATAAATGGGTTTTGCATAACTACTTGTACATTTACGGATTAACTTATTGTACCTCACAAAATACAGATTGGTTTAGCAAAAAGTTTACACAAAAACATTTAAACAAACACAGGTTATAATTGGAGTCTTAAAAAGCTTTAAAACGTGATAGATTAAAAAGATATAACTGAAATCTTAAACAACTTAAGTTTTTTTGTTTATGGGTAGATAATATAAAATTTTATGTAATTGTTAATAAGTGTAAGGTTATTATGTAAATAATTGTAATGGATAATATGTAAATAATATTATAAATATTGTTTTACCATCAAAAGTGGTTGTGTAGTATGCAAAAAATAAAATAATTGTTATTAATTTTATACTATTTAAAATACCACTTTCATATACTTTATATATAGTATAGATTATTCAATGGAAGTACCTTTTAGCTTTAAAATTAGTATATGTGTACATTTAGTATACATATTTAAAATTGTTTTAAAGTTGTTTATTACTCAATGCTATATATGTCTATGGTTAGTATAACTATTTAAAGTTGTTTTTCATCTAATATTACCTCATAATTTAAATTTCACTTAGTAGAAAGAAAATAACTTCACTTTAGTAATTTAAATTTGTTTAAATTTTACGGCAACGGTTAGTATAAAGGTTTAAATATGTTTTTTTATTCCATATTACCTCATAATTTAAACTTTATTTAACAGAAAGAAAGTAAATTCACTTATAAGTAATTCAAATTTGTTAGAATTTTACGTAAGTGTTAATATAAAGGTTTAAAGTTGTTTTTTATTCACTATTACCTCATAATTTAAACTTAATTTAATAATTGATTACTAAATCACTAAAATAATGGATATGGTTGAATAATTGGTTATTAAATTCCTAAACTAATGCTAAAATATTAAATAGGTCAAATTTGTTAAACTTTTATGTAAGTGTTAGTAAGTATAATGTTATTATGTAAATAATTATAAGGGGGCGATCCGTATATAATTACTATTAATCCTTAAAAATAGTTATACCTTGTACATTGATAAAACATGTGTTTTTAATTTTATAATATCTTAAATATCCGTTTTAAATCTTTATATATATTATAGATATAGAATAGATATTGGTTTTTATTGTATTTGATAAAAAGAAAAACATAAAATCACAGCAACTGATGCAAAACTAAAGTCATAAATGAAAAGAAGGTTGTGCATTTGAGTATCGAAAGTGCAAATCGATCGGTGACGGAGAAGATGATCGTTTGCATCGCCGTCGTTGGCCATCAGGTTCTGTTGAATTTGCTCATTTCGTGTTTAATTTGATGAATTTCGTTTGATAATCGCTTGATTATATGGATATTGTGGAGGACAGAATAATCCCTTGTACATACAGAGCTTCACTGAAGCAGATGATGCGCTCAAGCTTCATCACATCGTTCATTGCTCTCTTGATGTTGTTGATGAAAGAGGTATGATACAATGATATTGATAATATGACATACTTCATATTGCATAATTTGATTTCTTGCAAGCAATAGTTTCTAGGGCTTTGAATTCGCCTCTCGATTCAACGCATTTAGAACATTGTTTAAGATTTGGATCGGAAGTTCTCTAATTGCACTATAATTTCCTGCAGGAGATTACTTTTCTTGATTCTCAGGATTATAATTCACCTAAACCCTAGGTGTCCTTTTTCATGTGGATATGTAAATGTTAAAGATGTACTACTGCTCACAGATCCTGTTGATATCAGGGGTTGCTAAATATCTTCACTTGTTTGTTAGGATGTTATCAGTTAAGAGGTCGAAAATGTAATAGTTGTATATCAAGGGACTTAGTTGTAATTGTTGAAACTCATAACGAATTGTAGTTAGTCCGTTAAATACCGTTAATGAAATGAGAAGCAGCTGCTTGAGTTGATGAATTTCCTTTTCTCTAGTTTGTATTCAATTTAAGCTAACAGTGGTATCAGAGCTAATTCCTTCCTTGGATTTGCGCTCTTGCCGACACCCCAGCGACCACCATCGTAATCAATTTTCCGATGACTCCAATTGATCAATTTTTCGGCGACAAGTTTAGAAAGAGCATGAAAAGACCTTGTTGCGAACTTGCGATTGGAGTCGGCGACAGAAGGAACGAGAAATTGTTCGAAGAATTACGTGCATTGGCAGAGAAAATTGCAATGGCGGCCGAGAAGAATGGTTCGGAAATGATGGAAGGTGTCTTTGGATAGTGTAATTCAATCATTGCATGCACTTAATTAGAGTGGTTCAAATCGAAGAACAAATCTGCATGATGATGATTACTTGGATTCTGCAATTGTATCCAGAAGCCACAAAGTAACAATCGATTTACTAAGATAGAATTTCCCAAATTCTTTGGCGATGATGTTGAAGGCTGGATGTGCAGATGTAATCATTTCTTCTCCACTGATGAGACGCCTAAGAACTTGAAGGTGCATTATGCAGCTGCTCATGTAGAAGAAAGAGCTCAACAATGGCATTAATGATTTGTTCAATCCAAGAATCTTCTTATGTCTGAGATAAAATGGGATGGTTATAGCAGGTCTTTTGGCGTGATTCACTAGAACTATGGTTGAAAATGCTATGGGAGCTATCAAGGCGTTAACTCAGACATGCTCTTTTGAGGACTCCTGTGACACCTTTGATGCACTGCTGAATAAGGTATCTCTATGTAAAAATATACGAGGATTAGCCTATTTGTACAAGGTCTTAGTAAGGAACTTGCTGTTCTTGTTAGAATTTTTAAACCAAAGACTTTATATGATGCTCATGTGTATGCTAAGATGCAAGACCAAAATACCAAGAATTTAGCTCAATGCTTCAAATCAAGCACTTCTACTACCACTTTACCTACCAAAACCACCTCTCCAAATCTTTTTCTCCATCCTATTCTTTATCCAATACAACCAAATCTTCCTTATTACCAACCTCTACTACAACCATAAAGCCTAACCCTTAAAAGACTGTCTAGCTAGGAGTTTGATGATAGAAGGTCTAGAGGTGAATGCTTCTGGTGCTATGAGAAATTCACTCCTGGCTATAAGATGTGTCAAGATGAGTTCTAATTTTTAGTGGCTAATGCAGGGTACATGGTTTAAAGTAGATATGCTCATCATTTTACTAAGTAACTATGATATTGTGTTGGGAATTCAATGGCTCCAAGCATTGAATGACATCAGTTGGAATATTAAATTGTTAACTATGAAATTCATAGTGGATGATAGAGTACTTAAACTTAGAGGGGCAGAAGCTAGTGATATTCAACTTTGTTTAATAGATGAAATGCATTCTTATTTGAATAGCAAGGATCCACTTCCACATGCTCAACTGTTCAGTATGCAGATGGGAAACTCAGACCGATTCCAGCATTCTACTATGATACAGGAGGTACAACAGAATACTTCTTTGGCTTAGTTATTAAACTCTTGATAAGACATTTTTCAGTTGCTAGTTGGGCTGCCTCACGAAAGAAGTTTTGATCACAAAATCCAACTTAAAGATGAAAACATGACCTTTAACTAGAGGCCTTATAGATATTTGGGAGTTCCAAAAGATGTGATTGAAAAGATGACACGAGAATTGTTAGACGTAAGAGTTATAAGGGGAAGTACAAGCTCATTTGCATCACCTGTTGTGTTGGTTATGAAAAAAGATGGAACTTGGCGTATGTGTGTTGATTATAGGAAACTTAATGAAGCAACCATCAAGAACATATTCCCTATTCCTTTGAATGAGTAATTACTTGATGAGCTGGGTTGGGCTGCTATTTTTTTTTTAAATTCTAGATTGGACTTAAGGTCTGGGTACCATCAAGTTCGCATGTATGAAGATGATATTCATTAAACTGCCTTTAGAACTCACCAAAGCCACTATGAGTTCCTTGTTCTTCCATTTGGCCTAAAAATGTTCTTGCAACCTTCCAAGCTTTCATGAACTCCACCTTTAAACCAGTTTTAAGAAGTTGTGCTTTAGTCTTCTTTGATGACATTCTCGTTTACAGTTCCACTATGTAAAAACATCTACATGATCTTTAAGAGGTCCTTGAGTTGATGGGATCTAACTTCCTTAAAGCCATACGTTCTAAATGCGTGTTTGGTGGAGCTAAGGTGGAGTTCCTAGGTCATGTGATTATGCTAGAAGGGGTAGCTATTGATCTGGTGAAGATTGTTGCTATTAAACATTGGCCTATTCTTGTCACGGCTAAACAATTAAGGGGATTCCTAGGCTTAGTAGGGTATTATAGACGTTTTATCAGAGGACTTGATGTCTTAGTCAAATCACTAATAGATCTCTTGAAGAAGAATGCTTTCATTGGTCTATGAAAGCTCAACATTCTTTTGAAGCTATTAAGACAAGCCTGAGTTCCCCTCCTATGTTAGCCATGCCAGATTTTACTAAGCCTTTCACAACTAAAACTGATGCATCTGCAAGAGGTTTAGGGGCTGTTTTGATGCAAAAGGGCCATTTCTTAGCTTTCTTCGTAAGGCTCTTTTTGTGAGACAACTACCGTATTCTGTATACGAGAAGGAACTTTTGGCCATAATCATGGCAGTGAAGCATTGGCATCTTTACTTGGCCCCTGCCCATTTCATTATTCGCACTCATCAGAAAAGCGTTAAACATTTAACTGATCTAACTACACCCTTACAGCAAACCTAGCTTTTTAAGATGCTTGGTTATGATTATAAGATTCACTACAAAAAGGGCAGTGATAATTTGGTGACTGATGCACTATCCAGGGTCCAAGGTGCTTCTTTGTGCACTATGGCCATTTCAGCTATTGACCTTTCAACTATTGACCCTCTTTTATGGGAGCGAATTTTCCAATTATGGACCACTGATGTCACTATTGTGGATTTGATTAAATGAAAATAAAAGTGCCAAGAATTTAAAAAATGTCACTTGGGATGAAAAATGTCTTAAACGAAAGAATAAGCTCCTTATTGGCAATGCTCCTCAATTATAGCAGGACCTATTACATTTGAGCCACTGTTCTGCAATGGGGAGCCATTCGGGTTTCAAACCACCCTTGAACAGCCTGAAACAACTATTTAATTGAAAGGGGTGTACTAATGCTGTTCCACAATACATTAAGTAATGCATTACTTGTCAATGACAAAATGTGAAACAGTTGCCACTGCAGGCCTACTTCACCCTCTGCCAATTCCCAATGCCATCTTTAGTGATATCTCGATAGATTATATCTCTGGTCTCCAAAAGGTACAAGGCAAATATACAATCTTGGTCATTGTAGATCGTCTAACTCAATATGGCCATTTTATTATACCATCTCATCCTTATACTCCAGCCTAGTTAGCTCAGATTTTCATGGATCAAGTGTTCAAGTTACATGTGTGCCCGTCTAGAATAGTTAAAGAAGTGTATCAATTGATTTAGCTGGGTAAAAATGCATCTTTCATGTTGAATCAAAAAGTAAGAAAAAAGTTGATTCCAAGTAAAGTCAAACTGTTTTGTCTAAAGCATCCAAAATTTATGTGAGCATGATCAGAGCATGAAACCTGATGGATAGGTTTATCTCAAGTATATGGAAGTGTTGTATTTATTCAAAAAACCAATTCATATTATGATACAAACCCAGATCCTAATTGGGTAGGTTGGTAGGCCTTGGTACCAAGTCAAAGGAGCAGTAGGCTAGTGGGGTTAGTGGATGAATGGTTAGCTATTGTTTAGGGAGTAACTGCAGCCTAATCTTTAGGGAGTAACTGCAGTCTAATTGCCCCTATTCTTCCTATTTATGTTTACTTCTTAGGATGTGTGTGGCTATCTTTGTTTAGTTTATCAAAAGTAGGGTTTCTAAACCTTGTTATCGGAGATCACCCTTCTCGAATAGGGCTCTATCTGTACTTTTTATTTGAAGTTAATCAAGCTGACTTTTTGGGTTCTATCATTTGGTTCCATTGCCGGGAAATCGAATGGCACCTGTAACCCGGAACTTGGCAGATCAAGTAGCAACCATTGCAGTGAAACTAGATGTCATTTTTGCATCTTTGAGTGACGATGTTGAAGAAATCAAAGTTCAAGTGATCAGAGATTGTTGTAGCAGTGAAGAATCAGAGGATAATTTGAAGAACATGATGGTTGAGGAACTGCAGCATGACCCTCTTCAGACACTTAGATCCAGGCGTTAGTGGCAGAATCACTGACCAAAGCAACGTAAGCGGTGACGGGATTGAGGGCACCAATGAAATGGATGACGAAATGCAGGCCGACAAAATTGATGGCACCGCAATTAAAGCTTGGGCACCGGCAAAGAAATTGACAGCAAAAAGCAGCCATGATCAGAAGAGGAGAGGAGAAATTAGTTTAATTAGAGGCTTGTTTAAAGATATTGATCCACCGATCTCGTTAGCTGCGAGGCGTCAAAGAAATAAAAGTGTGTTGATTTTGTCCACATATACACATCTGAAACGCAATGAATTCCTGAAGTATGCCTCTGATCTGCCTTATTTGTGCCCTTTGCCTTATTTGTGCCCTAGGATACTCTTGTCTGGTCTAGCACGTTCTGAAACTTACCAAGCAACACTTGCACTTGTGAAACATGTGGTTGTAATTTTTATCATTGTGTGGGACCCAGGAAAGGGAAGAGCAATCAGAATTCAGCAGCCTTTCATCTCCTATCTGTGGAGCCATTTGAGTACTGGTCCAATATTCGACTTGAGGTCAAGTCGCTTGTCCAGGGAGGATGCATTGATACAAACCCAGATCCTAATTGGGTGGGTTGGTAGGCCTTGGTACCAGGTCAAAGGGGCGGTAGGCTAGTGGAGTTAGTGGATGAATGGTTAGCTATTGTTTAGGGAGTAACTGCAGCCTAATCTTTAGGGAGTAACTGCAGTCTAATTGCCCCTATTCTTCTATTTATGTTTACTTCTTAGGATGTGTGTGGCTATCTTTGTTTAGTTTATCAAAAGTAGGGTTTCTAAACCTTGTTATCGGAGATCACCCTTCTCGAATAGGGCTCTATCTGTACTTTTTATTTGAAGTTAATCAAGCTGACTTTTTGGGTTCTATCATATTCACATTCATTATTCATAGGTTAACTAAAATATGGCATTTTTTCGTTCTGTTTGACCAAAAAATGAGGTTTATATTCCCTCCTCAAGATTTGAGGAGAGTGTATATCTTTGGACTCTTGATGTAATTTGTAGACTGTCCAGAAGCAAGTTTAAAAGTTATAGTTTCAAAAACACTTGAAAGTTTCAGAATTGGGTTCATGATATATAGGATAAGCTTATAATGAGGTTTATGCGCTCATCTTTTAAACTATGAAACTTTTTGACAGATAATGGTTCAAAATAGGTTTCTGCAAGTGTCATAGACATATTTGGAGCTTGAATCTCTGAAATGATTGAAGTTGCCATATTTTACCCCTTGAGACTCGGTCAAGAAAAAATAAATTCTGTAACAAATCAATAACTTTGAAAATTTTTGAAGCTTTTCAAACTGGATGCTTATAAGTTATAACATGTGTTGAAAGATTATGCATGACATAAGGTGATTAGAAGTGTAAAATATGAAGGTATCAAGTATTTGAACAAACTGAGTTTTAAATTGATGGTTGAAATTTTGGGGTAAAACATGTTTTTTAACAATTCATTTGGTATTTTGTAAACCTAAAGATACTATGATCAACTGGCCCCTGGAATCTTGGAATAACTATGTGGATCAAATGATGGGAGAATTTCCATAAAAAATACAGAGATTACAAGGAAAGTGCACCAGTGAATGGTTAATACTTTTCAGTTTTTCACAAGTAGTTTTATAACTTGAGCTGCAAATAGGGTTACAACAAGACCTTTATATTAATACTTCCCTGAATTGAGTTAGAATTGAAGTTTGATTGCAATAAGGATGTAAAAGGGGCTGAAATGCTTGATGGGTCAAAATCTTGCAGTGTTTAGAATACAAGCTTATTTAAAAATTTGTATTTTTATTAATCGCTAACATGTTTTTAGGGATCAATGAGTCATGTTTTAGTGTGTAGGTTATAAAACAATAAAAGGATTAAGTATTGGAACATGGGATTTGTATGCTGGGTTGAACTGAAATGAGATTTACTTGAAAGGCAGATAGTTTATATTCTAAATATGTATAAATATTCAGTAAAGATGTTAAGATCAATCCTTAGTATAAATGAATTTTGGAAACAATATATACATGCGAAAGTATTAAGAAAGAAAAGTACCATCTCATGATGCTTTTTCAAGTATGGTGTGAGAATACATGTTGAATGGGAGCCAATTGCCATATCTAACTTTGAAAACAACGCAATCGCTACTAGAATTTGTAATCTTTAATTGTTTGATTCAAGTATTTGAACTTGAATTAAAAAGTGTGATGATATTCTTGTTAACGTGTAACAAATGATTTCAAAAACACAAGTATTTTATGCTAAAACATTTGCTATGCAAATTTTGGTCAACACTTCAACGGCGTACATGAAAGATATATGTTAATATTACTATAATCTGGCAATTCTTCGTATATGTATATTTAACATCTATAGTCAATGTTAATGAGATTCTCATGTTGTTTTGCAGTGAACAACCCAAAAAAATCTGGACCAATGCTAAATGAGACATTTCTTGGTCTTCTATATCCAACTGAAAATTACAAAGTGTGAGCATATTCCACATATATATTAATATTACTAGAGTTTTTCTTTGTGGATCTTGTTTACAAAAATACAATTGATGACACTCTTTGTGAGCTACATGTAAATGTACTTAACTAAGGTTAAATGTTGTGGGCAGGTATGGTTATCTAACTAACACAAAGGTAAAGTTTATACTCGTCACAACAGATCTTGATGTCCGTGATGCTGATGTAAGAAATGTAAGTGCCTAATGAATTTGTGAAGTTTTTGTCTTTTTGCTATCTCATGTGTATGCTGACTAGCAAAGCTAATGGGTCAAAATGAGAGATTTTTTGGTACTAGCAAGAAGTTCTGCTGCTTTGCCCTGTGTTTTCTTCCTCCAGTTGCCCATCGACACGATATTTATTTCATTTTCTAATATAATAAGTTAGCAATCAGAGTGATCAACAACTCTCAAACACTCGATCTTTGGAATGATTTTTGGAGATATTATTTAAACCCAAAAACTTCAAAGCAAATACGATTTGGAAAACAAGGTCAAAGTACTCTCTAACTACTCGAATAAGAATAAAACATTCTACTGCTATATAAACTGAAAGTAAACCTGCTGCAACCCAATCCTCGTGCCCCTCATCTTTCTCCCACTATTCTCGTTCTAGTTACCCACTAGTAATTGACCTTGGACCAAGTCTCGTTGACTAACATTTCTCCCCCTCAATGTGAACTTGTGTCCCCAAGATCTTTTACACCCAACAAAGCTCTCATCTCAATAAACTTCATCCTAGGCAGTGCTTTAGTCAGGAAGTCTGCTTTCTGCAGGTTTCCGCTAACATGTTCGACATAAATCTGACCACGTTCCACACATTGTTTAATAAAATGATACTTGGTATCGATATGCTTGCTACGACCATAGAAATCTGGGTTTTTCATTGGAGCTATAGCCGCCTCATTTCCACCAGGAGCTTCACATTTTGCGCTTCATCTCCAGTTAATTCACTAATTGATTCCTCGGCCATAAGGCTTGACACGAGCTAACGTGGTAGCCATAAACTCTGCCTCGCAAGAAGAAAGAGCAACTGTTTGTTGTTTTTGAGATGCCCACGTGACCAAACGGTTCGAAAAATAAAAAAATCATACTAGTGGTTCCCTTCCGCGCATCTAAGTCGTTCCCATGGCTGCTATCACAGTATCCCATCAGTCTTCCATCACCACCTTTACCATATGTCAACCCGTAGTTCAGGAACTTTTAATATAGCGCAAGATATGCTTCACAACTTGTAAGTGGCTCTCCTTTGGTCTGTACGTATATCTACTAAGCATGCCAATTGAATAGGCTAGATCGGGTCTTGTTATACAAATATCATAGACTACCTATGAGTCGTCGATACTCTGTTGGGTTTACTTCCTTTCCTGATTCATCTTTGGTCACATGCACCTTTGGTTCCATTGGCCATTGTGATGCGTTATAGCCTTGCATACCTGCTATCTCCAGAATCTTTTTTGCATATGGTGTTAGCTTCATGGTAATACCATTGTCACCTTGATTCACTTCTATACCAATGTAGTAGGAGTGCATTCCGAGATCATTCATGTCGAACACCTCCTTCATCCGTTTCTTGAATTCCAATATTCTTTCTTCACAAGTTCCTGTTATGATAAGGTCGTCCACGTAGGTCCTAACAATGATAATGGAGTCTTCCTTCTTCATTTTGTACACAGCTTGCTCCTGTGCACACTTGCTGAAACCAAGATCCTTAAGTACTTTGTCAAGTCAAGCATTATATGCCCTCGGCGCTTGTCGCAAACCATACAAGGACTTATTTAGCCTATACACCAGGCTTTTACCCTTTTATCGTGAAACCATCTGACTGAGACACGTAAACGTCTTCCTTGATATCTCCTCTATCACCATAGTTTCCTCTCGTCCCCCTGAATTCAGGCCCTTTCTTCATCCCCTTTGATCCGAGTGACCATCTGATTTGGTTAACAGCAGACTAGTATCTGCTCCTGTTTTTGCTTGTGTGAGTTTCAAATGATCTTCATATGCTTTCAACCGCCCGATAGCTTCATCAAACGGGCATAGAATCTACATCAGAGTACTATTCAATTGAGGCAACAAGTCGCAGAAACTTGTCGGGAACAGAATCCAATAACTTCCGGTCTTCCGCACCAAAACTCCATCCGCGATTGTAGATCCGAGGCTGTTGTACCGTGACACCATCCCAGACAGCTTTCCTGCGAATTCATCCACCAACTCTCCTTCCTTCATCTTTAACGCCTCAAATTCGCTTTTGAGGGCATGGAGACGAGCCTTTTGTACTCGGTCTGCTCCCAAGTACTGAAGTTTCAGCAAGTCCCGTCTCTCTTTTGCAGTCTTCTTTTTTGCAACCTGCAACAAGACATCATCAGGAATTGCTTGGAAAATGAAAGCCCTGGCTGTTTTGTCCTTCTCGTCAACAATTACACCAACCCCTGGTTCGACAGATTCCCAGAGTCCTTGGGCTTCCATCACCGCCTCCATTTTGATTGCTCAGGTGGTGTAGTTCGTTGCTGTAAGTGAGGGGATCTGGAGTGACACCGAACTACTCAACTTTGGTGATACGACGGTGTTGGATACGGTAGTCATTGACTCATTGGATTGAATAGAGGGTATTTGGGCATACAACTCACTTTGAACCACGCTCTGATACCAAATGTTAGCAATCTAAGGGATCAAACAACTCTCAAACACTCAATCTTTCGAACGATTTTCTGAGATATTATATAAACTCACAAACTTAAAAGCAAATACAATTTGGAAAACAAGGTGTAAGTACTCTCTAACTACTCGAATAAGAAGAAAACATTCTACTGCTATATAAACTGAAAGTAAACCTGCTGCAACCTAGTCCACGTTCTCCTCATCTTTCTCCCACTATTCCCGTTCCAGTTACCCACTAGCAATTTACCTTGCACCAACTCTCATTGACTAACATAATTTGTGGGCCAAATATGATTACATATAATTTTTGAAAGGGTTATGACGTATGAGGAGGATACTTCCATCTTCTATCATCAAGGCAACTAAAATGTTGAGACTACTTTATACGCTACCCAACTGTGTAACTGATGTTCGTTATACCAAATATGTACAAAAACATAAATGACAAAAACATTATAGTGTTATTTATCTTTCTTTTAGATCGATCGATACAAGGGCATTTTTGTCTATTAAAATTTTGTAGGCATTTTTTTCACTAAGCATGTTTTTGGTGGAGACTTGAGTTGCCCTATTACCCTATACAGTAGTTTCAGTATGAGTTGCCTCGATGAAAGAAGTTGAAAACCTGGTGGACACATACATTATCCGAAATAAAATTAATCAGGATTATATATTATTTGCATATTAACTCTACGAGTTTAGCCGCGATTTCACTTTGGATGCTTTTTATTTCACCAGTTAGAGATAAAAACATAACCTCATAGCAACTGGGTTGAATTGACCCATTATTGCCCTTGACCGTACTACTTGTTTTCTTTTTCATATTTTTAAATAATATACAAAAATTTGTGTCAAATATAATTACGAAAGTTATATTAATCAAGGGTTTTGCTAAGTGTAGCCTGCAGTGATATGGTTAATCACCATTGTTTATGTTAAATTAACAATAATATATATAACATATGTTCAAAAACCACCAGCCATGTTTAAAAGCGTATCATCACTGCTCACATTAATTTACATAATTAGTAATCATCAACAACTTAAACCTGGCTACAACTTTAGTTCTCACCTGAATAAAGAAATTTTACCATTACTAGATCTGATTAGCTCGTTTCTTGCAGTTTTTCAGGAGGTTCCATTCTGCATACTTAGATGCTGTATCAAACCCATTTCATGTTCCTGGTAAAAAGATAACTTCCAAAACATTTGCTGAGCGGGTAACTAATATCGTCAGGTCAGTTAGCTTCCATCCGACTGGATGAATTACCTTTTCAACTCTATGTTTTGGATCTTTCTTTATGGCTTGAACTTTAAATATTTTGAGTTTTCATTTCATTTTGGGTATTATTTTTTTCCTTCAAGACCTTGTTTTGAGATGTAATATGTTTTAACTGCTGTCATATGTTCCATTTTGGTCACTAAAGTTGATTTTTTTTAGTGTTTAAATCATTATAATCAAATGCCTTCTTCCTCACCCTAATGATTATTTTGGTACAGTATTACACCGATATAAGTACTTCGTCATTTAAATTAAATATTTGCTATGGTTATGAGCTAACTGTCCTAACGTAATCGACAGTTCAAGCAAACTATACAAAATGTGATCCGATTGGCTAAGGGGCTGTTATGATTACTGCTGACTGAGTAGGATCTGACTGAGTCAGAAGCTGACCTAGTAAGAAGTTCTGACTGGGTCTGCATTTGATTGAAATTTGGTTGTTTGATTTAGTATCTGACTGACTCTGTTGACTAGGTCTACATACACATCTACACACACATCTATATACATATCACAAAAGAGAGTTTTCCAATCACCCAAGATCACACAAAAGAGGGTTTTCCCCTCACTCAAGATTACATACACATCTACATACATACACATACACAAAAGGAGGTTTACACCCTACAAGTTTCATTCATCACATTTCACCCCAATTTAGACCTCAAAAAGTCAACCACCAGTCACCGCCACAAACGCCCTACAAGTTTCATTCATCACATTTCACCCCAATTTACACCCTACAAGTTTCATTCATCACAATCGAATACTCATCTATCGCTTTAACATTCACACCATTCCTCAATATCTACGGCAAAAAAAGCCAACCACCAGTCACCGCCACAAACGCCACCGTAACCACCGCAGACACCGCCGTATGCAACCGGAACCTACCGCCAACCACCTTCTTCACCACCACCTCCACTGCCGTACACACCCCATGCACCACAAAAAACCACGTCACCCCACGTCACCATCAGCCCGGACACCACAAACGTCAACACAATCGCCTCGGAGGGTGGGTGGGGTGGTGGCCGTCGGTGGTCGAGCAAGGAGGGTGGGTGGGTGGAGGGTCGTCGGTGGTCGTTCGGTGGTCGCACTCGGAGGGGCTGGTCGCGCAGGAGGGTTGTCGGTGGTCGTTAGGTGGTCGCACTCGGAGGGTGGGTGGGGTGGTGGTCGTCGGTGGTCGAGCAAGGAGGGTGGGTGGGTGGATCTGTTGGGTTTGTTAACAAATAGAATGGGTCAGTCTATTTTAATTTCAGGTTTGGGTCAACTCTTGGACCCGGTCAGCCTAACACAAAAAGCATATCAAACGGGCTGACCCGCTGACCGAGTCAGCCAGTTAGCCCGGTCAGCCGAAATCAAACACCCCCTAACTCCGGTTACCATTTGGACCAATTAGACTGGTGAATAGATTTCGCATCCTTTAGTATTCTATGTTGTTCTTGATTCATGTATAGGTTTTCAACCCTTACTATATATGGTTGATTTATTTTCAACTTTTGAAATTCATTTTATATTCGGGTTAGGAGGTTCATACATTTTAACCCAATTCAAACCAAATTTGTTAATCGCGTTAAAATTTTGAAACCAAATCTACGCATATTTTTAGGGTTGTAAATGAACCGAACGTTCAACAAATAGTTCGTGAACCTTTCGGTGGGAAGTTCGTTTATATTCGTTCGTTTAATAAATGAATGAATACGAAACAAGAAAAATCCGTTCATTTAGTTAAACGAACGAGCATGAATAGAGGCCGTGTTTGTTCTTTTATGTTCGTAAACTTTCGATGATGTGTTTGTTAACGTTTGATAATATGTTTGTTAATGTTCGATTGTGTTCGTTTGTGTTCGTTCATATAAAAGTTATATTTGAAACAATTATGTTAAATACTTATTTATATTTGGTGGATATTATATAACGTTTGTGAATTACAAAATCAATATATGATGGTTTGTATTTGTTTGTTTTAAGAAATTTCGTTTGTGTTCATTAATATTCATTAAAATTTGTGTGCGTTCGATCGCCTTTGTTTGTGTTCATTTATGTTCTTAAACAGTTCATTAACAGACTCATTTCCTTAATGAACGAACACAATTAAGTTGTTTTATTAATTGAAAACACACGGACAAAGCTACGTTCGTGTCCGTTCGGTTCGTTTAAAATCTTATTGATATTTTATAATATGGGATTAGTTATATTGACGCCTCTATAATCCAAGCTAGAAATGAGAGGTGCGTGAGAGTTTGGATGCTTTTGTAGGATTTGAGTTTTGTGTATGTTTGAATATCTCTTCCATTCATGATAGACAATTTCAGATTAAAATATTTTTTTGGTAAACATAATATTTAGAGAAATTATCAAAAACGAGTGTGTAAGTTTAATATGAAGTCTTGTACCATCGTAATGTACCATAATCTACAGATAGAATTTGATGTGTTAAACAAGATCAAATATTATCATGTATGGGACCAATCGTCAAAACAATTTAGCAAGCAGCTAACAATTGGTGGTAATAATTGTTGATGGTTAGCCAATTATTTAAACAAAAAAAACTTTTGTAGAAACCTTATCAATAGTAACAAAGTTACCATCGATGATCAAGTTAATAACGATGCACAATTGCTACAGATGCATAGTTATTAGTAAAGATCAAGTTGACGTTGAAGAACCAACTTACGAGCAAAAGATTAAATTGCTATCAAAGTCTTAGATTCTAATGATTAGTACCTATGAATTTAGCAAATACGATGTAACTTTCCATTAGTTTAGCAAATATGAAGTAATAATTTTTCAACGGCTTTAAGCAACTTTTCGTTGATTTAGCTCCATCAGTTGCTAGACATGAACCCTCATGGTCTGGGGCTTCAACCTCTTAAATCACTGACTTCGAGGTGCTACAAATAAGTATAGTCTTATACAATTGTACACTCCGCATGTCTTATCTTTTAACAATGTTTATACACAATTCTATTTGATCTTAAGTAAATCCAACTAAATAAAATGACCCAAACAACACCAAAATTATAAACAAGAGAAGGTATAAATTCTAGGTAACAAGAAAGTTGTCATTTTCTGAAAAGAGAGAATTTCATTCAATATTCATTGTGATAGTTTTGCTTTGACAAGAAAAAGATTGAGTTATTAAATAATAGTTGAGCCCTACGATGTTTAGAAAAACTTAATATATTAGAAGCGGATTCTGGATTGGTACACCACTGAATTTTCATTCAACACCACTCACAACTATAAACAACTATTTACACATAGTAAACTGTAGTTTACAGAGTAAACGACAATTTACACATAGTAAACTACAGTTTACAGTATTCTGACTAAAATAACATTGATGGGACATTGGTTTTGTTGAATTCAAAAAAAGTAAACTGCAATTTATACATGTAAACGGCCGTTTATCATCTCCTTAAGAATATTTTCTGATAATTGTATTAAATATTCTTTTTAGTTGTATTCATAGTAAATATTTTAATCGAAACAACGAATGAACAGATTCTAATATTGATAAAATTAAATAAATCTTGTAGCACTCTAATCCAAATTGAAATGGCTAACATTATTGTTTTTAGATAAGGTGTGACGATATCTTTCTATCTGCTCACTGTACATGGTTTCCTATCCGGATGCATTACTATTTTTGTTAATAGTCCACGACATCGTTATCATAGGCATCAGATATTGACGCTCGAAGTGTACAAAGAGAAAGTCGCATCCAGCAATTATAACTACTGGGTGTTGCATGAGTTCTGAGGACCTTTTCATAACAAGAAAGAAGTGGAAGAAACTTGGTGAGATACGCAGTGAACAATTACATCAATTCTATTGCAAATCAATATACTCGTGTAAGGCAAGAACATCCAGTGCTCGTAGGGCGTCGGACCCTATTCAAAGAAGTCCAATGAACGTTCGGTATCATCATATTATCCGGTAAAAACAAATCTATATAGGTTAGATTTACTGCGTAACTCGTGTAAAAGTTCATACCCCGAGGTTTAGCCAAATTTCCTCATTGTATCCCATGGAAGTAGAAACCACATGGAAGCCACAATTTCAATCACTTTTTACATTTTGAACATGTGTATTGTAAAGATGGAATATTTTCGGAATCTCACGAATTCCTCCACCATTGTGAATCCCCTTGAGATAACCTTTTTACATAAGCATGTCCCTTAAAAAGTTAAGCAGGTTCATGGTTATGTTGGTCATAAATAACATGTATTTTCCAAGGTTATGTTGGTCATAAACAACATGTATTTTCCAACCTCCATGTTATAAGTGATGTTTTGCTATAAGCTAAAATGGACATCCAGTTTTCTTTATCCCTCAATGTGTGGTTGGCTTTGAGGTTGGCTTGTATACACCACCACGATCACACCTAAGATATGCCTTGTTGACGAATCCATCTATGGTTTTCTTCGTTCTCTAAGTGATAATAACGTATCCAAGATTGCATGTTCTGCTCTGCACCCAGTCCATAAGCTCCTCTCATGTCATGTACACCCAATCATTGTAAAATGGATTCTTGTTGTGAACAACACTTTCGTGTGAAAAAACTCTAAATAGAGCTCACGATACTGTTTGTCTTGGATATCAAAAAAACTTATCCCAATGTGTGTCATCATTGAACGAGCACGTCTAAACTCACTAACCTCCCGTAAGACACTATAAGATATTATGCGCGAGCACTTACAAAGTAATTTCTTCAGCTTCTTGGCAGGTTCCGACCACAAGGTAAACTCAAGACATGGATGGTTCTCTACATCTATCACCATGCAGTGGCGGATCTAGAAGAAAAGTTCAAGGGTAACGTAAATTGTTTTTACCATACATGCAGTGGTGGAACCGGGAATTATTTCGTACAGGGTCACTATTTTTTATAATTAGCTTCTAACGAAAAAACAAAAAATTTTGGGTTGTTCGATTGGGTCGAGTCGGATCGGGTCGGAATAGACGTAATTAAATTGCATTAAATTGTTAACAAAAATTCAATACCAAAAAAACTTACATTTTAGATAGTTCCGTATGCGTCTTCATTTTTTGATGCTTTCTTTTCACAACAAAACGATTCATGTTGTGAATTCGCTGGATCGGTTGACATCCGAGCGTGTTCTTAACGGAAGGAAACAAAACCAAAACCAAGAGACAAACAATAGAACGAACAATAATATAATGGTTTCATTGATAAACCTAATGATTACAAGCTCGTTAAACAGAAGAATCACGACTCTTGGCAAGGGGAGATCGAGCATGATCTCCCCTCTCATCCGGCAGCACCTAGGCCCCGGGCACACTCCTTCACCCTTTCTACACAATGAAACTGGTATTTATAGGCCTCTCAGCCCATATCAGATGTGACTGGGCCCATTCGTACGATTAAACCATGCGTATGGTTCAATCGTACGACTGGACCATACTTATAGTTCAGTCTTACGAATGGCCCAATAGAATCTCTCAGTTGCACGACTGGTCCATCAGCATGGCTCAGTTGTACGACTGAGTCTCATTCGCATATGCTCCTGCGAATGACTCAGTTTCATGTGTTTACAACATATCAAGTGTATTACATTAAGCCTAGACTATTCGTCATGCGACGGACACACTATATATGACAATATATGCTCCAACAAATTCCCCCTTGGACGTTGCTTGCGAATAGTAGATAACACCTCTTACAATCTTCAGTCATTTTTTGCTCTGGTTCCAAATAGAATCAAACGAAAAACCATATTAGCCCACGTTATTAATCCGTCAGGTTGCTACAGTATCCCTGAAAATGAATTTAGACACAATAGCATTCGTTTACTTTGCAGAACACCATCATAGCAGCAAGATTCCCCATATGACTGGTTTTTCCAGATAATGACATGAATAGTTTTCCATTGCTCCAATCTTCACACAGGCTAACCTGATTAACATTAACACCTGCAGAAATTCCCCCTCAAATTCAGCATATCCCTATATGTAAACATTGTGCTCTCCTGGCGTCTTCATACGGTGTATTGGGCAAAAAGTAGAAGGTTCCAATCCACAGCTGACAATCTCAAACAAATTAGCATGCACTCAGATTCATCATCAGAAACTAGTTCACAACATCACTTTCTGATTGCGTCTTCAATTTCTCTATACATGGATTCCCCCTAAGAATCAGAATCCTCTCTGTGTGGATAAGTATAACTTGATTGGCCCATAAATAGTCAGATGCTCCTAACTACCCCACAAAATCAGCACCGAGTGCTGACATCTTCTCTTCTTCCTTTCGTGTTCTAACTACATTCATCTATTCTGAAAGTCCAATGAATAATGGGGTATCCATCGAACTTATTTGACAAAAGAACCTCAGGATGAATGTGCTTTGCTCATCCTCAAATCTGTGCAAGAAGTAGTTCCAGACCCTTTTTTTTGTCTGGAACACGTTCATTCGTATGACATGGAAAACAAATATCACATACGTGTGAATGGATGATACGAATGATATATTCGTGCGACTGGTCATAAGACTGGTCCAGTAGCATGACTTGGATATAAGACTGGTCCAGTCGCACGACTGGACATAAGACTGGTCCAGTCGCATGGTCCAGTCGTACGAATGGTCCATTAGCATGGTCCAGTCGTACGAATGGTCCATTAGCATGGTCCAGTCATACGAATGGTCCATTAGCATGGTCCAGTCGTGCGAATGGTCCATTAGCATGGTCCAGTCGTGCGAATGGTCCATTAGCATGGTCCAGTCGTACGAATGGTCCATTAGCATGGTCCAGTCGTACGAATGGTCCATTAGCATGGTCCAGTCGCATGAGCGGATCTGCACGCAGATTTTCAGATCTGCAGCCGCCATGGCTGCCAAAAACCCTAATCTGATGAATTTTACATGAACCGAAACAAAATAGACATCATCAGATTCGCAAGGGTGATAAGAACGTGGTTCCGAGTTCGATTTTAACCACGAAACAACACACTTAACAAGATCTGAGCAAAACACGAAGTGGGTTTAACGTCAAGAACATGAAATAGATCCAGAAATCAAGAGCTCAAGTTGCAAGAATGATCGTTAGATCATTCCAGCAGTAACCGGCTCTGATACCAATTGTGAATTCGCTGGATCGGTTGACATCCGAGCATGTTCTTGACGGAAGGAAACAAAACCAAAACCAAGAGACAAACAATAGAACGAAATAATATTATGGTTTCATTGATAAAACCTAATGATTACAAGCTCGTTAAACAGAAGAATCACGACTCTTGGCAAGGGGAGATCGAGCATGATCTCCCCTCTCATCCGGCAGCACCTAGGCCTGGGCACACTCTTTCACCCTTTCTACATAATGAAACTGGTATTTATAGGCCTCAGCCCATATCAGATGCGACTGGGCCCATTCGTACGATTAGACCATGCGTATGGTTCAATCGTACGACTGGACCATACTTATGGTTCAGTCTTACGAATGGCCCAATAGCATCTCTCAGTCGCACGACTGGTCCGTTAGCATGGCTCAGTCGTACGATTGAGTCTCATTCGCATATGCTCCTGCGAATGACTCAGTTTCATGTGTTTACAACATATTAGGTGTATTACATTAAGCCTAGACTATTTGTCAAGCGACGGACACACTATATATGACAATATATGCTCCAACACATGTTCTCTAATTTTTAAGTTTAAATAATAACTGGAATTATTAAATTAAACATAAAATGTCCGTGACAAACAAATAACCATATAAGAGCATTCATAGTAGATTTATACACTCTTTACATCATCTATTTTTATTTTGTTATCATTTACTTTTAAAATTAAGTTTTAATAAATTTTTATAGAAGTTTGAATATGAGCCACACTCTCATCATTCTAACAATATTCCTAAGGTTTTTGATACAAATTGTCAAGGCTTTTAAACAAAAAAACAACATAAACATCAATTATTTTATTTTCTTTCTTTTTTTTTTCCTTTTTTGCATAAAAAATAAATAAAATATGTATGACCATAAAAAAAAGGTATTGTTTTGTTATGTTATATACTAGTATTAAGCTCACTCACGTTGCAATGGAGGGCGTAAAATCATTGCAGGTAATGTTAATGGCACACCACCGCTAGTGACCACCAACGGTCCGACACTTAATAAACCAATAAAACGAAAAAAGATTAATCGACTGAAAAGTAGACCTAAAAACATTAAACCATACACTTACATAAGCAAAAAATAAAACAATAAGTAAATTGGTCTAGGACCAGCGCGTTATGACGTGATAGTTAAACAGGAAAAAATAAATGAAAAAACGTTAAACCACACATGCACGTTGCGGAATGTTAACTCGTAAAGTTCAGATTGAAACGTATAACGGAAAATTTGTAAAATTTGAAAAGTATTGAGAAACAAAGTTAAAAGTATAAAAAAATAATGAGGCTAAATTATAAGGTATGTAAAAATATTGGATTAAATTAAAAAGGTTAAAGATTAAAATAAAAAGTAAGTACATACCATAAAACACATAATACAACTTATAATGAATACAAATAAGTAGTACATATATATTTTTTATTTTTGGACTTATTATTGTACTGAGTTGGGTAATGGGTATTTTGAGTTTTTATGTTATTTGATAATGGGAAATGAGTAATGGTTATTTATGTTTTTATAGAATGTATTGTTTTTTATAAATCATTATACTTTTGGTTATAAAATTTAAAACTTTCTATGAAGTGTTGAGTTTAAAATTTTTTTAGGGGTAATGTAAATCCGAAACTTTCTTTTTACATAAAACCGTAAAAAAAATTTACACTACCTGTAACAAGTTGAGTGGTAGCGGAGGCTATCCCTCAATTGTATATATGTCCACCCCTGCCACCACGTCATCATCAGAAGACGAATCTAATTACCTAATTAAATGCTTTCCTCGACGATGGCTTGTAGATGCCATAATATCGATAAACAATGTAAAATACATAAATTAGAGTTAAAACACTCACTCACACACACACACACACACATATATATATATATACATATATATATATATATATATATATATATGAGTGGGTAGTATGTATGGATATATAGATATATATATATATATATATATATATATATATATATATATATATATATATATATATATATATGTGTGTGTGTGTGTGTGTATATATATATATATATGTGTGTGTGTATATATATCTGTATGTGTCTATATATGTCTGTGTCTATATATCTATCTATATATCTCTCTCTATATAGATCTCTATCTCTCTCTCTCTCTCTATCTATCTCTCTCTCTCTCTATCTCTATCTATCTCTATCTATATATCTCTCTCTCTCTCTCTATATATATATATATATCTATCTATATATATATATATATATATATATATATATAAGGAAGGGTTTCTGTGAAAACCAATAGTTATGTGAAAACCAAATAAAATCACGAAAACCAATAACATGATTCATAATTTTTTTATTATTTTAATTGTTAAAAGGTTGTTTAAGTTTTTATTACATATATGTTAAAAGAAAAATACAAGAATGAAGAGTCTTACGTATACGTAACACTATGTCAAATGAAAAAGGGTTACGTATACGTAACCTGCATGTAACATATATGTAAAAACATACTATGGTTTTCGTTGATCCATACCCTTATTCAAATGTACGCACACACAAATATAAAGGGTTGTGATAAAAAATTTATGCATTATGTCACCACTTTCATTAGTTTTCTCTAGGGTTGTTCACAATGAACCGAACGGAATGAAGGCTCGCTCGAACTCGGTTCGTTTACAAACCGAGCAACTTGGTTCGGTTTGAATTTAAGAAATCGAGCGAAAAATGTTTGCTCGAACTCAGTTCTGTTTATAACTGAGCGCTCGGTTTTGCTCGATTTCATATTGCAATTTAGTACAAAACTAATAATTCATTCAAAGGTTTCATGTTTCAACTCAGACTCAACAATGTTACAACATAAAACATAAAAAATAATTTTAAGTTTTAACTCGAGCTTGAATAAATGATGGTCAAACCCACGTCCACAACCTCCATTGCGGCCATTTTCACGTCCACTATGCTCGCTTTAATGCAATGTTTATACAAGTATACAAAAATCCAAAAAATAATGTTTTAAAAATTAAAATGGAGCAAGGGTAAAGTGATAAATAAATAAATGCCCTAAACTTTAAATAAATAAAATAACATATTACAGGTATATAATATATAAAAGTTATATTTAAAAAATTAATTCAAGCGAAACCGAGCGAGCAACGAGAAAGCTTACCTTTGCTCATGTTCAGTTCATTTATAAACCGAACCAAATGGCTCAGCTCATTTACAACCGAGCCAAAATTGAACGAGCAACTTTTGAGCTTTTTCCAAACTAGTTTCGAGCGAGTTTCGAACGTCGAGCTTTTTAAAAAGCCCTATTTCTCTAGCTTTCACATAACATTGTGGTTTTCTTAGGATCCCTCCTCTCTCTCTCTCTCTCTCTCTCTCTCTATATATATATATATATATATATATATATATATATATATATATATATATATATATATATATATATATATATGTATATATATTCTTATTGTGTATAAAATTTTTTAGTGTAGATAACTTACAGATAATTAACTAAATATAAAAGTTATTACATATGAATATAGATTTAATGAAACATATAACGTTTCATAAACATGTAACATATTAAGTGGATTCTATCTAAAGATTCATAAAATGTAAAAATATGTGTACTAATATTAAGAAAAACACTAACTTTAATCATAAACATACACAAACACATATTATAAGAAAACAAGGTCAAATAAATACATACTAAGCTTGTAGATGTTGAAAAATCCTTCAAACAAGATCAAAATCCACTTAAAACATCAAATTGAACAAAAAATAGAAGTAGGCAGCCGCTTGGATGAAAAAAAATATATGAGAGGTTGGGGATAGCTGCAATCGGTCTTTATTTGAAGTTGTAATGTAAACAGCAGTTTAAAAATAGATATTAAGCTTGTAATTATTGAAAATTATAAGGTTTCATATAAGGCTGATGCACGCAAAACAACCAAAGTCTTTCCTGGATGCATGCACAGAAGTACAGAGTAGAGATGCTTCGAAAGTTTTACATCATGCACTAGAAAATATTCTAAGTGTAAAATCTTCCGAAGCCAAGACCAACATCTTCCGAAACCAAAAGTGAAGTCTTCTAAAGCTTCAAAGACAAAGTCTTCCGAAGAAAGAAGTGAAAGATTTCTTCCGAAGACTTTAGAACACATGCTTTATCAGATGTACTTTTCCATAAAACTGGACCACCTTTGCGCTGCAACTCTATTCAGTCACTAACATACATGAGTTGGTGAAAAGGTCCATACTTTTGGTAACTGTACATTGTAACGCCCGGTTATTTCCTTTGAAGCCAAGGAAAGAAGAAAAAAAAAGAAATAAAGTCAAAAGTTGAGGGACCAAACTTGCCAAAATGGGAAAACTCTTGAATGAGTGGGGGTATGGGGGAGGGCAGCCCATTCTCCCCTCATTCTCCCCCTTATATTCGGCTAGAGAGAGAAAGAGAAAGGAGAGAAGGGCAAGTTCGGGTTTTGAAGGATTCAAGGTGCCAAAGTCGAGGTTTAGCGAGTTTGTGTGAAGCTTTACTCGTAGAGGTCGTTAATTTGAGTTCTAGGACCCCTCTTTTACATGTTGTCAATTGATTTGGGGCTGGAACACATAGTAAGACCCGTTTTTGAAGTGTGTGTGTTGAACCCGTGTGTATGTGTTTGTGTATGATTCGAGTGGGGTTTGATTTCGGGCTTGTGTGTGCTTGAATGGTGTTGTGGTATGTGTTTCTAAGGTTTAGGATGGTTTATTTGAGCTTAGAACAGGTTTGGGAGGGCTTGGAGGCAGAATATGGCAGTTTGGATTCGGGTTGAACTGCATTCTGCACCAGTTAGGGCTATGCGACTGGAGGCCATACGACATAAACGCATGCGACTGAGGTCCATGCGCACGGGTGCCATGCGACTGAGGTCCATACGCATGGCGAGTGAAGTTCATGCACCTCTAAGGTATGCGATTGAAGGTTATACGACTGAGGTCCATGCGCCTGGAGCCCATGCCACTGAGGTTCATACGCACGAAGGGTATGCGACTGAAGCCCATGCGCCCGAAGTCATGCGCCTGAAGTCATGCGACTGAAGGCCATACGCATGGAAGTTATGCGACTGAGAGCCCATACGCATAGGTGTCCATTCGCCCATAGTATTCATCCGCATAGGTCCATCCGCATAGGGTTCATTCGCCTGATGTCCATTCGCCTAAGTGTTCAGTCGCCTGGGAGGCCATGCGACTAAAGGGTGTTCATACGCCCAAATGAGGCTCATGCGCCCAAAAGAACTTAGTTTATTATCTGATTCCGGAAGAAAGGGGTAAAAGTAGGCTTTGACTTGGAAGATTCCCGGGGTTTATGTAAGTTGACTTTTAAGGTTGAAGATGATGTGATGGGCATGAATGATATAAGATGATGTATGATGATGATGTTATGTATGATGTTATGCATGATGGTATGTGTGATGTGTGTTATGTATGCATGCTGATATGTATGAAAATTTGCATGATCTTGTTGATGTTCCTGTTTATGTATGTTTATCTTCTCGTGGCTTTGCGTTGAATGATAATGAACGAAATGATTAAGTATGATGTAACGTAAAGTGGAAGATAATGAAAAGAGGAACGAAATGATGAATGCATGCATTAATGAACGAATGAAAGTATGAAAGACTTGCAAGCAAATGAAAAGAGGTTCACAACTCATTGAGAGTTGTTAGCTCAACTGTGTGTGTCTACAGCGTGCGATTTTGGCTAACTCATAAGGGTTCATACACACAGTAGGAGTTCAGTCTCGATGACTGCTCCAATACGTGCGATTTCCTTATTACTGGGTGTTATACGACGTGTGATCTTAGCGAACCCATAAGAGTTCACACACACAGGGGGAGTCTGTCCTAGTGACCACTCCATACGTGCGATATGGGGTCCTTGTCACTTAACCCTAGATGAAATTGCTTGGTGCTCTAGGGGGGTTGAGTACATGACAGGACCTAGATAGAAGTGAAAGATAATAAATGTACGAAAAGTGCGATAAGTATGAAATGTGCGAAATGTGCGAAATGTACGAAATGAACGGTGATGAAGATAATAAATATTATTTATGTGTACGTACGATGTGTGATCACGTTCTAAAGCCTGATATGATTTAAAAGAAAGTAATGAACGGTTTTAATGAAAGATAAATTATGTTTTGTATTATAAAAATAGAACTCACTCAGCAACGCTGACTTTTATGTGTTTCCAGTTGGCAGGTAATGATTGCTGAGGATGGCACGGACGGCTACTCGGCTCTTTTTTGGATGACATTCATTTGATTAATGTTTTTGCATTGTAATGCGAACAAACTACGTTTTGTAATGAATGTTGTATTAACTTGCAAAAGCATTTACATGGAAATGAAAGGTTATTTTAATGTTCCACTGCAACATTTTATGAAATATGAATGTAATTATATGTTTTATGTGCGATGATTTACCAACTGTAAGCGTCCCGGGAACGGGGCCTTACAAGTTGGTATCAGAGTCAAAGTTTAACTGCAACGGGTAAATTTTCCAAATAAACCTTAACTTAAACTGAAAATGGGACAGAAAGGGAATGAGATGCCAATCTGAGTAGCTGCGTGCCATCAGGTATTTTCTTAATGATAATCGGTATTACGCGCGCATGTTATATGCTTTATGTGTTGTATGTAGATTTAGATACTGATGTAGTCAGGATAGGTAATGCTCGGGGTATGAAGAGTAAATTAAGTGGGTAATCACAACTGGCCACTGTAATTAGGGACTTACTATACTTGACATGAACTGAGCTGTTCCTTTGAATGACCGTGTTAGTGTTTGAATCTTTCAGTGTGTTAGAGAATGGCCGGTGGTAGATCGTTTAAAGCTTCACGTGGTGGAGGTCGTGATGGAAGTGGTGCTGAACCGCGACCCAAAAGAGGAAGACCTAGAGTCGAAAAGGTGGTTCCTGAAGAACCCGAGACCCCTCATCCGGAGGGCGGAGATGAGAGTGCGAATTTGAGAGCCTCAATGAAAGAGGCAGTTGTAGAGGAGGTTCATCAGGTCATGCAGACGATCTTACCATCTGTGGTGACTGAAGTGATAAGGCAGTTGTGGTGACTGAAGTGATAAGGGCTGTACGAGAAGGAGAGAGAAAGGAAAGGAACAGGTCCGCGGGAGGACAGGAGGGGCCGGAGACCGAAATGGTTCTCTCCCATGATGAAGAAGAGGAAGAAGAGCCTGCGCCGGAGGCGGCACGAGGCTATAATTATGGGGCATTTATGAGATGCAAGACCCCAACTTTTGATAGTAACGGCACTGCTGCTGCTGCTCACCGGTGGGTGAGGGAGATGGAAGCCGTTCTTGATATCAGTGAGTGTCGGGAGGACCAAAAGGTGAAGTTTGCTGCCCACTCGTTTGTGGAGTCGGCTCTGTGTTGGTGGGAAAATATTGTCCAAGCCGATGGTAGTCGGGCGATTGGAAGAATGAGGTGGTCTGAGTTAAAGAAGCTGGTAATTGAGGAGTTCTGTCCTCACCGGGAGATGGACATGATGGAAGGAGAGTTCTAGCAGCTGGAGGCGGGATTAATGACAGATCAATAATACACCACCAAGTTTAATGAGATGGCACGGCTGGTGCCGGATCAAGTGACGCCTCTATCGCGAAAGATCAAGAGGTATATTTAGGGTTTGCCAGCGGATATTCGCAGGCACATGATCGCCGCCCGACCGAGCACGTTTAGGTCGGCGGTTGACTTGGCAGGGAGGTTGTATGATGAAAGGACTGTGGTGGTGACTGAAGGCAGCAAGAACAGTGTTGGTGACCAGAATTGGAACGGGAAGAGGTTTGGTCGGGGTGGTGCCCCGATGAGTAACAAGAAGGCACGGGCAGATGACCGCCATGTGGTCACACCTAGTGCGGGGTTGAAGAAGTGTGGAAAATGCGGAAAGGAGCATTCGGGAGAATGCAAATGGGGATCAAACATCTACTTCAAGTGTGGGAAGCCTGGTCATATGGCTAGAGATTGTGGGGTTGTAAGGTGCTACAACTGTGGGGAAAGTGGTCACATGAGTAGAGACTGTAAGAAGCCGAGGGCTGAGGGTTCGGGGGTGAAGAAGACTGGAGGAGAAGGACAGAGGGCGAGCGCTAGAGCGTTTACGATGACACAGGAGGAGGCTAGGACGGACCTTGATGTTGTGTCAGGTACGTTTCTAGTAAACCAAACTTTAGCCTCTGTGTTGTTTGATTCTGGTGCCACCAAAAGTTTTATTTATGCTGATTTCTGTGCTAAACTGCCTGTTAGTAGTAGGAGTGTTGATGCGCCCTTTGATGTAGAAACTGCTATAGGTAAGTCTACCAGGATTTCTGAGATGATCGAAGGTTATGACGTGGAATTAGAAGGTCACAAGTTTCCTGTTAGACCATTCGTGATGACCTTAGGTGGTTTCGATGTAGTTCTTGGGATGGATTGGTTAGTGGACTACAAAGCGAACATTGTGTGTCGCAAGAAGATGATTCGGTTAACAGCGCCTGACGGGAGCTCAGTGACGGTTTATGGTGATCGGGTCACGACGATTCCGAAAGTGATTTCAATGGCGGTGGCGGGAAAGTGTATGAGGCGTGGATGTAGTGCCTACTTGGCCTATGTAAAGGATGTGGATACGCCAACACCACAACTACGCAATGTACCAGTTGTGTGTGACTTTCCAGATGTGTTTCCCGAAGACTTACCAGGAGTGCCACCTGACCATGAGATCGAATTTCAGATCGATTTGATACCAGGTGCCCAACCTGTTGCTAAGGTGCCGTATCGGTTGGCTCCTATTGAGATGAAAGAGTTGATGGAACAATTGCAAGAGTTGCTTGACAAGGGGTTCATTAGACCGAGTATCTCTCCTTGGGGTGTTCCGGTCTTGTTCGTGAAGAAGAAAGACGGTAGCATGAGGATGTGTATCGACTACCGTGAGTTGAACAAGTTAACAGTGAAGAATCGATACCCGTTACCGAGGATTGATGATTTGTTTGAACAGCTTCAAGGTGCAAGTTGGTTCTCAAGGATAGATCTTCGATCTGGCTACCATCAGCTGAAGGTGAAGGAGCAGAATATTCCTAAAATAGCTTTTTGCACGCGTTATGGTCACTACGAGTTTCTCGTTATGTCATTTGGTTTGACCAACGCGCCAGCTGCTTTTATGGACTTGATGAATTGAGTGTGTGGGCTGATGTTGGATAAATCATTGATCGTGTTTATCGATGATATCCTGATCTATTCGAGGAGCGAGAATGAGCATGCCGGTCAAATTCGAGAGGCGTTGGAGACGTTGAGAAGGGAGAAGTTGTATGCTAAATTCTCCAAGTGCGCGTTCTGGTTGCGCGAGGTTCAGTTTTTGGGTCACGTGGTGAATCCTGAAGGTATTATGGTGAACCCGGAAAAAGTGGAGGCGGTGATGCAATGGAAGTCTCCAAAGACGCCATCCGAGATTCGTAGTTTCTTGGGTTTGGCGGGTTATTACCGAACATTCATTCAAGACTTCTCTAAGATAGCTTCTCCGTTGACTAAGTTGACCCGGAAGGATGTAAAGTTTATATGGGGTCAAGCTCAAGAAAAGGCGTTTGAGGAGTTAAAGGCGAGGTTGACTCAAGCTCCTGTTTTGTCGTTACCCGATGGAAGTGAAGATCTGGTGGTTTATTCTGATGCTTCCTACTCGGGGTTGGGGTGTGTGTTAATCCTGAGAGGAAAGGTTATAGCCTATGCATCCCGACAACTGAAAGTTCATGAGGTTAACTATCCTACTCATGATTTGGAGCTATCAGCCGTGGTCTTTGCGTTAAAGATTTGGAGGCACTACCTGTACAGGACGAAGTGCACCATATTCACTGAACACAAGAGCTTGAAGTACTTCTTCGAACAGAAATATTTGAACATGAGGCAAATGAGATGGTTGGAGCTCATAAAGGACTACGATTGCGAGATCCATTACCATCCGGGCAAAGCCAACGTGGTGGCGGATATGTATGCATGTTGTGATGGGCATGAATGATATAAGATGATGTATGATGATGATGTTATGTATGATGTTATGCATGATGGTATGTGTGATGTGTTATGTATGCATGATGATATGTATGAAAATTTGCATGATCTTGTTGATGTTCCTGTTTATGTATGTTTATCTTCCCGTGGCTTTGCATTGAATGATAATGAATGAAATGATTAAGTATGATGTAACGTAAAGTGGAAGATAATGAAAAGAGGAACGAAATAATGAATGCATGCATTAATGAACAAATGAAAGTATGAAAGGCTTGCAAGCAAATAAAAGGAGGTTCACAACTCATTGAGAGTTGCTAGCTCAACTGTGTGTGTCTACAACGTGCAATTTTGGCTAACTCATTAGGGTTCATACACACAGTAAGAGTTCAGTCTCGATGACTAATCCAATATGTGCAATTTCCTTATTACCATGTGTTATACGGCGTGCGATCTTGGCGAACCCATAAGAGTTCACACACACAGGGGGAGTCTGTCCTAGTGACCACTCCATACGTGCGATATGGGGTCCTTGTCACTTAACCATAGATGAAATTGCTTGGTGCTCTAGGGAGGGTTGAGTACATGACATGACCTAGATAGAAGTGAAAGATAATAAATGTACGAAAAGTGCGATAAGTACGAAATATGCGAAACGTGCGAAATGTACTAAATGAACGATGATGAAGATAATAAATATTATTATGTGTACGTACGATGTGTGATCACTTTCTAAAGCCTGATATGATTTGAAAGAAAGTAATGAACGGTTTTAACGAAAGATAAAGTATGTTTTATATTATAAAACTAGAACTCACTCAGCAACGCTGACTTTTATGTGTTTCCAGATGGCAGGTAATGATTGCTGAGGATGGCACGAGCGGCTATGGCATTCTTTTGATTAATGTTTTTGCATTGTAATGCGAACAAACTACGTTTTGTAATGAATGTTGTATTAACTTGCAAAAGCATTTACATGGAAATGAAAGGTTATTTTAATGTTCCGCTGCGACGTTTTATGAAATATGAATGTAATTATATGTTTTATGTGCGAAGATTTACCAACTGTAAGCATCCCGGGAACGGGGCTTTACATACATTGAGGTCTTGAGTCTATGCTTTTTATTTTCTGTACTTTTATCCTTTTGTAATATATTAGGATATGAGCTATTGCATGTCATAGTCACTAGTCAAAAGGCAATCTGCTTTTTGACTCTACATTTGATTTTGTTGTCTAGTCTTATGTTTGCAGCTGGCCTTCTAAGTATGGCCAACTGTAGGATGTAGTATAAAGTATCTTATGTCCTTGTAACTTTCTTTCATGCTTTGTAATACTTGTAAAAGAACTTGAGAGCAATATACAACATTCTTGAAAACCATACACTTGTGTTGTTTGCATCTTGTTTTGCCTCATATTTTACTTGTGTTCTTAGTATCATACATATAAGTTACCAGTTCCCTATTTGATATGTTAAGTGTTCTAAAGATCTCTCCTCATTGTGTTGTTGTGTTGTAAGTGACCAGCCCTTAAACGGTCCTGCATTTGGTATCAGAGCGGTCTAGGCTCTCATTATATGATCTCACCATCTTAAGATCCCTGACACACACAAAATACTTAACACTCAAATGACAGCTATTACTAAGGCTGATACGGAAACTGGAACAATGAAAAAGTCCCCACTGATCACTCCGGAAGACTTTGATACTTGGTTTCAAAGAATGGAAGGATTTATCAAGTCTCAAGACTCCAGGATGTGGGACTCTATTGTCCAAGGACCTTACATACCAAGCACCTCTTCAGCTGCTGCTGGAGGTGGTATGATCCTAAAGGTTGTGGCTGATTATTCTGATGAAGACAGATTAAGAATAGAGATTGATCAGAAAGCCATGACAGCCCTTCAAAATGCTCTTCCAAACTCTATCTACAGTGGCTTCAAGAAGTGCAAAACTGCCAAGCAACTATGGGAGGCACTGAAGCTCATGTATGAGGGGTCCACTGAAGCCAAGAAGAACAAGAAGGACCTCTTGAAGCAGCAGTTTAAAAACTTCACCTTCAAAGCAGGTGAAACCATAACTCAACAATACTTCAGGTATGTTGAGATTGTGGATACTCTAATGGATGTTGGAGTAACTCTTGAGAACAGGGACATTGTGAGAAAGTTTATATCCTCTCTTCCTAGACAATGAACACATTATTGTGTTGTTATCAAGAGAACTGAGAACCTTAAGACTCTCACTTTGATAGAGTTGTATGGTATTCTTAGTGGATACCAAATGGAGATAAACATGCAAAATTCATCTGGTAACTCCAGCAATCAACTGAGTTTAGCCCTCCATGTGGTTGAAAGGGATAGCATTGAACCACATTATCATCTTATATGCTACCCTGAAAACTCACAAAAGGATCCTTTTATCACCTTCCCGGAGACACCAAGAGAAAGCTACACTCAAGGAAGTCCATTCCAAGAGACAAGTTCTTCTCATGCCTTTGTTTCTACTGATGAGAGTATAGAAAACTTTCTCTTCACCCTTGAAGACTTGAGCCGTATCCATCCAGATGATTTGGAATATATGGAGATAGTTCAGTAAATGGCTCTTCTCACTCACAGAGCCAAGAAGTTCTATAAGAGGAAAGGGAGGAAGTTTCCAAGCAATGCAGCCAGTGGAAAGTTTGGGCGGGACAAAAGCAAAATGAAGTGTTACAAATATAACCAAATGGGTCACTTTACAAGGTAGTGTAAGGCACCAAGGACAAATGGTGGCCAAACACAAGCCAGACCAAACTACACCGAAAGAGCTCCCCAGAATGAGAAGCCAAAAGCAGCAAGCTGCAGTTGTTGTTGAAGAAGGAGGCCTTGACTAGAGATTTCAGGTGGAAGATGCATCTCCAAACCAAGCACTCATGGCATATCACGTGAAACCAAGGTATTGGAACATCTTTGTACTCCTTAATGTATTGCTAAAGTAAATAGATATAGGTCCTACAACTGAAAGATGAGATCTGATCTTGAGTCCTTAAATATCTTAAAAGTTGATTTTAAAAGAGCTAAAAATGATTATAAACTAAGGATGGAGGACTTAGAGAAAACTATTTCAACTCTTAAACATGAGCACACCAACTACAGGACTCAGATCAAAGACCTCATAACTAAGTTCACTGAATGCTAGGCTGAGCTTGTGATCAGCAAAGCCAGGGCAGAAAAATGTGTTCTTGAAGAAGAGACCTTCAAGAACATAATATCCTCATCCTTGCATACAAAAGTTTGTTATCAATATAAGCAGGGACTGGGATGTAGTGAGATAGCTCATCCACACACAATCTTGTCTGTAAGATCTCCTAGTGAGATACCCTCATAGACCCCATGAGTAAAGAGGATGAAGAGGAGATGGTGAATGATGTCTCTGAGATGTTGATGCATCTATGTCCCTAGATCATGAGTTGTAATGTAATAAATCTTGTCTGTCTGGTTATGATGTAATTGTATCAATTAATGAAATGATATGAATTGGTTGTTACTTGTGATGTTTAATATTTCATTAATAAGTTGTGATTGAATTGATTGGGTTTATGAATGTTTGAATGATTGCACATTATGTTATATTAATTAAAACATTCAAACTTAACATAATGAAGTTCTCATGCGAATGGCCCATGCGAATGGACCACACGCATGAATAACTTCATACGACTGACTCAATCGCACGACTGAACCAGGAGACTGGATCAGTCGTATGATTGACACATAAGATTGACTCAATCGCACGACTGAACACTCAGTCGTGCGGATGAATCAACCGCATGGTTCAATCGCACGACTGAACCATACTTATGGCCCAGTCGCACGATTGAACAATACTAACCTATAAATAGACCCAATTCGTGGAAAAACAAAAGCATTCATCCCATTACGATTCCAGACGTACCCTAGCCGTCCAGAAGCCTCCCAAATCGTTCTCCAAGTTCACAGAACACATCAGATCGGTTCCTAATCGATTTCTGACGTTGATTTCAATTCTTGATTGATTCATCGTGTGTTCTCACTGATTGGATCGCCAATCAAATAGGATTCCGCACTATTTGAGTTGGTTTAACACGCAATCACTAGGTATTTCGTTCAAATACCAGGTCCTAACAAGTGGTATCAGAGCATTGGCTCTTGATTACGTGTTGATTCAATCAAGATTGCATAAAAGTTTGAGTTTTTGCACGAAAAACGCAATCTTTGGCATCAAAAGTGATCTTGGACGTTCCCTGCTCATTGAAGTTCAGTTTCTACGGACCTAGGCGATTAGGACTTGTGAAATTTCGAATTATTACGGCTGAAACCCGTCAAACCTAGAAATTTTCGCAAAACAGCAGCTTCAGTCGCACGAGTGACCCATTCGCACGACTGGACTCCATTCGCACTGCTCATTCGCACGATTGGACCTAGTCGCACCTTCATTCGGCCGACTGAACCGTTCGTTTGCATAGCTCATACGCACCAGATTCATTCGCACGACTGAACCATTCGCCCTGTTCAGTCGCACGGTTGAACCAATCGCAGAGTTCATACGCACGATTAGTCCATTCGCATCCTTCAGTCGCATCAGTTAAAGTTTATTTGATTAGATACTAAGTTTATTAGCCATGGAAGATCAGATGTCAGCCTTTACTGCTGGGAAAGACTCGAGGATTCAGAACCTACTGCTGCTTGAGAGTGAGGTGGGTAATCACAATAAACCACCAAAGCTCTTGACTCTAGATGAGTTTCCCCACTGGAAACAACGTTTTGAGATCTACCTCAATGGAGTAGATCCTAATTTGTGGGAAGCTATAGAGGTCGGTTATAGTACACCGGTGGGAGCAGATGGAGTTAAATTAACGTTAAGTGGGATGACAGACGCACAGAAAGTAAAGTACAATGCAGAGAAAAGGGTTTATGCATTGATCACTCTGTCTATCCCCAAAGACATATTCCACCAGTACTCAGAGAACAAGCAGTCCAAGAAACTGTGAGATGAGCTAGAGAAGAGATATGATGGGAATGCCTCATTGAAGGCAATCAAGGCAAAGGAGTTAAAGAAGGAATTCGATAACTTCTCATCGATTGGTAATGAGAGTTTAGATGAAGTCATAGACAGATTCTACCACTTGATGAGCGAGTTGCATACACATGGAGTGGAAACAACTATGGAAGAGAAAGTAAGCAACTTCGCAGACGGATTGCCTGATAAGTGGGCGTCATTTGTGTCTAATCTTAGACAGAATGGAATGCTTGTAAAGCTGGATATAAATGACTTCATTCTCAAGTTGCGTGAAGAAGCACTAAGGATGAAGTATAGAGCACATAAGTCTTCGCTACACAAAATCCAGCTTTATACAACGCCACGCCTCAAGCTAAGACATCTGGAGCACCTCTCCAGACAGCATTTGTGTCTAGCTCGTCAGGTCCTTCACATGATTCTCCTTCTGGATCAGACACGTCAGGGTCATCATGTGCCCACTATATTGGATCAGAAGCAAGTGCTACCAAACTGAAGACCGAGAACTTCGGTAATGTGACTGTAGAAGTAGCACGAGAGCATATGGATCTTCTAGCCGCAGTGGTTCATTCATATGATGGACTAGTTGCTGGGAAGAATGGAAACTGCCATCTGGCAGATGAAGACTACGAGCAGGTAGATGAAATGGAGCTTGAAAGAATGGATATAATGTGGGCCTTAGCCAGCGCTGTCCGAAGGGCGAAGAAGTTTGTTAAGAAGACAGGACAGAACTTAATAGCTACTAAGGATACCACATTTGGCTTTGACAAGAGCAAAGTGACCTGCTTCAACTGTGGAGAGAAGGGGCACTTCAAGAGAGAATGTGTCAAGCCGAAGAAGACGGGTAATGGGAACCCGTTCTCATCCTTTACTCGCCAAGACAAACAAGCTTCCACTTCTACTTCATCAAACAAGGACCCAAAAGCCTTGACTGCTCATGATGATGAAGGACAGGATTGGAGTTTTCGGTTTGTCTCACCAGAATCTAACATTGCCAGTGTTGAAGATATTGATGATGATTCTGCGAGTGAAGGTGATCTAGCAGTTGAGATAGCGATGTCACACAGTGAAGAAACAACTGCAGCTGAGGTCAGTTACAAGCCAAAGGAGGAGACTTCCACGTCAGAAACAGAAAAGTCAGAATCACCAGAACCAGAGACGTCTGATGCTGCGTTGATGGCTAACTCTTCTGAAACAACACAGGTAAGTACAACTGACCAAATGTTTAATAATCATGCTTGTTCTAACTGTGATATGTTTAGGAATAGCATTGATGAAAAATTTGCTAGGTTATTAGATCACAATGATAACTTAGTAAAAGATTTACAACTATGCACTGAGGCCAATAGAGTTCTAAAACAAAATGAGCATAGTTATAAAGAAAAGATAGACCTATTGACTAAACAGCTTAGGGAAACCGAAGTAGTTGCCTTTAACCAAGCAAATGACATTAGGTACTATCTAAACTCCCTAGAGGACACTAAGAAGCAAAAGGCAGTTCTAGAAGTAGAAGTTAACTCCTTAAAACAGAAACTGCATAGTTGGACTAGTTCTTCACACATAGTTCAACACTTAGTGAGAGAAAGGAATAACGGGGAGGGATTAGGCTACAAAGTGGTTCCACCACCACCTGAGACCTTGATGAACACCAAGTCTAAACCAGTAAACAACAACCCCATCAAGGATCATGTGGTGACTACTCCTCTTGTTACTGATCCAGACACATCATGTTCATCTACTGAATCTGGACAGAAACAAAAGGAGGCCACTTCAAAGGCAAAGGGTAAATTGCCTTGTGTTAATCTGGAAAATGAATTTGAAAAAGTTAACTTAAAGTCAGGGTCAAACAGAGTCAAATCAGAACCTAAAAGGACTTCAAACGTTAATTTTTCACATGCTACAAGTCAAAAACCAGTTAACCAAAAAGTGGAACACGTTAAACAGGTTAAAACAGTTAAATTTGTTAAACCAGAGAAAACATCAAACATGCAAGAGTCAAAACCTAAAGTGATTGATGTTACTAGAGTGTCACGCATTTCTCCACAAAGAAAGTCTACTCATAAAGTTGATAGCAGATCATGCTACAACTGTGGAGAATGTGGACATATTGCTTCCTATTGTCCTTTCTATCAGACACCTAGGAAGAAGATTGATCTTCAGGACTCTAGACCTAGGTCTTCTAAGAGGAGTTCTCTAACTCCACCTAGAAGATCTAGTGAACCTAAAGTCCAACCTGTAAGCCAGACGACTGTTTATCATAAACAGGCATTGCACAAATCTGGCTTATGGAAAGAGAAGTCATCCTGTGTGTCTGATACTGATGACAAGAAGGAATCTGAGCTACCCTCACCTCTAAAGGTCAATGGGTAGAGTTTATGATGTGTGATGCCTCTGGGAAACCCAAGACAGTAAAGGCTTGGGTTCCTAACCTAAACTAATACATTTACTTGATATGTGCAGGGTGTTCGATATAGCGCTGAGACTAACACGTGGATTATAGACAGCGGAGCATCCAGGCACATGACAGGAAATAGAGCCCTTTTATCAAACGTCAAACAAATAAAAGGAGGGCATGTTTCCTTTGCAGGAAACAAGGGAGGATACATCACAGCACAGGGAGAAGTGGGAAATCAGAAAGTTAAGTTTGATAAGGTGAACTACGTTCAACAACTTCAGAATAACTTACTTTCTGTTTCCCAAATCTGCGATAAAGGATTTAAAGTCATCTTCGACAACAAGAAGTGTTACGTGCTGAAGAAAGACTACATGATCCCAGAGGACCAAGTTCTGATGACTGCTTCAAGATATAAAGACCTTTATGTCTTGGATCTGTCAACAGCTGCTACAACGGATCATGAGGTTCAGTGCTTTCTATCTAAAGCTACTGAGAAGGACTCAATCTCCTGGCATAGGAGAATGGGACACATTAGTCAAAGGAAGATGAATCATTGATTCAGAAGGATTTAGTGAGAGGAGTAAATGTCAAGAACTTCCAACTTCCTGACTTTTGTGTAGCTTGCAAGAAAGGCAAACAGACAAAGAAGTCTCATAAGGAAAAGAAAGTTCATTCAATAGAACTTCCTCTTGAACTTCTTCACATGGATCTGTTTGGTCCAGTCAGTACAAGGAGCATTGCAGGCGATTTGTACTGTTTTGTGGTCACTGATGACTACTCAAGGTTCACTTGGGTAATGTTTCTGAAATCCAAATCAGAAACATTTGAGTCATTCAAGGAATTAGTCACCACTCTGGAATCTCTCTACAAGCTAAAAGTTAGACAAGTACGCTCAGACAACGGGACAGAATTCAAGAATCAATGGATGGAGGCATACTGCAAGGAAAAGGGAATTGTTCATCAATTCACTTCAGCCTACACGCCTCAGATGAATGGTGTTGCTGAGAGGAAAAATAGAAGCTTGATAGAGACTGCACGGACTATGCTGGCTGACTCGAAACTGCCTATCCAATTCTGGAATGAGGCAGTAGCAAATGCATGTTATACACTGAATCGAGTCCTAATAGTCAAGCGCCACGGAAAGACATGTTATGAGCTACTACAAAGACGCAAACCGAATTTGGAGTATCTTGAACCTTTTGGCGCGCCGTGTACACTTCTGAAGAAGACACAAGAAGGAAAATTCAGCGAGAAGGCAGATGAAGGAATCTTTCTAGGATACAACATACCGAATAAGCGAGTTTACAATAACTCAACGGGTCTTGTAGAAGTGTGGTGTAATGTCGACGTTCAGAGATATACCACACCACCTACAGGCAAAGGACCTGCATACTTCTTCGATTATGATGGATTCTTCAAGTCCTTCAACATACCTCTCTCTCCCTCGGATGATGAGTTAGCTACTAGGATGATGTATGATATTCTGAATACACCATCTAGCACACAGGGAGAATCATCTACTCAGTCAGGGGGAGTAGTCGATGACAGTGACTCCTCCTCTGAAGATGAAACTGAAGCAGATGACCAGAACAGTCAGGAGGAACAGGTTCCAGTTCCTGAAAGTCCACAAGCATCTACGAGTGATGCTCCTTCGACTTCAGAACCTCAAACTCCAACTACCTCAGATGCAGAACAAAATGTTCATAATCTCGGTTCTGAGGTGGCTGTTCCTACTACTCCAGGATCACGACTAAACGTCTATCATCCCCTTGACAATGTTATTGGGGATGTCAGATCAGGAGTACAAACCCGAAATCAGTTATACTCAGCTGATTACGCCTCGGTTATGGAGAAAGGATACATTCATGATGGTGCTTATCGATGTTTTGTCTCGCAGGTTGAGCCAAAATATGTCAGTGAGGCACTAAATGATGAGGCGTGGGTGAGTGCCATGCAAGAAGAACTTCTGCAGTTTAAGAAGTTAGGTGTATGGACTCTGGTTGATAGACCTAAAGGTGCTAAAGTCATTGGCACTAAATGGGTACTAAAATGCAAGAAGGATGACCAAGGGGTCATTATCAGGAACAAAGCTCGACTGGTGGTTCAAGGTTTTCGCCAAGTCGAGGGAATTGACTATAATGAGGTGTTTGCACCCGTGGCAAGGATGGAAGCTATTCGTATCTTCCTTGCCTATGCATCGTACATGAAGATCAAAGTCTACCAATTAGATGTAAAGAGTGCATTCCTTCATGGGGAAATCAGGGAAACAGTCTATGTAAGTCAACCCGAGGGATTTGAAGATCCTTATCATCGGGATAGAGTTTACAAGCTCGACAAAGCTTTATATGGGCTTCATCAAGCTCCTCGAGCTTGGTATGAGAAACTCTCAACTCATCTTGTGAAACACGGCTTTCGCAGGGGAGTAATTGACTGTACACTGTTTATTAAAGAAAAGGATGGCGACCTACTGCTTGTACAGATATATGTTGATGACATAATCTTCGGGTCAAAGAACGAAGAGTTATGTAAAGAGTTTGAAGCAGTAATGAAGAAAGAGTTTGAGATGAGTGCTATGGGGGAGATGAAGTTCTTTCTCGGGTTACAGGTGGATCAAACACTAATGGAATCTTTCTACATCAGACCAAGTATGTAGGAGACATTCTCAGTCGCTTTGACATGGAGAATGCTTCTGCTGCTGGGACTCCACTTGCTACGAATCATGATATAGCACCTGATGAGAATGGAGATCTAGTAGATGCCACTATGTACCGAGGAATGATTGGATCCCTCATGTATCTCACTGCCTCAAGACCTGATATTATGTATGCTACATGTCTATGTTCTAGATATCAGGCTAAACCAAAGGTCAACCATCTGATCGGGGTCAAGAGGATTTTTCGTTATCTGAAGGGTACACCCACACTTGGATTGTGGTATCCTCATGATGATGACTTTGAGCTTACCGCGTATAGTGACTCGGATTACGGGGGCTGCAAGATGAACTACAAGTCTACATCAGCAGGGTGTCAATTCTTTGGGAGAAGATTAGTTACCTGGCAGTGTAAGAAGCAGACATCGGTTGCATTGTCAACCTGTGAAGCCGAATATGTTGCTGCTGCAAGTTGCTGTTCACAAATCATCTGGATTCAACAGCAAATGCGGGATTACGGTTTAAAATTCTCATCTACTCCTATTTTTGTTGATAACTCTGCTGCAATTGCAGTAACTAAAAATCCGGTCCAACATCCTAAGACCAAACACATCGGTATTAAATACCATTTCATAAGAGATTGCTTTGAAAAGAACTTAATTGATGTGGTTAAAATTAATACTGATTTTCAACGCGCTGACCTCTATACTAAAGCCTTTGATAAACCACGTTTTCAATATTTATTAGAGGTCAACGGCGTTAAAAAGAAAAGTGAGGTAATTCCTGATGATGAAAATGTGTAGTCCGATGTAGTTTAGTTAAAGTTTATTTTATTTAATTTTATTTGTCTATTTATTTTATTTTATTTAAACTCATGTTATTTTGCTGTTTATTAAAATCCTAAAATAATTAAACCAGAAATGATTTTAGTATTTTAGGGGGAGAATATGTCAGCAAATTAACATTAAAAAAAAAAAAAAGAGGGAGAAGGAGTAACTAGCTGAAATAAGGTAGATTGTGTCTGTGATACCGATTCAATACCTTTGGAAAATGATAGTACACAGGAACAAATCAAGAGGGACTTTAAAATTTAAGTTTTGGAAAGATGCAAAAGTTCAAAGTATAAATCTGTGTAGTCTAAGCAATACAAAAAGGGAAGATGATAGAAAACTGGCAACTCCTAAGGTGACACAAAGAAAGTAGACTTAGAGGCTGCTAGACCATATATGATATGTTGGTAGATTCAACACAATAGACAAATAGACCTGATTGGTGATCTCAAGATAAAACTAAGTTGTTCAACTGACTGTGGGCTTCCATCTTATCACTGGTTAACACAATCAACAATATTCCAATAAGGGGTAATGAGCAATTAAACGCCACAAATGTGTGCGGATGACCATAATTAGAGCAAAGCAAGAAAAAAATTGAAAGACAAATGCAATAAAGCTAATGACTTATGTTGTTGGTGCATTTTGTGCAAAATAAAATAAGCTGCTCTAACAAGGAGATAGGTTGTGTGCCTCTCTGCTGTGCGATGGCACTGACCTGAGGATAAGCATAACCTAGATATTCTAGAATTCATTGTTGTTTGCCGCCTCTCTGCTGTGCGATGGCACTGACCTGAGGACAGGCTTCTCTTTGAAAGCTCTAAGAATAGTCTCTTCTTGTAATAATACCCGTAGACCGCTCAAAAGCTCCTGAGGAATGTTGATTACCATATAAGTGTGGGATCCACAAATGTTAGTTGAAATAATTAAACCTAAATAAGTCACCAGTCTGTGTCAAAAGTCTGTGTATGGATTTAAGTGGACAAACATACTGACAATCATTGTGGCTACATTCTCAAAGGTTCAAATCAATGTGAAAATCTAAGAGTTTCAGTATGATTTCCTTATGTTGCTAACGACTCTGGATGAACACCGAGAACTTGAGCATCAAAAGGTTTAATAACTAGTCCCAAATGATTTGAATTGCCTGTATGATTCCAAAAATTGAATTGGTCCAGATATGATCAATCTAAGTTGAAGCTATCTACTCCCGAACCAAATCCCGTAGATATCAATCTCTGGATTTATCTCTCACAAAAAGCCAAAAATATGTCTTTTTATGTAATTAGTTTAAAGTCTTAAATTAGTTAGTGTTTTAATTTTAATTTTAGTCAAGTGTCGGGCTACATCAGGAAAATCAGAAGGAATCAACTCACTAAAAGGGTCATGTCTGAGATGACCATATGTGCTTTGAAAGGTTAAATTAGTCACGTCTGAGGTGACAAAGTGGTTTTAAAAGGATCACGTCTGAGGTGATCAAAGTGTTCAAGATAAAAGGATCATGTCTGAGATGATCAAAGGCTCATAACGTTAATTTAATTAATATAAAAGAGTTTAAAGGTAAATTGGTAAAAATGGCAGAAAATTAACTAAGTATGACCCATTCGCACGAATGGACCATACGTATGGGCTAACCATACGAATGAAGTCCATTCGCACGAATGAACTATGAGTATGGACCATCCAACCGAATGGACCATACGATTAGTCCAGTCGGAGGCTTAAGTGCGAACGAGTGAGTCAGTCGCACGACTGAACTTCAGTCGGACGACTGGAGAAGGGCGACTGACCCAATCGCACGACTGAGTCCCACTCGCACGACTGAAAGGTGCGTATGAACTCAGTCGCACGATTGGATCTAGGGTTGGTATAAATAGAGGTGGAGTCGGTCGCAGAGACTCATCACCCTCAAATCGCCCCTAAATCGCACTCCCTACCGTTACTCTGCCAAAATTTGATTTGCCCTAGTTTTACCTCTGATTGTGATTCACTAACTTTCGATAATCATCATACAGGTATTCTGAAGTCTTCTTTCATCAAAAACAGAAAGATTGGAACCCAAATAGGGATTGTTCGACTGTGAAATGTGAACCGAGACAAGAAAGCCCTAATAACCTATTAAAACCAAGCAAAATGTTAAAATTAAGTTAAATAGGTTATTAGTAAAGAGAATGCGACTTTAATGAACCGGTTAATTGAGTTAAAAGACTTAGTTTGTGAAGTTTCGAAAGATTGACGACTGAACAACTGAGACAGACGACTGGTCGTCCGGATGAACTTCAGTCGCACGACTGAAGGGAACGATTCACTTAACCGCACGACTGAATTATGCGAATGAGACTCAGTCGCACGACTGGTGTAACCACATAAGAGTACATGCGCATGAGCCCAGTCGCACACTCAGTCGTGCGCATGAGGTCATTCGCACGTCTGAAGTTCAATCGCACGGTTCAGTCGCACGACTGTCTTCAGTCGTACATATTCAATCGCATGACAGAGATTTTATTCAAAGTCTAAGTGTTTCATTATACTCTTAGCCAAAGGAACTAATGTTTATATTGTTATGTGTTACAGATGGCGAGTCGATGGACCATGAGCACCAAGCACAACATATGTGCTCATCTGGATTTGACATCCAGGAACGCAGCTGACTTCTCGGGGATTATTACGTTTTTGTTGAGATCCAGGATCGCTCATGCTATTGCTACACCATGCACTCCGTATAGATCAGTGCAGCAGGCCTTCTGGGAAGGCGCATCTGTGGATAGATCCTCTGAGCCTCATTGCATCAGGAGTTCGATTTTTGGTGAGGCTATCACTGTATCAGAGGAGGATCTGAGGATTGTTCTACAGCTTGGGGACGATGCTGATTGTCCCACTCGTCTACACCCCCTCACTGTCAGAGGATGTTTCATGAGAGCCAAGTACTCTGGGGACATCAATGCTGGGGTACTCAACAAGAGTAACCTCTGTCCCCAGTTTAAGTACCTTGCGCACGTGCTGCTAAAGTGTATAGCTTCCAGGAAGGGAGGTTTTGATGAGCTTTCCGACCAGATCCAGAACGCGTATGTTGCGTTGGTGCTGAACCACCCGTTCAGCTTCTCCAAGATGATATTCACCTACCTGGTGGAGAACATCGAGGGGAAAGGGAAGGAGGGCTTCTGTATGTACCCCAGATTTATGCAGATGATCATTGACCAGAAGCTCCCTTCCCTGCCAAAGGAGAAGGAGGATGCTGGTTGTTCTTGAGGTCATGGATGACACGACGCTTGGCCGGATGAAGGTATACAGGGGGAAGCAGGTGAAGCCCCCTGTCAGGAGGCTGTTTGGGCATCTGGCCCGTGCTGATTATGTGGCGCCAGCCAAGAGAAAGTGGCGCCACGATGACAGTGATTCGGATGTTGAGCATATTGCTATACCAGATACTGACTCTGATGATGATGATAGCGGCGACGCCGGGGATGATATGCCTGCTCCATCTAGAGGCACTGATTCAGACGTTATTCCCCCGGGGTCAGCCACTGCCGGAGAGGTCGATGAGATGGCCGGTTTCCATCAGGAGTTTGTGGCTGGTGATCTAGAGGAGGAGGAGTCAGATGAGGAGCCCCTCACCAGGACTGTGGGAAGTAAAGTTGTTCCCACAGACCACGGGCTTAGGGTGGTTGGTGAACACCCTAGGGACTCCTCATAGAGAGAGACTGACCTGAACTATGTTCCGGGCTCAGTGAGCAGAGCTGCAGGGGGAGCATCCACTTCCACCGGGACTAGGAGGAAGCGGATGGCTCAACCCCATGGATTGAAGAAGAAGAAGCGTCTCCTGACCTTCGTCACTACTACTTCCACCACCACAGCCACCACTACCACCACTACTGACATACCACCCATCACCACAACCACCACATCCACTACTCCCACTACCACATCCACCACCTTACCTACCACCACTGTATCCTTCCCATCAACCACCAGACCATTCACACCTACTTCACCAGCATCAGCCCACCGACCCATATTCACCACTGCCACTGCCACCACCACCACACATCATGCTGGACCCTCAGCCCAGCCTTCACATGCTTATGGATTTACTCTACCTCACATCGGGGTAGAGGAGCAGCTCTCAGCGCTTAACCGTATGGTGATGCGTCTGCTTGCTGCAGATGAGGAGAAGGCGGCGCAGATCCGCCAGCTGACCGACCTGACTACTGCCCAGTCTCAGCAAATGGCAGAGCAGGCTCGGGTGATCGACCAGCAGAGAGTCGAGGTGTCCCAACTCCAGGACCTGCAGGCTCAGTCCGTCAAACGTATAGAGGAGTTGGAGACGACCAACAAGACGATTATGCTGAGGCTAAAGGGGTCGAAGGATGAGCCCCTGAAGCTAAAGGAAGGTGACGGGGATGATGGAGATGGTGATGATGAAGATGATGATGATGATGAGGAAGATAATGATGATGAGGAGACTGAGGAAGACAGGACAGAAGGTCATGATGATGATGACGAAGCAGAAGGAGGGGATGCGGCTGCATCGGCCTCTGCTTCAGGTCAAGAGCGAAGATCTAAGCATCGACAGGACCAGTCATCCACCACTTCTGCTCCTCCGAGCGACACGCCCCAGATTCAAGACAAAAGTACTGATTAGATGTCTTATGTATTTATTTATTTTGTACTTGAATCATGTAATGAAAAACAAGTGTGTTAAATGTTTATATATTAATATAAGTCTGTTTGATTAATTACTAATGGTTTATGTGTTGAATGTTTATATCAAACAGATCCAAACTTTCAAAGGGATGAGTTTGACTTTGCTCCCCTTCAAATGGTCAAGACTCAATTAACCATGATTCTTGACCTACAAGGGATAGTGAGACGGTCTGTGAGTTATACCCCTGAAGAAGGGGAAATAATTCATGACCTATCTGATGAGCAACTGGCAGATATGTTCAGACTCAATCCCGATGAAATAGTCAAGGACGCTCCAACAGTTGATTCAACCAGTGATGAGGAACTTAATGACATTGATGAAGTTGAGGTTGAAGACATTACTGCAGAAGAGTACCCTCAGTATGCTGACGCCGAGGGAAATGTGGTCCCCAATCTGGGTGAATCCCTAGTCAGTGATACATTTGAAGTACTAGACAAGATGGAGCAGGAAACTGAAAAGACTGAAGGAACAGCCCAAGCCTCCAACGATGATGTAGACATTCGCAAGGCTGAGTGGGCTGCCTGTTTTGAAGAAGTAAGAGCCCAGCGTGCTGCACAAAGAGAGATGCCTACACCAAGCTCTACAGAGTCAAGAAACACCATAAGGTGTCTGGCAGGATTATCTCATGGGCTTATTTTGATGACCTTAACGCGTATGCAGTTAAGAGGGAGCAGGGCATAGAGTACTTCAGGTTTCCACATGATCTGAAGACTCTACCTGGTTTTGAGCTCAACCAGCTGGCTAAACTAAAGCTGCTGTATGCTGACCCAAGGAAGATGTCAGGCTGGTTTGAGGCTGCTCTGAAAAAGGAGTACCACACCCGATGGGTTAACTTCAGACCACAACAGCCTACGAGGTATATAAGAAGGTCTGAGGTTGATGCCATTACTGGCAAACCCAAGATTGTGCTGAAGTGGAGTCCCCCGCGTACTATGTCGAGAATCCCTCTCAAGGAAATGCCACAGGACTTCACTCCACACTTCAAATGGTGGTACTATGATTGGAGAACCGCTGAAGCTGTCATAGTTCTGAATAAAGAGGGCCAAATGGATACTATCAGGGTATTCGACCCGATGTGGTTAACCAACTTGTCTGCTAATGATGTCTACACATTATACAAGTGGCCACTGTTCTATGACACACAAGACATTGTACAAGCTCTCCAGTTCCAAAATGTTATACGACTTTGCTTTGCGTTCGAGATACACGCAGGAGTCACTAAAGAGGAGAAGTACAAAAAGTATAAGGAGGTGATGCAGAAGACAAGAGATTAGATAGATCTAGGTCCAAGGGGGAGTTTGTTGATGCATCTATGTCCCTAGATCATGAGTTGTAATGTAATAAATCTTGTCTGTCTGGTTATGATGTAATTGTATCAATTAATGAAATGATATGAATTGGTTGTTACTTGTGATGTTTAATATTTCATTAATAAGTTGTGATTGAATTGATTGGGTTTATGAATGTTTGAATGATTGCACATTATGTTATATTAATTAAAACATTCAAACTTAACTTAATGAAGTTCTCATGCGAATGGCCCATGCGAATGGACCACACGCATGAATAACTTCATACGACTGACTCAATCGCACGACTGAACCAGGAGACTGGATCAGTCGTATGATTGACACATAAGATTGACTCAATCGCACGACTGAACACTCAGTCGTGCGGATGAATCAACCGCATGGTTCAATCGCACGACTGAACCATACTTATGGCCCAGTCGCACGATTGAACAATACTAACCTATAAATAGACCCAATTCGTGGAAAAACAAAAGCATTCATCCCATTACGATTCCAGACGTACCCTAGCTGTCTAGAAGCCTCCCAAATCGTTCTCCAAGTTCACAGAACACATCAGATCGGTTCCTAATCGATTTCTGACGTTGATTTCAATTCTTGATTGATTCATCTTGTGTTCTCACTGATTGGATCGCCAATCAAATAGGATTCCGCACTATTTGAGTTGGTTTAACACGCAATCACTAGGTATTTCGTTCAAATACCAGGTCCTAACATGAGAAGAGTGAAGAAGAGCATTCTATGAAGGGTCACCATCCCTCTGAGGAGAGTAAAGCTGTTGGGATGACCGAGTCAAGGAGGAAGAACTTGATCAGGAAGGCCAAGAGAAAGTCCAAGAAGGCTCAAGAGATCAAGGCCACCTTTAACTCTGTATAGAAACAAGTTTTTATTTCTACAGGATTTGAGGTGGTTAAGGCTGAAGAAACAAACTTGAACTCTAATAAGAAGAGTTCTAGTTCATGTCCAAATCATCCCATCATAAAGAAGAAGGCTGATCAGTTGTGCACCACTGCTATACAACTTGAACCATCCAGCTCCAAAGGTAGTTCTATCCCTACAAGAATTGCCACAACATCTGCTAAGATGAAGATGGAGAAGGAAAGTGATCCAGTTTAGCCTTGTTCACAAAAGAAGACTCTTAGAAAGAAGAAAATAGACTGTGTCATGTGTGGGGTACCTCTTATCTTGCTAAGGATTGATTCTACAATCCAAAGAGTACTATCCACATGATCAAGAAAGAAACTTCTAAGAGTTTGGAGAAGAGGAAGCAAGCTTCGGAAGGAAAATCTTTTCCTCTCGGAAGCTCCATCATGGAGATGAAGACAAGTGGAAACTTGCCTTCGGAAGAAAATTTGGTCTCGGAAGAAAGGAATACTTCCGAAGCACTAAAGCCTGCTGTAGTGAAAGCAAGATCTTCTGAAGGTCCAGTCATCAAAACTTTTGAATTCAACAAAACTTCTGAAGTATTGAAGGTCAAGTCTAAGCTTCCAAAGGTGGTGTGGAAGACAAAGAAAGACCAAGTGGTTGAAAGTTCTTCATCAACATCAGCAAATGATCCTCAAAACATGAAAATAGGATCAATTACTGTTGCATTTTCTTCAACTTCTTTTGATGAGCCCAAGACCAATAAGGCTTGGGTTTCCAAATGTAACTAACCATCTCTTTTGTGCAGGAACAGCTCAAGACAAACATAATAGTATTGATCATTCATAGTGGGTGTTCCAGGCACATGACAGGAAATAGGTCAATACTCTAAAATTTTGAAAGAATTGATGGAGGATCAGTTGATTTTGGAGGAGATGTTGGAGGTTACATTACAGGAAGGGGCATGGTAACAAATGGTAAGCTCAGCATTGAAACATCTCCTGAGCATATCCTGCTCAGGGCCCCTCAGGCCCAGGGTTGTCATTCCTCATGAGCATATCCTGCTCAGAGCCCCCAGGAAAAGGAACATGTACAAGATGGATTTGCAAGAAACATCTCCCTCAGGAGAAGTTTCATGCTTTCTATCTAAAGCAAATAATGATGAGTCTTTCCTCTGGCATAAAAGAATATGCCATGAATGATTTGGTAATTGGAATGCCAAAGAAAAAGTTTACAAGTGATGACCATTGTGTTGCATGCCTGAAAGGGAAGAAACATAAGGTATCTCACAAGCCAAAGGAAAAAAACTCCATCACTACTCTCATACACTTATTACATATGGATATCTTTGGCCCCACCACTGTAATGAGTCTAGGAAGGACCTCTTATTGTTTGGTGATCACAGATGACTTTACAGATTCACTTGGGTTTTCTTTCTTAGAACTAAGGATGAGACCCCTGAAATTCTGAAGAATTTCCTCTTAAAGATTGAGAATCAATGTGATCACAAGGTCAAAACCATAATATGTGATCAAGGAACTTAATTTAAGAACCAAGTCCTTGATACATTTTGTGATGAAAAAGGTATTACAAGGCAATATAGTGCTCCCAGGACTCCTTAGCAAAATGGTGTTGCCAAGAGGAGAAAAAAGACACTAATTGAAGCTGCAAGAACTATGTTATCTGAGTCTAAATTGCCTATCACCTTCTGGGTGGAGGCAGTGAACACTGCTTGCTATGTGCAAAACATAGTTTTAGTAGTTAAGACACATGGTAAGACTCCTTATGAACTTTGGCACAAGAGGAAACCTTTCATTGGTTTTCTTAGGTCATTTGGATGTCCTTGCACCATCTTGAAAACCAAAGATCAAATTGCCAAGTTTGCTGAGAAATCAGATGATGGACATTTTATTAGATACTCTTCCCAAGCCAAGGCTTTTAGAGTATACAATCTCAGAACCAGAGTAGTTGAGGAGTCAGCCAATGTGACTTTCAATGAGCACACTCCCAGTGTGAAAGGTTCTGGTCCTGATTGGCTACTTGATCTTGATTTAGTTACCAACTGTTTTACAAATCTTATGAGCATGTTTCGGGATCCACAGATATATTACCTATAGGTGATCCTGACCCAAGATTTGAGCTGAGAAGACCTTCAAGTTACACAACTTTAGCTCCAGTTGTAACTAACCCTGCAAATGAAGTTTCTACCAGCACATCAATGACAAATCCAGCTGATACTTCTAGGGTGCCTTCAAATTCCAGCTTAGAGGCACAACACTCAGATGAAGGAGCTTTAAATGTAGGAGGAAATGGTGGTGGTGAAAGTGATCAAAAATTTCTTGATGCTGACAACCACTCCATTGAAGATAACATTAATGATGTCACACACTCATTGGATCAAGTCAATCTTGATAAGTGTGCTGATGTGGAGGGTGAATCCTCAATGCCAGATCAAAATTTATCTAATTTAGATCTGTCTAAGCAACTTGATATGATCCCTCAACTAAGGATCCACAAGTCTCATCCTACCACAAACATCATTAGAGATGTTGATTAAGGGGTAAGAACAAGAGGACAAACCCATGATGCAAATGTTTGTCTTCACTCTTGTTTTCTATCCCAGATAGAGCCTAAGAAGATTGATGAGGCTTTAAAGGATGGAGGTTGGGTTGAAGTTATGCAGGAGGAGCTGCTTCAATTCAAAAGGCAAAAGGTTTGGAACCTATGTCCTCTTCCTCAAGGGAAGACTACTATAGGAACCAAATGGGTGTTTAGGAATAAAAAGGATGATAGAGGACTTGTCATCAAGAATAAAGTAAGACTAGTTGTTCAAGGATACGCTCAAGAAGAAAGAATTGACTACACAGATGTACTTGAAGCTGTCAGGATATTCCTAGATTTTACTACATCCAAGAATTTCAAGGTCTACCAACTTGATGTCAAGTGTGCTTTTCTCTATGAGGTGTTTGATGAAGAGGTGTATGTCAGACAAGCACATGGGTTCGCACATTCTGATCATCTTGATTATGTCTGCAGGCTTGATAAGGCTCTTTATGGGCTGCACCAAACACCAAGGAAGTGGTATGAGACTCTATCTCAGTATCTTTGTTAGCATGGCTACAAAAGGGATACTATAGATGGAACTCTCTTCATCAAAGGAACATAAAATGACATAATGCTAGTTCAAGTGTATGTAGATGACATTATCTTTGTGTCAACTAATTCAAAGCTCTGCAAAGACTTTGAGAAGCTGATGAAGGATAGATTTGAAATGAGTGCCATGGGGGAACTCAATTTCTTTCTAGGAATTCAAGTGAAACAAGTTGACAATAGAATCTTCATATGTCAATCAAAGTATGTACAAGACATACTTAAAAGATTCAACATGACTGATTGTAAGGTTGCTAAGACACCCATAGCCAGAAACCACTCCATTGGACCTGATCTTGAGGGGGAGTGTGTGGATGAACATCTCTACAGGGCTATGATTGGGTCTCTTATGTACCTCACAGCTAGCAGGTCTGATATCATGTTTGCCACATGTATTTGTGCATGATATCAAGCCAACCCCAAGATGTCACACCTGGTCACTGTCAAGAAAATTTTAAGATATCTCAGAGGTGCTCCATCACTTGGCCTTTGGTATCCAAAGAATTTTGACTTTAATCTGTATGCATAAATAGATAGTGACTATGGTAGTTGCAATATGATTGCAAAGTCTACATCAGGGGGATGTCAATTTCTTGGTGGAAGGATAGTCTCTTGGCAATACAAGAAACAATCATGTGTGTCTGCATCAACTGCTAAAGTGAATACATTGTTGTTGCAAGCTGTTGTGCTAAAGTGCTTTGGATTCAGAATCAGATGCTAGACTATGGATTCAACTTCAAGGATACTCCTACCCATATAGACAACAACAGTGCTATCTCAATCACAGAGAATCCTATGCAACACTCAAGGACAAAGCATATCAATATCATGTACCATTTAATTAGAGATAACTTTAAAAAGGGATTAATCAAACTAGTCAAAGTTAACACAAACGAACAATATGCTGATCTGTTCATCCAAGCTTTTGATGAGCAGAGATTTAAATACCTTGTATCAGCTATTGTGATGATTAACTTTGAGTAGCTTTTCTTAAAACTTAATCATATTATTTCTAAAACTTGTGTGTCCTAAGTTGTCTATTTTATCACATTCATAAGCCCTTGTTTACTATGGATGAAAATTCATTTTGAAAGACATTCCTTTGATTTTCGAATATTTTGATCTTTTTATCCTTCGGAAGATTTGAAATTACCTTCGGAAGAAACTTATGTCTTAGAAAACAAATAATTACTTCATTAGATTTACCTTCGGAAGAAATTTTTTAAATATCTTCCGAAGCTTAAAATTAACTTAAGTACTTATATGTTTTCAAAGAAACAATTTTCTTACGAAAGCAATTTACTCTCGAAATATTTTTATTCTCCTTAGGATAAAATCTCTGAGTATTAAATCTCATCCAAAGCAAAATTCTCAAAACTCTTTGGAATATCTTTCGAAGTCATTTTGCCTTCGGAAGCTTTCCATCAAAACTTTCGAAGCTAAACTACCTTCGGAAGCTTTTTCGACATCCAAGAAAACTACTTTTTGGGCAAAAGTAAACTACTTTTCAGAGGTGGGACCGACAACCGGATTTCGAAGTTTATCCTCTTTCATTAACTTTGTCTTAGAAACAACCCTGATTTCTAAAATGGCCAAACCGCCTTTGTTCTACACTTCCTTCATCCTTAAGCTTTCTGAAATGGCCAACCTAAACCATAGAAACAACCCTGATTTCTCCATGCAACTTCAGAGGTAACACAATCAAGTTGCCTTGTTGAAGTCTGAGAAAGATGATAGTTTCTCAGAGATTTGTCTTTTTCTGGATCTATCCAACTATTTCACCTCCCTAACCATTGATCCTACTCTCTATGAGGATCATCTACTTGAATTTTGAAAGACCTGTCAAGAGGTCAACATGGATGGGGAGAAGGCATTGTCTGCCACAGTGCAGGGGAGGACAATCTTCATCACTCCAGCCATCATCAACACTCATCTTTAGCTGGATGATGAAGAAGGTGAGTTTTCCTTTCCAAAGGAAGCAGTCAATCATTCCTTTGAGTAGATCGGCTATGAGGGAGATTTCTCTGTAAACACCTTCAGGAAAGGAAAGGTCTCATCACAGTAGATGTACCTGCTACATGTGGTCATCCACAGCTTGTCTAACAAGCATGGAGGGTGGGACCAGATTCATGAGGATCTCTCCTTCATAGTGCATGGAATGGTTTAAGGGGTCAAGTTCAAGTACTCTCAGTTTGTATATACAAATTTACTTGCAAACTTGGACTTCTTAGAGTATTACATGTTTTCTAGATATGTTCAATACATTCTTAATTGTGAATTGGGCTCACAGTTGAAGGAAACATGTAATATTCTTAAATTGGGTCAGATGAAGCCGTCATCTTTAAAATCATGAATAAGCTAACTGTTGGCTTCTTTGGGGTAGAAACAATCCTTGTCCCCAAAATGTTAGAGCTCATTGCTCAAGGTGACAACCTAACAACACAAGCTAGTGTTGAACCCACACCTTCAACCTCTCAACCACCCAAACAGCCTCAAATCACCCACACCTACCAAAGAAAATCCAAATGAACCCCTGCTCAAGCTATTGAGTTTGTGCAGGCCCCCATATACTCACCCACATAGGAGGAAGTGGACACTAGAGCTCCCACTTTTCCTGAGGAGCAAACCACTCCCATCTCTTCAAGAATCAGTGCTGAGGTTCCTCATGCTCAGCCTAATGAGCTCATTAGCCCCTCAGCCTTAATCCTTCACTCTGAGTCTCAACACTCAAGTGTACAACCTTCAGGGGACAGTTACCATCCCCAGCCTTTAGATCCAAACCAACCCATTTCCAATCTAGAATTCTATACTGATAAAGACATAGGATTTAATAAGTATCATGAGTCTTTCTACTCCTCCCCTACTCAAAGAGAGATGAGTGCTTCTGAGTCTCCTATGTCTAGCCCACATCAGTCACCCATTACTGAGGTGGACCTTCCTGAACCTGTTCAGGAGATCCATATGGAAGAGGCTCTTACTTCTGCAAGTGATTACATCATTAAGACCTCAACCATGGAAACTCATCCCATTGACACTTCAACTGAGGTTGTCAGTGAGCACAGGAAATCCAACAGCCAAGAACATGAAGCTGGTGGTGAGAGTGAGGACTTTGGTCCAATTCTCTCATCCCCCCCCCCCATGATTCTTCTGATGAAGATAAGGGGAATTTGAGACTAAAGGTGCAAAAACTATCAAAAACATGCACCAACCTAGTCTCTAAGGTTAGTCACCTTGAATCTTAGGTGACTACCCTGCGAAATAGGGTCAAAGATCAGCAACTTGAGATATCTTATCTCAGGGAAAAACTAGCTGGGAGAGCTCATCCACGAACACAAGAACCTGTGGATGTGATTTACCTAACTCCTAGCTCACCTATGCAAGATGGTGATGCTACCAAAAAGGGAGAGAAAGTCATTGCAATCACAAATGCTGGGAGTTCTTCAGGGAGTATGGATATTGAGGACTCACCATCCTCACTTGCAACTGTGCATACTCAGTAACTTCCTCAAGTTCACATTGATGTGGACTCTCTAGACTCTCTCATTCAGAGTCTCTTTGAGGAAGGTATTCCAAGGGCGATGTCATCTCCACCTATAGGAACTTCAAACTATATACTTGGGTGGAGGTATGATGATGACAGAAGAGCCCTCATTCTTCAAAGTGTTCAAGGGCAGCAAGAAGTCTTCAACTTTTAGATCTTGAACTACTATGAAGGTCTTGACCTGATCAACATGCCACTTGTCAACCCAAGCCAATCTAGGCAGGCTGGCTCAAAAGATTCAAGACAGGATTACTGAAGAATTCAGCCTAAGAAGAAGACAAAGGCAATTAGGTAATGTTATTGGTCAACCTGATATTGAGGTAGACCCTGAGATTAGCTTTAAAGGAAAAACCTTGACTGAAGGCCCAGTGATAGAGCCTGAGAGCCCTGTCACACCTACTACTTCAGCAATTCATTACCTCAAAGAAACACCTGCTAGTGAAGATGTATCACAGCCTCTCTCTAGCTAGAGCTTGGATGCTACACCAAGCAATGAAGGTCAAAGCTCTCTCCACCCTGTGTCACAAAGGTCTGTGGGTGACAAAGGAAAAAGGATTTTAACTCCTGAGGAGATTAAGGAGGAGAGAGAGAGAGGAAGAGAAAGCTAAAGGGAGAAAGTTCTGTTAGGTCTTCAGGCTTCATGCAAGCTGCAATCAAGGCTGCCCCCAGACCAAACACTCAAGATGATGAGTTGAGGGCAGTCAGGATTACTTACCTGCAGACCAGAAACTATGACATTGATGAGATTATATCTCTCCTCTGAAAAGAACTCAATGAACTGGCAGACATGAAAATGTCTGGGAGAGGAAAGAAGCAGAGGATGCAAGATTTAGATGAAGAACTCAATGAACTGACGACATCAAAGTCAACAAAAGTCAAACCGACACGTTCAAGACGAAGAACCGAGACAAAACGTTGAGGATTTAGATGACTAGGAGTTTTATTGAAATAAATATTTTGTGTGAACAAAATATATATTATCTTGTTTTAGTCATTTTTATATTTTATATGTAATTTCCATTAATTAGCCTAAGTCTAGGAAGTTAAGTGTAATTAGTGAATATAATATTCATTATAAATAGGTTAATTGTCATTAGAGTTGACTAATGGTTGAATGACCAATTGATTGGGTTTTCACTTTGTACAAATTATATGCAATCAATATAGATCAAAAGGGGGTTTTCTTGTGTTTATCATTGTTTGATCTACAATCTTCAATTATTTGATTCAAGTGTGATTATTCTGGATTTATAATTTGGTATCAGAGCCATAGTGGATCAAATTCATTGATGATTTGAAGAATTTTTGAAGTTGTTCATCAGATTTTTAGAGAGAGAAAGTGGGGGTTTAGAGAGAGAAAGTAGATCTAAAATTCAAATTTCTTCTCAAACTCAATCAATTCATCAGATCTACAACAATCTATTACGAATTTGAAGTTATACAACATTCATTTCTCATCTACAACATATTTTATACAAGAAATTGAAAGAAAAATCCAGATCTGAAGAAGTTTCTCTCACACAAACTAGTGTACGTGTTCTTGGTGTTCTTGAGGATCGTCAAATCTTCAAATCATCAAACTGCGAAATTAACACCCAACTAAACGAAAGTTCACATTTTCTTGTGAAAATACCAGCGAAAATGCTGCCTAAATCATCAACGAACCTGCAAAATTAATACAAATTTTTTAGCGAATTTATAAAAAAAAAATAATCTGCGAAATTAAACCTTCAACTTACGAATTTAAAAATATTTCAGCGAAATTAAAGATAAATCTGTGAAAATTAAACAAAATCTACGATTCAACAAATATTTTTAACACAATAATCTAGTAACTAGCATAATACGCAGCCAAACTAACTAATACATCATAATGAGAACACTTGTATATAAACCGCAAGAGAATCATAAGGACACCAAAAGATGCACTGCTCAAACTAATACGACTGATAGATAGCTAAAACTTACTAAGAGAAGGCTTCTAATCAAACAAACTGAATCCCATATCATCATCACTCTATTCTTTGGGCTCTTCCTTCTTTTCCTCTGGACGAGGAGCGGCAGCCACTGCGCCTTCACCACCAGCAGGGACGACAACAGCAGGAGCACCACCACCGCCACCACCAGCACCAACATTAACAATGAGATCATCGATGTTTTTCTTCTCTGCAAGTAGGGCTCCGGTGACCGATCTCATCTCCAATCGTGCACTACCATAGTGTGACCGAGAACGGACCGGAAGTTTAGGGGAAGTATAACCGCCAGAGACTCGCCGGAAAGGCGGCCATTTGCCGGAGTTTTGTTGCTCACCGGAACCCTAGCTGCAACAGTCTTCTCTCCTCTATATCTCCTTCGTTATTGAGTTTTAGAGCAAATCGAGACCACCATTGGATTCAGGAGGTTGTGTTTAGTGGGGGTAGAGGTTCAAACGGACATATCTCACTGGAATATTTTTTTCGGCCGCCGTAGGCCACCTTGGTTCGCCGGAAAGGCGGCCGGAACCCTAGTGGTTCTCTCATCCGTTTTCTTTGCTTATGTGTGTGTGTTTTTGTTGATGTTAACTTTTAGTGTTTTAGGGTTAGTGTTTGTATGTGTGTTAATGGGTTAATGGGCTTTCAAAGAAAGTGGGCTAACAATTAACAATTGGGCTAACAATTTAACAAATAACAATTTGGTTGTGGGCTTTTCTCATTGAATTGGGTTGGATCAGCAAATTGGGTTAACTGTTTGGTAACAATGTGGGCTAGTTAAAGATTAAAATTGGGCTGTATTTTTTTTTTAAATAGAGGTGTGGGATAATAGAATACATCAAAGAAAATTGACTAGTTGGGATTAATTGTTTTCATACCGATAAAGAAATATTCAACGATTTTAAAAGATTTATAAAAAAACAAGCTGACCTGGCAGCTTGACCCAAGTTGCTAAGATTGCATAGCGTGACATTTTTTTTAAAAAAAATATTTTTCCCAGGGGAGAATTATTTTCAAAATTTTTGAGAAAAATATTTTTGGGGCGTTTAATTGTTTAAATTTTTTTAGTAAAATGTCATTTTCAGAAGACTTTAAATCAGATAATCTCACAACGACACAAAGCCAGTTTGACTCTTTTGCAGCAATGAAGAAAGAAAAATTGACAGATTTGATTGATCGATTCTTAAAGGTGGCAAATAATATAAAGAAACATGTTCCAGATCTTAGTAATCATGAACAAATTCAAAAGCTTCTTAACTCGCTTCCGTCTGCATGGAATCATCAAGTTAAAATGCTGAAGCAAGAAAGATGTTATGTCGACACAAAACTTATGGATATGATCAACAAAATAAAATCTCTCGAGCTGGATATTCAAAGAAAAGAATTTCAGCAAGCCGTGTTCCCACATCAAACCAACACGCTTAATACTAAACTTGTTTTTTTTATAACAAGCATACTTGATTACAAAACCCAGCTGATTGAAAAGATAAAGTTATTAAGAACTGATTTGGATTCCACTGTTAAAATCAAAGTATTGAAGCTTTGAGAGTTGACAATGACAGTAAACCAGAGTTTGTGAGAACCGATGATGATAAGGCTGGAAAAGTTGATAAAAGAGAGAAAGAATCTGAGGCTGATGAGATGCTGAAGGTCAAAGAAGAGGAACAACCTCACAAGGGTTTGCAACTGTTAAAAAAGCTTAGCTGCAGAACGAACTATCATGAGTCTTCCTTATGAGACTGTTCATGATATGTGTTCTTCGTCATGCAAAATCCGGTTATTTGGGATTTATAAAGCAAACAGATTGTTATTGGAAAATGAAAAAGAATTAAAAATAATCAATCAGGAATTAAAGAAAAATGAAATTGCTTTTTCAAGAAAACTTAATAAAGCATTGGCTGAAAATGATCTTTGAAGAAGAACCATTTTTGAGCGTAACGTTGAAATTAATATTCTAAGAGAAAGGGCTGTTTTAGCTCAATTTGAAACGACAAAGCTTCAAACAAACCTTGATAAATGGACCCTTTCACACATGAAAAAGGATGAGCTTATTGTTAAACAACAAGGGGCGCGGGTAAAGCATGGGATTGGATATAAATCTGATAGTGAAATTGTATTTAATTCAGTCCCACCCCTTCTACTTTATGTTATTCACTAATCCCCAGACCTCATCCTAAAAATGATTTGTTTGAACAACCTACTAATAGTTTGCATGCAGGTTTGAGCAGTGTCAATCTTAATGAGGTGCGAGATGATTATGATTCTACAACTGGTATGGGATACAATAAACCGAATGCTGACAGTCAAGCTAACGATTGTTCAGTTCCGGTTGTTTGTAAGTCTATATCTATTATTTCTTCTAACTTCTTTGATAAGTTTAAAGCAGGTAAAATTCCTACTTTTAAGCCTGTCAGGGTTGTGAAAGAAGAGATAAATCAGGAATTACTTAATCATCAAGTTCCAACAACAACAACACATCCTATTCCTGTCAATCAAGATCAATAGGAAGCAGATCTTATACGAGACTGGTCAAGCTCAGATGATGAATCAAACACAACGGACCGTGTCAGTTCCTCAAAAATCAAGATATCACCTGAAATTGTCAGGTCTCAAATGTTTCCAAAATCTGCTTCAAGACCAATACGGATCTCTTCTCCAACTGAAAAACAACCCAATCAATTAGTGAAGATCTCATTCATTGTTTAGCACAACAAGCACCAAAACACGCAAGAATCTACCACAACCTCAAAGCAATCTCCAATTCCAAATGCACTACACTGGACTACAAAGAATCAAAAGCCTTTCAAGGCTTGTTTTGAGTGTGGAAAAGAAGGTCATATGGTAAAGAAGTACCCTCAAAGACTTGCTTCAAATGGTAAAGGCAAACCAAATTGCTTCTCCGGATGTAAATCTACAAAGAATGTTTCAGTTGGTAAAGGCAACACGGGTTGCTTCTCTGGTTCAAGAGGTAACAAGCACACATCTATGAATGGTTGGATGAAAAACCCTTCATCCAAACCTTTTTGTGTGAAGCCAGTTTCACATGATTCAAAGATGAAAATGACCAAAGGTTCAAAACCAAATTCTTTTTCATCCGATCTTAAACAGAAAATGATTTCCAAATTTAATTCATTCAAATCCAAATTAATTGAACCGAAACAAATTTGGCAAATTAAAAAGAAGGATACAGCATTCCCCGATTGTTTAAACATTTATGTGTCGAAGCAGATTTCTTATATTGATGAAAAAGGAACTTCCAGAACTACGATGGCCTGGGTTCCCCTTTCTAACTAATTTGTTAATGAGTGCAGGAACAATTCAGGAGGACTGTTAGTAATCTGGTTTACTGACAGAGATTGTTCTTAATTCAAATTTGAGGCGGAACAAACAGGTTAAGATCATGGTATTTTATCCACAATCTGGATTTTTATCTGCATAATCACAGTTCTCACTTCACAATCACTGCATATTTCTTGATAATTCAATTCTTATCTTCATATCAGTGTAGTTTGGAAGACCTTCTTTGGTAAATTTCTATTTTTGTACACTTTTATAAAACAAAATAAAAAATATAAAACAGATACACAAGAACCTCAGGTAGACAAAAAAATTGATAGGCAAAACATGATCAACTACTTGAATGCCACAGGTCTCTACCAGGCATCTATACTTCTTCCCTTGTCCTTTGTGTATATTGAGTTTGAGTATTTCAAACAGCTTAAACTTCAAGTATTCAAAGAACAAAAAGCAACAAAGAGAAAGATGAGGGAAGAGGCTGCAAAATCAAGAGCCATCATCCAAAAGAGTATGAAAAAGTCTACTGACAGACAAAGGATGATGAGCTTCTTGAAGCTGTATGGAATCTCCGGAAGAAGTCTTGGCCCAATGTCTCTATCCACAATGATGAGCACATCAGGGTAATCAAGCAGAAGATAAAGAGAGGAGAGCTCATTGACTTACACTCCCCACCAAGTCAAGCCTCTCCTTCTGAACCTGTGAGGGAGACAGACCTAACTGAGAAAGACAAGACTGATCAACAAGGTGGTGCAGGCCAGTCTTCTCAGTTAAAGTCTTCAAAGAGGAGGAAAAGGATGGCTTCTAAACCCAAGTCGAAGAAGAAGAAGAAGTCAGATTCATCCACCTCCAAGCCTCAGGATGAATCAGATCATCCTGAGGAAGTGCATAAAGAGGCAGCCCCATCAACTCCAATTCATATGGCTCATCTTGCATCTGAAAGACCCATCTTATCCTGGACCTTCACAACTAATCCAGAAAGATGGCATGTGATCTAGAGATCAAGGTGGTGAAGATGTCTACACATGGCAAGACTTATTCAACCTACCTCTGCATGATCTCTTTGAGATGAGAAGATACTATGAGAGTCAGAGTGATCCTGATCATCTAATAAAGAAGGGTATGATCATCATCATGATGAGGACTGACAACATATAAAGATCTTTAAATATTTTGGTAGCATCAGCCAAGGGGGAGTTTGTAAGGTTTCATGTAAGGCTGATGCACCCAAAACATCCAAAGTCTTTATTACATGCATGCACAGAAGTACAGAGTAGAGATGCCTTGGAACTTTTACATCATGCACTAGAAAACATTCTAAGTGTAAAATCTTCCGAAGCCAAGAAGTGAAGACTTTTGAACACATGCTTTATCTAATGTACTTTTCCATAAAGCTGGACCACCTTTCCGCTACAACTCTGTTCAGTCACCAACTTACATGAGTTGGTGAAAAGGTCCATGTTTTTGATAACTGTACATTGAGATCTTGAGTCTGTGCTTTCTACTTTATGTACTTTTATTATTTTTGTAATATATTAGGATGTGGGCTATGGCATGTCATAGTCATTAGTCAAAAGGCAATATACCTTTTCACTCTACATTTGATTTTGTTGTCTAATCTTATGTTTCCAGCTTGCCTTCTAAGTATGGCCAGCTGTAGGATGTTGTATAAAGTATCTCAGGTCCTTGTAACTTTCTCTCATGCTTTGTAATACTTGTAAAAGAACTTGAGAGCAATATACAGTATTCTTAAAAACCATACACTTGTGTTGTTTGCATCTTGTTCTGTCTCATATTTTACTTGTATTCTTAGTATCATACATATAAGTTACCGGTTCCCTATTTGATCTGTTAAGTGTTTTAAAGATCTCTCCTTATTGTGTTGTTGTGTTGTAAGTGACCAGCCCTTAAACGGTCCTGGAAAAATCCTACAAACAAGATCAAAATCCACTTAAAACATCGAATTGAACTAAAAATAAAAGTAGGCAGTCGCTTGGATAAAAAAAGTTATGAGAGGTTGGGGAGAGCCGCAATCGGTCTTTATTTAAAGTTGTAATGTAAACAACCGATTACATTGGTAAACTACAGTTTATGGTTCATCATTAATGTCTTGTCATATAGGTAGTTATGAAATTAAATGCACAACGACCAATAAAGGTAAACGTATGTTTACCTATGTAAACTACGTTTACTAAGTCAAAATAGTGTACCAATGCCAGGTCCCTATTAAAAGTGATATCAAATCATACGTTAAAAGCCTTGACAAAAAAAGATTAGATGAGAAAATTTGACCACTTACATCTAAAGAAGATTGACAAATGCTACAACACATATATACGTGCAACCACATAATAAGTGGTGTCACGGATGGGAGAGACATAACCAGAGGAGGGCTGAGGGATAGAATTGGTGGTTTTAGAAAACTATCTTTATCACTTTTCATTTTCTTTTATTAATATTATATGTAATATACAAGTAGGGTTTAATTGATGATGTTAAAGCACATAGATAATTGAAATAATCCATAACTAGTTGTTATGGATCAAAACCATTACAAGGTATGGGACTTGTCTCATTCGGTTGTATGGGCAATTGATGTGGGGCAGTTGATGTGGGGCAGTTGATGTGGGGTTTATAGGCGAAATGGGTTCACTCACCCATCAGACTAGTCTTTTGGGTTGGGTTCTTCCGTTGGCCTGTAACACTAGTGCTCGTCATCGATTTTAAATGGAATAATCCATAACTAGTGCTCGTCATTGATTCTCGAGAACACGAATTATCCCATCCATACACAATCCCTTATCCATAAAAACTTTTAAAACATATTTGCAATGTTGTAAAAGTCGTTACCGCTGCTAAGTCGGTCGATTGGGGAGTTACAAATATTCGTTCTAGGTGGGGAGTACTCAGACATAGCAAAGTATAAGAAAGTTAATTTTTGGAAAATTATACATATATAAAATATCATGAATTTATTAATATTTATAACAATATATGTGTATATCAATATAAATTAAAATGATACATGTTTAAATACTAATATAATTTAAAATTGATATTTATTCTATGATATTATAGACATGATAATCATTTAATAATCGTCTTCCAATGTATCTTCATGAAAAACAAAAAAAATCTAACAAAAATGAAGGAAATTAGCTAAAGTTGATGAAAAGTAGCGAAAATTTGAGTTTTGCGAGTTGGGTCGCCTATCTTCAAATAGGTCCGGGGGTTGACTGATTTTGACTGAGGTTGACCGATTCAGGGTTATGAGACAGAGATTAAGAAAGTCAATTTAGTAAATGTCTGAGTTCCGAGTACATCCTGAGTACTCGGCCAAGTTGGCCGAGTATTAGAACACTGCATATTAATCATATAGCTAAGTGCATACAATTAGATCATATTTAAAACATATATGTTTGAAATGAGGTAAAGTACTTTGGCATCAAATCTATCATTGGAGCAGCGTTGGTCACCCTTTCTGGAGTTGATTCGTTGTTTAACCAACGATTGATAGAAAGTTTGAGAACCTTGTGGCGTCGGTCAACACCCATGTGACATTGGCCAAAGTTACAACTGATCAAGTTCTTTTAGCTTTGTTAAAATGTTATCTAACATCATTAAAAGTTTCAGGACACTAATTCATACTTATGAGTCTATTCTTTCCATCAAAAAGAACAATCATGGATGCATCAACAATGCGTGTTAAGAATGTGTTTATCGTATAGAAGAGAAGAACGAAGCATTTAGTAGCTGTGAATGATACTTCATGCTGGAGGCAATCAAACTTAGTGCTCATGTTCCTATGACAATTCTTGCTCAAGGAGGAATATCCATTCCAGGGGATCCATCATATTATGTTAAAGATGACTAAAGGAAAGTGAATGTAGATACTAAAAGTTTGATGGCTTGCTATAGCCATCCCAAATGAGATCTATCAAGGATTGCTTCATTGCACCAACGGTAAGGCATTAAGGGTATTAAACAATTTGTAGGTACCTCTAATGTTTTACAAAGCAAGAAAATAGTTCTAACTCAACAGTAGAGATGTTTAGCCACAAAAGTGAAGTATCTCTTACTCAACAATATGAGAAATTCTCAGCACTAATTAATGAATTAGCTATATGTGCTCAAACATATAGGAATAAGCAGACATTGAACAAGCTTTTAAGGCCATTGTCTAGTAACTAAGATGTGCATGCTTTAGTTTTTTGGTCATTAAACAAATTGAAGTATATGAGCTTGACCTAATTTCATGGTAAAGTGTTGACATATGAGGGAAAGATTAGCTAGAAAAAGAAAATGCATAGTGGAGGGAGATATGTGGATGAATATGCTCTAAGTAATGCAGCTCTCATTGGTTATACCTTTTCAGGAAGCACTACTTTTGGTGATCACTCTACAACTATTGCAAACTATGGTTACTCAGTTGAGACTCCATCATCTCCCTTATCAAGTTATGCATCCTTCTGAAGTCCTCGGCAGGCTTACAAATAAATTTATATAACTTTTATGCCAACCATTTAACTCAAACACGAATGAATATTAACCCATTTAGCTTTAGTGGAGTTCTTAGGTCCAATCTTATGTGTCGCGTTCATAATCAAACTTTTGGATGAGACTCGTAGTCTTAATGAACATTCTTATTACCCTACACTTCATGGTTCCTTAATATGAAATAAGATGCCTGCCTATAGTCCTATATTCTATCACATATATAATAATTAATCGAACATGCTATAACACAAAATCATATATTTTTAAACTCTTAGTCATACTTTTTGCCATAATTGTTGGTATTCAACAATTCATAAAATTTTAATTCTTAGTATGAACTCAACTCAATTGTCAAGTCCTTATTTGTGGGTCATTGACCAGTCATGGTTGACTTTCTAAAAGTCAAATCTTTATTAGTGCGTTTCTTAAACACATTTGCATCAAGTAATCATCTTTTGTATGTTAACCTCTAAACATACCCATTAGTTCTTATTTTATAAGTCATTTGACCCGTTAAAATCAAAACTTGCGTAATTTGGTTTTGATTACGCTTAATCCCATTTTCTAGTACTCCAAGCTCATTTGTTTATGTATGTATTATCCATTAAAATCAATCTTACACAATCAAACTCATCAAAACAACATTTTATCAGTTTCAGTCTGAAATGACATAAAGCATTGGTTTATCAAAATTCTCAATTTATCTTCCTTACATTCAATACTTTGACTTCCAACATATTTTAGAAGAACCACATAAGCTCTCTCACTTAAAAAGCAAAGCTGTAGGAGATAGAAAACAACAAATAGGTTATCACGAAGGTGCACAGTAAACTCTGCTGCGAGAGTCTAGAGTTTTGAGGTAGACGAAGGCGGTGACCATGACAAGAGGTACTAAGTGGTAGAGGGGTTCAAAAGTTTTGACAAAAAAGGCAGCATCCACAACGGTAGAAAAGTGGTGACATTATACGAGAACTACAAATGGACAAATCACACAAAGATAAGGGGGTCTAAAGTTTTGATTTTCAATTTGAATATTTTGTATTTTCTTTTGACAATGGGAGACTGTAAGTGCTGGTGGCAGCGCTCAGAAGTTCAAAGACGACCGGAGTGCAAAAAAAGTATTCCATGAAGGAACAACATAGTCTTGAAGGCAACTAGGTAGTCCTATATAGACTGATCATGTAATCACTTACTCTAATAGAACTTTTAACAAAACAAACATATATGAGTGTATATAGGAGAGTGCATGCTTAAACCTAGCAAACTTAGATCCCAAATTCTCAGTTGTGATTTCAATCTAACAATTAAATATCCTTACATGTCAACTTGTAATAATTGTATACAAAATACGTACACAAACTTATAATAAGGATTATGTACACAACTGCTTCTAATCTAATCAATATACAACAAAACTCAAGACTAAAGTCATGACTGAACAACATTTAAATTCTTCTCCATCTTTGTAATTACTTGTTCCTTTTGGGATTTGGAGTAACACTACGTCGACCCTTGAGAGGTGCAGCCCGTGAAGACGAACACTTGCCATCCATGGATAAATGGCGTGTACCATCGCAGCTCCTTCCCCGGGTTAACTTAGGTGATTTGGCGCGAGTCACAGGCATCTGTGAAATTTTCAATACTAAAGTAAAATATATACATCCACTCACAAACAAATCATGAGCATTCACTATACTTTTATGGTTGTAAACACGGAAACTGTTATTCAAACATGATGTTTAAAGTCTAATTAGACGGACTTAATGACATTCATACTAGTGTCATAAACTAGGACGGACCTACAAATAATTAATAAATGGATGTGGTTATACTTTCTTTCTATTTTGATTTCCCTAAGAAAACAATACTTATATACTTGGATTGACAAGTCAAACCCGTTTAGTAAAGGATTTTGTTTTTGGGGTGACCTATCAAACCCTGGTTAATTAGACAGGTCGTCTTTGCCTTCGGGTTGACAAATACAGACGGTCTAACAATTGACATATAAAAACTTAAATTTATAAATTATAAGTTCAACCACCAATCCGGCCCATTTACACTGTATTCAATATGTTAACAATTTTATTACAACCTAATTATAACATGACATCTTGTTTATGACTTGTTTCACCTGTTTAAAACTTGATTCCATCCTATTTTACAACTTGATTCCAGCCCATACACAATCTCAATGTTTTGTGTCTTGGAAACCAGTTCAAATAAACGAGTTACACCAGTCATGTTATGGTTGCATATTTAAGTGTGCAGTTTGGGTTTATGTGTTCGACATGAACAAATATATGAGCCATATTTATATTCATCAAATCAACCCACTAGTTTGGAAACCCAAAACTGTGAACCTATTAGCCCGACACAATTGCCACCCTTGAAATTATACACACATAGAGACACATTGATATAAAAATAGCAATAGGGATGGGAAGGAGGTAAGAATACTTTTGTGTTGCCTAGAAATTCAAGAGAAATATATACTATAAGCATAGTTTAGTTTTCATTGCATGTCATGTTGTACTTAGAGCTTGCTATTTGTTTGTGGAATTACTTATTCTCATTTATTTTTTAGTTACTTGCATGATAGGGACGTAGATCAGGTATCATCAATTATATGCTATTTTTCATCTTACAAATCTTCTTATTAGACAACATACGTTAATTTTACAAAATGATTGATTATAAAGGAAATGTTTATTTGTTCAAAATGTTGAAAGTTCATGTACCTTTCTAGGTTCAAACTTGGGTGGAGGTTCTTCATAGTAAAAGTTTGGAACAGGGTGAGCTTTAACAACCATGCTCTTTCTGAGCTCCTTTATAGCTGCTTCTTCCTCTTCCTACCATTAATAATAAGCAGAATTTATGAAAAAGATAAGCAAACGTCAAGTAACAGGTCAAAATGAGTTTAGATTAAACCGTGTATCTTTTGATATAGGTTAAAACAAGATAGACCGGTCACTCATCACTTTTTGTGTATTTTCTTTTTTGTTCATTTGTAGATATGGTTATGGAAACTACACTATTAAGATACTAATCTAAAATTTCAAAACAAATTCAGGAGAATAATAAGTATATATATACACTTTGGGTATTTTAAAACCCATTTTGTTCGTTTGATTTTTCAAATAAATATTACAGTTTTAGCCATTTGACCTTTTCTTAGACGTACATCACAACAAAATCGACCCACTTTAGGTAAAGCCAAGTATAGCAATATGTTACCATGGTCCTCATTTGGCATTCCAACTTCTCTGCCTCCAAAGCTTGGTTCTTTTGCTCTAGCTTCATATAGAACTATACAAGAATAAAATGTAATTATCTAGATGATCCTTGTTTGGGTTACTAAAACTTTGTATAATCTATTCTGTTATCATTGAGAGCTAGTAAATAATTATATTTTTCATTTTCATGTATTTATAAGTTATATGTTTTTACTTTAAGATTGCATGTAAAAGGAACATATTTTTAACCAATTCCATTTTAGGGAATTAACCTCTAAAACAACCTTTATGGAATTTATAATCAATTGAAGACGTACTGTACAATTTTGGTAAATATAATTTGTAGGGAAAATTTAGAAAAATAAAATGCAAGCTGAAGTAAGAAATTACCTCCTTACGTTTCTCTGCACGTTCAGCACTTCTAAAAGAGGGAGCTACTCCGACCGTTACTCCTGGTAGTCGAGATCTAGCTGCCTGCGCAAGATATATATGAACCAAATTTATCAAAACTAAAAACAAAAATATATATCAGAGGATGACATAAACAAGCCAAAGAGTAACTCTCTTTAACATGACATTAGCTGTCAGTTATGAGTAGGTGTATATTGACTATGCATTGGAACCAATATGTCAAAGAGTACGAAACAATGCAAGCAATGGTCGAAGAAATACTCATTACTACAAACAAATGTCTTTACCCTAAATTATATATCATGTTTCATAGTTGGAAGAACCAACAAATGTCTTTACCCCAAACTAATTACTATGATCAGGAGACAAAATTCATTCCTTGTTTGCATACACAAAATTAGATGACAGAAATTGCAGAAATAATATATGATGAAGAATTACCGGTGGGGTTTTATCCTCGTCCTCAGTTTCATTACCCATGTCCTGCAGGATGGATCAAATATGAGATATTAAGAGTTGATACCTCACTACATATTCGATGAACCTCGAAGCGAGACATTGATTACCTATTTCGATCATCTTAAAACATAATGCCCTAATTCTAGAAAAACAATAATATGCATAATAACACAATGCATAGATGAACATATCAAATATATTCAGCCAATTTCAATTCATAATCAATCTAGGACCTAAAATCAAACATGTAAAAGTTCATATTTACAAAATCAGACCGAGAACATGACGCTTGCACACGATTATAGAGTGACGGATGCAATAAACAGAAGATTATGAGGAAAAAAGAAAGAAGATTGTAGATCAAAGTCTTACGTACATTTGAGATGATCTAGAACAAGAATTGTTGTTCCGTTTGGGTTGTTGAATTGAAAAACGAAGAAACAAAAAACAAGATTCTTTTGCAATTGTGTATCTTTCCTTCCCTCTGAATCAGAGTCTAAATTGAATGGCGGATCACGAATCTCCATTCTTGAATCCGTTTTTGTCGGTTTGTTGTTCATTTGCATCATCAGCACCTTGTATTTGTTCATTGCTACAAAATAATCGTACAACTCTCAAAGCAGCTACGTACATACATGCCATGTCACCGTCTGGGTTACGTGGACAGTAGGGGTGGCGGGGTGCAATTTTCGTTCCCTCACATACTCCCCATCAATAAAAGAATTTGTTTTCAAAATTGGTTTGTTTTGGTAAATATGTTGATTTCTAAGTTGTTTTGAAATTTGTTTTACAAATGGGTATTCTGTTGATTGAAATTATGGAATCTTCAAAATAATAATTGAATTCGTAAATTCAATTTACGGAAGCGGGTTGCTGCCTATTTGTTGATCTTTAAAACATTTGTTGATCACGTTTATTGGGTAGAACCTAATTGATTCCTTAAAACCCTATTTACGGAATCATGTTCTTTTTTTAATTCCTTAAACCTCATCTACGGATTTGAATCATTTTTTTTTATTTCGAACGTTAGTATTTAATTCATCTCTTCTAATTAATTCATTTTATAAACTTACAAATTACATTAAAGTTACAACTTAAAATAATATTTTTTCTTAAACTTACAAAGTTTTATATTAATATTAATTTTTAATTATATAAATAATAAATGAATAATATTTAACGACATTATAAATAATGGAGCACATAAGAAATATAAAACAAAAAGATACAATGTTTAAACTACAAATAGTGATATCCTATCCTGGTATGATCTGGTTGTGTAGACTGTTCGTATTGGAAAGGATATGGGTACTCTGTACTGTAACTCATTTAAAGATTTAAATGTAACTCTAGCGGTGATAAAGACCGATGTTCTGATCTTTGACTATCACTTAAACCAGACAACAAAAAATTAAAAAAATTATGGAGACTGTCTAGAGTCCTCGGCTTCATGTTTTCAACTAGGGTGTAAAATTCTTGTATTTCCAAAATATCGGTGAATGACATATTTGAGCTTAGTCATAAAGCGAGTGCACATGAATACTAAACATGTTCGAACTGTAGACATCTTGTGTTGTTTGTGATGTTCACTCTCCAAAGTTTAATGAACCTGCTTCAAAGTTCGATGGACCCGGTTGAAAATTTACTTGTTCGGATTGTCTTTGGTTATATTGTCGTGCGCCACTCTGACCATCCCTCCTTTCTCGTCACGATACATTTTGGGGTACCATGTTGTCTGTTGTGAAGTGGACCGGCTACGTTTGAAGATATGATATCTGATAGAAATAGTTGGAGTCATTAACCATTCCCAAGATATTAATAGTCGTGTCTCATACTGACTTCTGGACTCATATCCATATATCTTGCAGTTTGTTGATATATCTGGTTACCACCGTCCACCTAAAAAAACAAACACATAGTATTAATGATTTACAACCAAAAGTTGAGATCTTCCATCGTAATCCAAAAAACCAAATGGGATGGTACCCTTAAGGTATTAGGGATCTATTATATATTTAACAGTATGTTGATTACCCTATTATATACTATTACATTTGAAATTATGGTTAATAGTGATTTACAACTTTACATGCGTAAGATACATGTGACTACTTTTTCATTTCTTTCTCTGTCTGTTATCTCTTTCTTCACTCCTTACATCCTAAACCAATAATTCTTTTCAACAATAGAGGACTTCATTGGCGACAAGTGAGGCTGAAGGTGATAGTGTGCAAAAGGGTGTAAAAGGCTGTTGATGGTGGCGGCGAAGGTAGAATGGAAGTTTCATAAGAAGGGGAGTTGTTATTGGAGGTGATTCATTTGAAGATCTGCCAAGCTAGTTTCGGGTTGAAATTATCAAAGTGCATATACTCTTTAGTTTTTAAATTGCTAATTTGCAGCTTTTAGGTGTAGGTTTTACCAACTTAATCATTTGAATTTTGGGACGTCGCCCTTTGCAGGAAAATTACGATTGCAACGACGGTAATCCGATGAGTTACTTCAAGGTCTGTTGTCGAAAATTGAGATATACTTGGTCATCAGTTTGTTATCATCGATTGTGGGGTGTTTATTTCTTGCGTGTTTGATCGGTTGCTAAGTCAATATTAGTTGTACTTTGGGTTTTTACTTTTTAGGGTTTGCATAATCAAAAAAGGTATAGAATAATATTATTCATATTATTTAATACAAGTTGCTTATTTTTGGTATTTGTCTTGAACCATCAATATGGGGATTTTTTAAATGTTTAAATGCATGAATGGAAGAAGAGGCCTATACGTCTTCAACATTTATGGAGTCTTAGCATGATAGTTACTTTCGTATGATAGAACATTGATGCTTGGTTAAAAGTATCTATGTTTGTGGCCTATTGAATTTTCATGACTATCATCTCATAAGCCTTATCGATTGTTTATTGATTAAAATAACCAGTTCTTTGTAATGGTATTGATTATTTTCTTCTTTCAATATTGATGTTTGTGACTCCTGGCGTATAAGTGAAGGGATGTTTTTAATGTCCTTCTAACCAATACTTATTAAAATTTGCATGCCAATGTTTGAACCATATTATTAATCCACAAGTGATGATATGTTGTGACTCAATAATAGGATTGACAGTCCACTTTGTCGAGGAAATTTAATGTTGATTAATCATGTATTTATTTTATTTTAATTCTTATGTGTCACAAATGATGATCATACATAAGTCTTATCAGATTAATTGTTGCTTTATAATGTTAGTAAAATTCCTTAGATTGACTATCTTATATCAGTTGCTTTTGAAATGAAATTAAGGACTAGGTCTGAAAGTTTTGCAGATAGTATAAATGAAGTACATGAACTTTGTTGGTTTTGTAGGTTAAAAGGTTGTCTATGAATAAGTTTTGTGTGTTGATGAGTTTAGATAGTTTTACTCCCTCAGATGTAATCTCATTTGCAGTCATTTTGTATTTATATGCTTGTATGTTTTATCACATATGCCTATAATAAGCTTTATCAACATGCTAATGAAGACTTGAGGTATTTGTTTACTTGAGAAGCATGTCCTATAAATGGATCTCACTAAGCCTCTTGGGTTTTTTTATTTTTTATTTAATTTAATTTATTTTAAATTGTGATTTAATTTGCTAACCTTTGATCCGGTAGTGGTGATAATAATTTAGAATTATCAAAGATATTATCCACATTGTGTTAGTAGCCAGTAATTTTCTAACATATGGCGTTCCCACCTAAGTTTCTAACATAGCCAAAATGAAACAATTCTTACTTGGATGAATTAGGACAAGCAGTTTTGATTTGGTTTTTTATATATGCATTTAGAATCCATCTTAGTTTAGGTTGGGTTTTTTAGCGAATTCAAAAGCAGTTTTTGATTTGCTGCTTTGAAGAACAGGTTACATGCTATGCATTGTCATTTGCACTTAAAAGCATAATTAAGTTTATAATTCTCTACGTCTACTAAATTTAATATTATATTATGTATCACATTTTTTAAAATTAGTAAAGTTTAGTTTGATATATTACAAACCATCTATGCAAATGAAAATTATAAGCCTAACAACAAAAAATAAATATTTTAATAGTAATACAACTGTTGTAATGACTTAGTCAACTCAAAATAGATCAGGTTCACCCGAAGTGCACTTCATTACTTTGTTATCTATTGTTGTTCATTTTGTAATTGATTATATCAGTTTCAAGACAAAGATTTAGCCTCCACCACAAAGCGTGAGCATATTCACTAATTAACAACATTTTTAGGTCCATTGTTCCAATAATCCACGTGCTATTCATGAAAATGAATCCAGTATGTGTTTGCTCTATCGACATGACTAGGTTGTGTAGCGAACGATGAATTGAGCATGTCAAAGGAAGTGATTGAGGGCTGTTTTTTTTAAATCCATCCAAATTGTCTCATGACCCTTTCTTGTGCATGGTATTCAACCACATCCCAAACAATTACATAGCATTCGCTCCTCCAACTACGGATGCTTGATCTGTATATTTCTTGTAGTATATTGATAATGTTGTCATAAGGTGTCCAGTTAAATTGAATTATAACAAGGAAGTCAGTCAGAAATTATAATTTATACAATGTTATATAATCCTTTAGGTATAAATATAAACACAATACCTCATTTTCTTGTAATGAATGTAACTAGCAAAGATATGTTTTCAACACGTGCGAAGACACCTCTGTGTGGCTAAGTTTCCCATTCCACCTTAAGGAAAGAAAAATATAACAATTAATAACTAGATAATATTGAAAATTAAATAATATGGTTCATCAAGTTGTTAAAGTACATACTTTGAAAAATTTTCTTGTGTTATTATTTACTTAAAGTTTTTGCGTCTGTTAGTAAGAAGTTAACTTAGATTCCGTATTTGTCAACTTCTGATAAATAAAAATAGTCTTATTTAATTCAAAGTCGATCCCATAATAATGGAACAAGATGATTATTACTATCTAAAAAAATTGCTTCGGCACAAAATAAAAATGATACACCGTGCACGTTGTATGCATTGAATTTCGGTTGGATCATGAGGTAAAAGATTTGAATTCATAAAATTTAATATTAAAGTGGTTGATCTATGAAGAGGATGAATCTACCGAAAACTCAAAGATTCAGCACTGTTGACAACTGCCGAAATTCTGCCAAGTGCTGAGCTACTTTTGATCAGCACTCAAAGTGATGAATTGTTGATTGACTACTTAACAGTACTTAATTTGATGAGATGTTGATCAACTGTTACACTAGACAGGAATGTCTATACCAAAGTACATTGGCTGTTGTAGTGTTTTATCTTTTGACAATATTGTACCGAATCTACTAATCTCTGATATGTCGATTGAGGGTCTACGATGTACATATGTTTTCCTAAACCAGGAATAGATGTAAAGTGATTTATTCTTTATGTTTAGCTTTCTTACTATAAGTAACTCTCACTTGTATATTTTTTAGGTTAGCTTGTTACCTCACTTGTTATCAGGTGATTGTAGCTCATTGTACTCTATAAAGATTTATTAAATGAATACTTTGAAAGTACATCTTGTGTCTTTATTATTACTTAAAGTATCTATGTTTGTTAAGTAAGACAATTGAATTAGATTTCGTATTTGTCATCTGTCGATCAATACAAAAGTCTTGTTAGTCAATAACCTAATCCAATAGGTGGTATCAGAGCTTTGGCTCTTGATTTGCTTGAAGTCATCTTTAACAAAATACTTATTTTCTTTTAATCACACTTTAAACACATTACTCCCTCACAATCTTTTTTCTCTTCACAATGACTGTTGTAGCCATCTCAAGTAAGCATGACTTGAAGAATGCACTCAGACCAAACCTCCCATGTTTACACAACATGATTATGATACTTGGAAATTTTGAATGGAAGATATTCTAAGTAATCAAGATCTGAGTCTCTGGCTCTCAACCCTGAATGGTCTATATGTCCTTATGGTCCAAGGTGTTGGTGAAGATGGAACTATGATTCTTAAAGATCCTACAAAGTACTCAGATAAAAATCTAAAGAAGATGGATGTATACTCAAAAGTATTATGGCTGATCAGGATGAGCATACCCAACAATATCATTTATGGCTTTCAGAAGTTCATAATTGCTTAGAAGTTGTGGGAAGCGGTGAAGGCCAGATTTGAAGGAAGTGAAGATATGAAGGAGAAAAAAAGAGATGTCTTAAAGCAGAAGATAGAAAATTTTAGTTTCACAAGCGGAAAACCCATGACTGCAATATATCTTAGATATAATGACCTTCTAGACTCTCTAAATGAGGCTGGAGTGAATACATGGACAACATATCTTAGGAAATTCTTGAGATCACTGCTGAATACATGGACAATTTACACTGTTTATAAAAAGAACTGAAAACTAAAGATAGTTATTCTTGAAGAGTTATATTGCATTGTTAGTGCCTACCAGATGGAGATGGATGCTGATGAAGAATCACTCGGCAAATCATCAAACTCCCTAAAGTTATCAGTACTTATGGCACCGATTTAAGAACCCTTCCACCCTCAAGCTTACCAAGTTCCAATGGTGACTCACCAAGTACCTGTGATCACCTATCAGGATCTCCAAACACTGAATCATAATCTTCACCATCTTTCAGCTAATGGAATTAGCAGCCCTCATCATCTTTCTCATAAAACTATCCTTCAAGCTCAGCTTTTGTCTGTGAGCAGGCTAACTTCTTCCAACTCTTTGGAGAAAATCTTGAATACATTCATCTAGATGATCTTGAAGAGATGAACATCAACTATCAAATAGCCATGTTCTCTTTCAGGGCTAAATAGTTTCAGTAGAGAACCAGAAGAAAGTTTTTGAAGCAAAGAAGATCATGATTCCAGTTTGATAAGAGTAAAGTGAAGTGTTTCAACAACAACCAACTAGGACACTTTGCCAAAGAATTCAAAGCACCAAAATCAAACCCATCTCCAGCAAACTCATATTTCTACAAACCATCAACAACCTTCTAACACTTCTCTACTTCTAGCAATCAAAGACACACAACACTGTAGCTTTAGGAGAAGAAGGGATTGACTTGAGCTTTCAAGTAGAAGACATCACACCCAGTAACAATGCGTAGATGACAGGTAGCTCAACCTCATCACCTTAGGTAACTCCTAAACCTTGTTATACACCTAAGTAGTGCAAAAGTAAACATGTACAGAAATCACAATCTGGATCTCATGAAAGATATGGAATCAATCAACATTCTTAAAAGGGATTTTAAGAAAATGATCACGCTAAAAAAGAAAAAAAATAATAGAGCTAGAAAAGATTGTTTCACAACTAAAACATAAACAAACTAACTTGGAGACCTAGATTGGTGATCTCTTGAGCAAATAAAAACCAGCACAATGTGATTTGTCAATAGCTAAGACATATGTTGATAAATACAATGTTCAAACTGAGAAGTTTGAAAAATTGCTTACCTTTGCTGAAAACTCCCAAAAGCTTTATCAAACCAAGACAAAATTATGATACAGTGCTCCGAAATGACCAATGATCTGCACTCCCACGTACACCATTAAGTGTAGCCTGGATGTAAATGAGCAAGTACCTCCAAAACCAATCTGTACAAAGCCAATGACTGATAAGTCTGAAAAAGTGCTTAAAGAAGAAGGAAAGAGGAAGGAAAGGAAGGTTAGAAATAAGTGATGAAGGAGATAAGGGAAGAAACCCAATGCAAAGCAAATAAGAAAGTGAATCAGAAAGTGAAGTTTGTCAAGGAATCCAACATCAACAAACCAACCGTTGAGTTAACCCCTTCTATAGAGTCAAAGCCTCAATCAAAGCACAACTGCAACAAGTAGACATAATAGAAACTGTTATGTAGGAACTTCATACTCTTTAGAAGTTAGATCATATCCATATGTTCAAAAGTCTACTACTAAAGCAATAAAGATCCACAACAAGTAGTTCCCAAGGAAGAAAATTGATCTGAACAAGAACATATGTGGGATTAAGAAAAATCAAAAGTTGAGATCTTTAAGGAAGAAGGTGAGACTTGAAGATTTCATTGATCATGAACTGATAAAGAAAAGAAAGAGAGAGGAGATGAAGAAAGAACTTCAGGAACTCAAGCTGTAGATTGATCCAACTAGACAGCAGATGAAGATCATATGCTTAGTATGTAGGGAAGACAAACGACTGTCAATACAATCCATTAGCTCACTCCACTAACTATCTTAAATCCTCAAAAAGGTCTGTAACTGCTTATCAACAATTGAAAAGAAGAAGCGGTACTCACAATGCTGTTCGGAAGTCAAACAAGTCAGGTGCTAATTTTAAGAAAAATTTAGCATATCTGAAGGATCTCTCAAACAAATCAATAGATGTAAACCTTAAGAAGAAGAGTTTTGAAAAATCTTCACCATCTCCAAAGGATTCTAATGGTCAACAAAAAAGATGATGTCAAAGCATCCAGCTGAAATCTTCATAATTGCTTAGAAGTTGTGAGAAGCATTGAAGACCAAATTTGAAGGAACTAAAGACATAAAAGAGAATAAAAGAGATGTCTTGAAGCAGAAATTTGAAAACTTTGGTTTCACAGGGAGAGAAACCATGACTGTTACATATCTTATATATGTTGAACTGCTAGACTCTCTCAATAAAGCTGGAGTGAAGATGGAGAATAGTGATGTTCTCAGAATGTTCTTAAGGTCCCTACCTAAGACATGGACATTTTACATTATGTCCATAGAAAGAACTAAAAATCTGAATACAATGACTCTTGAGTAGTTATATGTCATTCTAAGCGCCTATCAAATGGAGATGGATGCAGATGAAGAATCACTCGACAGATCATCAAATCCCTCAAAGTCATAAGCACTTATGGCACATATTCATGAACCCTCTCACTCCTAATCCTACCAAATTCAAATGGTGACCCATCAAGTACCAATGATCACCTACTTTGAAACTTCAACTGTGGTCCTAGAATTTTTCTATTATAAACTATATATCTTCCATGTCGTCGGGTAGTAGGACCTTTAATTTTACTATTTAGAATGGAGTGTTAGGGTCATATTATGTAAGGGGGTTCTTAAAATTATAAAGTTTTAAATCTAATGTTGGCTTCCCGAGGTGTAACTCTTCTTTTATATGCATGTCTGACATCCAGTTAGTCAAGTCTACTAATAATAGTTCATCTCCCATTCATTCACCTTTCTTGCAAATCACCTTTGTGGATAATAATTCCTTCCTTTATTCATTTAAACCTTCGTCGCATGGATTCTTTCTTTAGCGTTGGCGGCAATATAATATAGGGTTTGAGAAGTATTCTTCCATCTTCATAATCCTGCCTTAGTTTGTTACCCTAGTTAGGTTGTCTTGAATAGTAAATCTATAGTCTCATAACCAAACATAAAAGACAAGATAAAAATCAACATTAATGTTTTTTTCTATAGCACACCTAAAGTATGAAAGCACTCATATCTGCTCTCCATATGAAGATATTAACTTTAAAAGGAAATCATATGTTCAAATGAAAAATCACATGTATGTTTGGTGATTGAAATGGAAGCATGCACACTAATTTAACTGTAAAAATCCCACTAGAATCACCTTCCTAATTCCATGAATCATCCTAACCCGAGATATATGTTGAAGCTAAAAAATCTTTGCAATAATTGAGCACAACTAACTCCATAATAGTACACGGATCCCTTTTCCAAGACCATCGTCATATGAAAGTTCCATGCCAAACATACATGTCAAAAACATTAATTTTCTTTGATTCTAACCGAAAAATGGACGGGGAATGGGTGGTAAGTGGCTCATCCCCAATCTACCTATCAACCCATAGTTTGGTATTGTGACTATCTTAAAATACAGATCTAATGAGTTTGTTAAGAAATACATTGCTATTATTCAAAATTTGATCTTTAAACACATTGTTCCACAAACCTCAAGCCCCCACTTTAATTGGAATATAATGATAAACCTTCTAGTTGTAATGTATAGCGAGAATCATTTTCCTCCGTAAACCATTCTTTACTATTTTGAATCGTTGCCACCATTATACGAGTAGGCTTAGATTTATGGTTTTAGGGACTCAAAGCCTAACCCTCCATTCAACTTGGGTGCAATAATTGGCCAACATATCCAATGGATTTTACAAATATCGTCCTTTTCACCCCCAAAAAAGGTTATTCCATATGCTCTTAAGATGATACAAATATTTTGAAGGCGCCTTGTATATGGACAAATAATAAGTGCAAACTATCTTAAATTGATTTCAAAATGTAAGTCTACCTCTAAACAATAATATGGAGGCCTTTCATCATGATAACCTTTTTCTCGAATTGTTTCGGTGATGGGAGTTCAATGTTACCTCAATTCATGTTCACCCCCACCATAAGGCCCAAGTAGGTTGTTAGAGACATGTTTATACTCTATTTTGTCCATACATGAATAGGGGTAGTTTTATACATATACATTATAGGCTTCTAGAATATTCTGATATTTTCCTATATGTAGCTCTACATATAGAGCCTCCTCTTTTGTATTCATATTCTTTTATCATTATTTAATATACAGTTATTTCCTTAAACCTAAATTGTTGAATTCATGGTATCAGAGCTTCTCTTGCCTGATCCAAAGGTTTTGCTTCCTCTTCTTCTTTCTACTTCATTCATTCGGCCTTCTCTTAAATTCCTTAACATATGTGTTGGATTAAGTTATGAGCTAACAAGACTTTTCTAGTGATCGGTGAATGACAAATGCGGAATCAAAGTCAATAGTCTTATTAACAAACACAAATACTTTGAGTAAAAGTAAAGACACAAGATGTTATTTCAAAGTATTCACTTGATTAATCTTTTCTATTACAATGAGTAAATATCAACAGATAACAAGTGGACTAACAAGCTAACCTAAAAACTATACAAGTGAGAGGTATTTATACTAAAAAAGCTAAGCACTTAGAATAAATCACTTTACATCTATTTATGGGAGTAAATTGTCATTTTCGTCCTTGAGTTTTTAACTGTATTGCTATTTTCATCCAAAAATAATTATTTTCCCTTCTGGCTCCATAACTTTTTATAAAATTACCATTCTTATCCACTCTCGTTAATCAAGTTAGTATGAGGGTTAAAGGTTGATTAAAATCAACCCATGTGAGGGTAACAATGTCCTTTTACACTATACATGTAAAACTTTAACCTAAAAACACATGTAGGGCTTCAAGATTATCATCAATTGTTCAACTATTCCTTCGATACAACTGTTCCAGTTCAAATCGATCAAAGCAACATTGATTCTACAAAATTTGATTGTTCAACTATTAATCGAGTCTTCAGAATCAATCAGCAAGAGTTCGTCCATTGAGATCATCCAATATCAATAGATATTCGAGATACATGTATGTGGTCTTTACGAAAAATTGGTGAATATTATGATATAGCTGCGATGTATGGTAAGTTTTTTCTGATTTGAAGTTGAAATCTTTGTTGAAATCATAAAACTTCGTTAAAAGTTATGCTATATTTATGTTTTAGGTAAAAAAACCCTAACTATTTTACAATGGAACTTCACCATGGGGAGAGTTTAGCGAGTTTCCGGATACAATATATCACAATGGTACTGTTATTTATATTGACATGGTTGATTCTTGTTGTTTCTCAGTTAGTATCGTTCATAATATGTTAGAGAAACTTAGTTATGCAAAAAAAGATGTAAAGAGACAACATTTTAAGATTCTAGGTGAGGAATTGGATTTCGGTTTAAGACCATTAGCAAATAAAACTGATGTTATTATGTTGATAAAGTATGTTGAGAAGTATAAAGTTATTAAGGTGTATGTGGAGCATGTTAGTGATGATGATGATGATAGTGATGAAGATTCTGACTTCATAGTAGATAAAGATAACTTGGTTGAAAGATGTTAATGTAGATATTGCTGAATTTAGAGCAATAGTTGACTATGAAGATGGGGATCTTGTTAATGATGAATATGTTAATGTAGATGATGAGTTTGACCTTGATAATTTTGACCGTCCAAGTGATTCTAGCAATGAACCCCCATTGAAAACAATATTAAGTATCATTAGGAAGAAGAAAAAAATCAAGACTATCTGTTGATTGTCCCTTCTATCTTGATCAAGCTTTTGGTAGTAGAGATGATATAAGGGCCATGGTAAAAAAGCATGCAATAGATTGTACAAGACAATTGTATATCATAAAGAATGATAAAGACAGATTTTGTATGGTGTGTTTGGGAATAAATCCAAGTATGGGTAGGTGCGAAAGTAGTAAGGAAGGGACAAAACATGGCTATGTGGAATTGTGTAGTTCTAAGTCTACAAATTCCAAACCTAAAAAGAAGATCTTCACACCCACTTGCCCTTGGAGATTGCACATAACAAACCGGAAAAGAGAAGGGTCTTGGGTTGTTAAAAATTTAATCAATGAACATAATTGTCTACAAACCAGAGATGTTAAGTTATGCACCATAAGTTGGTTAGCTAAGGAGATTGAACCAACCATAGTAAACCCTAGCATACCATTAAGAGCTCTTCAAGATATGTTGCAGGAGAAATTCCAGGTTTAAGTCACATCTCAAGTTTTTCAGGGCTAAGCTGCTTGCAACTAAGGCGATTCAAGGAGATTATATGGCTCAATATGAAATTCTTAGGGACTGTTGTGAAGAGCTTATTAGATCTAATCCAGGTAATATTATATCTATTCTAACTGTGAATATTACTTTTGTTTAATTGATTGTTGTATTAGTATATCTAATTTACACTTTTGTTTTGGCATAACTATGAAGATTGATGTTGAAGAAGAATGTAACCCTAGCAGTCAAACAAGATAGTTTAGGAGGAATTACATATGTTTAGGTGGTTTGAAGGTTGCTTTTAAGATGTGTGGGAGAGAGTTGCTCGGGCTGGATGGGTGTTTCATAAAAGGGCCTTATCCAGGTCAGATTTTAACAGCAGTTAAGTGGATGCAAACAATGGTATCTATCATGTTGCTTATTCAATCATTGAATGTAAAAGTGCAAGTTCATGAACTTGGTTTTTAGAGTGTTTAAGAGATGATCTGAACCTCTCATCCAACTTTAAATTTACGTTTATTTGTGACAGACAAAAGGTATGCACTTTGTATGTAATTACATATTCTTACATGTTATATTTACTCTTGTTTGTGTTTTGATATAGGGCGTCATACCTTCAATAAGTAAAGTGTTTCCAAGTGCTGAGCATAGATATTGTTTGAGAAATATCCATGAGAACATGAAACAAAAATGGAGTGGGAAAGTATACAAAGAGCTAATTTGGAAGTGTGCAAGTGCAACCATAATACAAGGGTTTGATAGGGTTATGAATGAAGTCTTAAAACATGATAAGGTAGCACACGATTGGTTGAAAGCGATTCCACCAAGACATTGGTCAAGAGCTCATTTTAGTTGTAAGTTAACTTTAATCATCTGTTATTTTTGTTCAATGTTAAATTTGTATCCAATGTAATGGTATTTTAATCATATGCAGGCAGGGAAAAGTGTGATGTATTGCTAAACAATTTATATGAGGGGTAGGGACAAACCTATCATCACTTGTCTAGAGTTTATTAGGGAGTACCTAATGAAAAGAATTGTGGTGGTACACAAGATAATTGCAAAGTGTCCGGGACCTTTAACGCCTGTTGTTACCAAGATATTTGAACAAATGAAGACTGATGCTACCCATTGCACTATTATTTGGAAGGGGTTGTCCAAGTATCAGGTTAATGGTTCTGAACATGACCAATGTGTAGTTCTTATGGACCAAAAGAGTTGCTCATATAGAAAATAGGAGTTGACTTGTATACCATGCAAGCATGCAGTGGCATGTATTTGGAATATGGCGATGAACGGAATTGGTGATGGTATACCAGAGAAATGGGTTGATCAGGTTTATTGGTTAGTGACCGGGAAAAAAGGTTATGCAAATACTATAGACCCACTCAATGGAAATAAATTATGGACTAAATCTCAATACCCAACTACATTAACTGCTCCAAAGCATCACATACAAGTTGAAAGACCAACCAAAAAGAGGAAGAAGTCTGTCGAAGAGGTAATTCAGTTAAGCCACTCAATTGCTAAAGGTGGAAAGATGTCAAAAAAGTGTTACTCAGTAATTTGTGACAAGTGAAAGGGAAAAGGATACAAAAAGGGAACTTGCAAGGCGCAGGGACCAGGAGCACAAGTTGGTTCCCAAGCGACAAGTCAACCATCTGCTATGTAATAAGTAGTTTGGGTACTTTGGTATTTTATAATTTTGGTTTTGGTACTTTGGTATTTTGATACTTTTATCTTGGTATATTCGTACTTTTGATATTTTGGTATTTTTGTCAACTTAAATTCTCATTTGATATGCAAACTGGTATATTTCTTGATTGAAATATATTACAAGTTGCATAAAGTTTTACCATGTAGTTTCTATGCAAACAAGTTGAATATACAAACTGATATGCAAATTGGTCTGTCATTTTTTTTGATTTTTAAGCAAGTATACTATTTCTTTGACTTCTAAAATGGGTACATTGCAGTTGACTTTTAAGCAAATATACCATTTTTTTACTCCTAAAACTGAAATGCAACAATTGACTTTTAACCAAGCTTATACTCTTATTTTAAAGCAACAACTTTTCTTGCAGTTAACTGTAACAATTGCAGTGATGAAGCAAGCCTTTTGTCACACCCCCGCTAAAAGCGGAAACACGGGGATGTAACGAGACGGGATCGTCATAACACATGGTAAGCCATAGAGATGCAATATAAGTAATGAGGACAAGCATGTCATGACGACAACCGACACAAAGGAGACTTGTGTCGTGTTTAGTCAATATTCACGACGACATAGCCATAAGCATAACATGATAAATGATTCACATAATCAAATGAAGATAACATTGTAATGTAATTCCCACAACCCGGGAACAAGTGTCAAAAGAATGAAGTTGTTTAATCAGACTACAATAATGTTCCAAAATGAATGTTTGTCAAGTATGTTTAGTCTCAAAAATGCATCCTAGGGTCTCCACTAAGGCAGCACTCCTAGATCTTCAATTAGCATAGTCACCTGAAAAGATATGCTCAAAATGGTCAACAAAATTATTGGTGAGCTCGTAGGTTTAAATAGTAAATAAATAATTGATGTTGTATAGTAAATGTTGTGGAATACCGTGAATACAGTGTAAGGATTCCTTAAGTCTGATGCAACCCAAAACATCCAATGTGTCTCTGCAACATGCACTAAGTACTGAAGTAAAGAATGCTTCGGAAGTTTTACACAATGCACTAGAAAAATACTCTAAGTGTAAAATCTTCCGAAGCCAAGACCAATATCTTCCAAAGCCAAACATGAAGTCTTCCGAAGCCTCAAAGACAAAGTCTTCTGAAGCTTCAACCTATGAAGACAGATTTCTTCCGAAGACTTTTAGTATACATGCTTTATCTGATGTACTTTTCCTTAAAGCTGGACACCTTTCCGCTGCATCTCTGTAATGTCACCAACTTACATGAGTTGGTGAAAAGGTCCATGCTTTTGGTAACTGTACATTGAGGTCTTGAGTCTGTAACTTTCTACTTTATGTACTTTATCTTTTTTGTAATATATAAGGATGTGAGCTATGGCATGTCATAGTCACAAGGTCAAAAGGCAGATATGCCTTTTGATCCTACAATTGATTTTGTTAGTGTCTGGTTAATTGTATCCAGCTGGCTTTCAAAGTATAGCCGGCTGTAGGTTGTAGTATAAGTATTCCAAGTTCGTGTATCTTTCTTTATGCTTTGTAACACTTGTAAAAGAACTTAAGAAAGCAATATATATACTGCCTCCTTGAAACCCAACTCTCTTGTTCTGTCTCTTTACTTTACTTGTGTTCTTTGTATCAACTTGGTTAATCCAGTTCACTGTTTGATCAAAGTTTAGTTGTTCTCCTCATTGTGTTGTTGTGTTGTAATTTGTTTAAGCCCTTAAACGGTCCTGCAATTGGTATCAGAGCTTTTCAGGCTCTTGATATAAGATCTCACCATCTTAAGATCCCTCACACACACAAAAACTAAACTCTCCAAATGGCATCCATCTCAAAGACTGATATGGAGACTGGAATCATGAACAAATCCCCACTGATCACTCTTGATGATTTTGACACCTGGTGTATGAGAATGGAAGGTTTCATCAGGTCTCTGGATTCAAGAATGTGGGAATCTGTTGAGAATGGACCTTTCATACCCAGCACTCCTTCTACTACTGGTGCTGGTATGATTCCAAAAGATGTGGCCAACTACTCTGATGAAGATAGGAAAAGAGTAGAGATTGAAAGGAAGGCCATGACTGCTCTTCAGACTGCTCTCCCAAACTCTGTATACAGAGGCTTTAAGAAGTGCAAAACAGCTAAACAGCTGTGGGATGCACTGAAGCTGATGTATGAAGGCTCCTCTGAAGCCAAGGAGAACGAAGGATCTCCTGAAGCAGTAGTTTGAAAATTTCACCTTCAAAGCAGGTGAAACCATGACTCAACAATACTTCAGGTATGTTGAGATAGTGGATACCCTAGTGGATGGAGGAGTTCCTCTTGAGAACAGGGACATTGTAAGGAAGTTCATGTCCTCACTTCCTAGGAAATAGACACACTACTGTGTGGTGATCAAGAGGACTGAGAACCTCAAAACTCTTACTCTGACAGAGTTATATGGGATTCTCAGTGGATACCAGACGGAGATGAACATGCAAGGTTCATCTGGCAACTCCAACAATCAAATGGGTTCAGCCCTTCATGTGGTTGAAAGGGATAGCATAGAACCTCAACATCATCTCATATGCTACCCTGACAACTCACAAAAGGGTCCTTTCATTACCTTCCCAGAGACACCACGGGAGAACTTCACTCAAGGAAGCCCATTCCAAGAGACAAGCTCTTCTCAAGCCTTTGTGTCTACTGATGAAAGCTATGGGAACTCTCTCTTCACTCTTGAAGACCTGGACTGTATCCATCCAGATGACCTAGAGTACATGGAAATAGTTCAGCAGATGGCTCTCCTCACTCATAGAGCCAAGAAGTTCTACAAGAGAACAGGAAGAAGGTTTCCAAGCAATGCTACCAGTGGAAAGTTTAGGCTGGATAAAAGCAAAGTTAAGTGTTATAACAGTAACCTGATGGGCCACTTTGCTAGGGAGTGTAAGGCACCTAAAACAAATGGGGGCCAAACACAAGCCAGACCAAACTACACTAACAAAGCCCCTCAGAATGAGAAGCCAAAGCAACATGCTGCTGTTGCTGTTGAAGAGGGAGGCTTTGACTGGAGTTTTCAGGTGGAAGATACTTCTCCAAACCAAGCACTGATGGCAGACCATGATGAAGCCAAGGCATTGGAACATCTTAGTACTCCTCAATGCATTGCTAAAGTAAATAGATACAGGTCCTACAACTTAGAAATGAGATCTGATCTTGAGTCATTAAACATATTAAAATCTGATTTTAGAAAGTCTGAAAATGATTACAAGTTAGAGATAGAGGACTTGGAGAAAACCATTTCAGTACTAAAACATGAACATACAGATTTTAGAACTCAGATCCAGGATCTCATAACTAAGTTGACTGAGTGCCAGGCTGAGCTTGTGATCAGCGAAGCCAAAGCTGAAAAGAGTGTTCTTGAAGAAGAGACCTTCAAGAACATGATATCCTCATCCCTGCACAACAAAGTGTGCTATCAAAATAGACAGGGACTAGGATCAAATGAGATAGCTCCTCCACACACAATCTTGTCTGTAAGATCTCCTAGGTGTGGAACTTGTGAAGATGAGCTTCCTCTCATAGATCCTATAAGTGAGGAGGATGAAGAAGTGATAGTGAAGAATTCCTCTGAGAAGAGTGAAGAAGAGGATTCTTCCAAGGGCCACTATCCTTCTTAGGAGAAGAAATCTACTGTGATGACCAAGTCCAAGAGAAAGAACTTGATCAGGAAGAGCAAAAGGAAGGCAAAGAAGGCTCAAGAGATCAAGGCTACTTTTGATGCTAAGCAGAAACAAGTTTTTATCTCTGCAGGTTTCAAAGTAGTTAGGACTGAAGACATCAACCAAGACTCCTCAGCTAAGAGTCCTGGTTCTTGTTCAAATCATCTCAGTGCAAAGAAGAAGACTGAGCTGCTGTGTACCACTGCTGCACAGCCTGGACCATCAAACTCCAAGAACAGTTCACAGCCCAAAAGAACTGTCTCAGCATCTACCAAGATGAAGGTGGAGAAGGGATGTGACCAAAGCCAGTCTTGCTCTCATAAGGAGACTCCTTTGAAGAAGAAGATGTTATGTGTCATGTGTGAAAGTACCTCTCACATTGCTAAGGATTGCCCATACAATCCTAAAAGTACTATCCACATGACCAATACAAAGACTTCAAAGAGTTTCAAGAAGTCTCAAGCTTCGGAAGGAAAGTCTGTTTCCTTCGGAAGCTCCAAATCAAAGAAGAAGGTAAATGGAAAATTACCTTCGGAAGTAAAATTGGTCTCAGAAGAAAGGAGTTCTTCCGAAGCACTGAAGTCTGCTGCAGTGACTGTAGAATCTTCTGAAGGTTCAGTCATCAAAACTTGTGAAGTCCCAAAAGCTTCTAAAGTTTTGAAGGTCAAGTCCAAGACTCCAAAGGTGGTGTGGAAGTCTAAGAAAGACCAAATGACTGAAGTTTCTCCATCAACAACAGCTGAAGATCCCCCTAGTACAGCCATAGGATCTATTACTATTGCATTACCTTCTATTACACTTAGTGAGCCCAAGACAAGTAAGGCTTGGGTTTCCAAATGTAACTAATCATTTTCTTTGTGCAGGAACAGCTCAAGACAAGCAAGAATGTCTGGATAATTGATAGTGGCTGTTCCAGGACATGACAGGCAATAGGTCTCTACTCCATAATTTTGAGAGAATTGATGGAGGACCAGTTTCTTTTAAAGGAGATGAAGGTGGTTACATTTCTGTAAGGGGCAAGGTCACAAATGGTAAGCTCAGCATTGAGAAGGTAAACTTTGTTAAGGAGCTTGGGTACAATCTTCTGAGTGTATCCTAATTTTGTGATCAGAGTCATAACATGCTCTTTACTGAGCATGAGTGCATTGTTCTCAAGCCTGGAGTGGTCATTCCTCATGAGCATATCCTGCTCAGAGCCCCCAGGAAAGGGAACATGTACAAGATGGATTTGCAAGAAACATCTCCCTCTGGAGAAGTTTCATGCTTTCTATCTAAAGCAAATAATGATGAGTCTTTCCTATGGCATAAAAGAATGTGCCATGTAAACTTTAAGAACATGAATAAATTAATTAAACATGATTTGGTAACTGGAATGCCAAAGAAAGAGTTTACAAGTGATGATCATTGTGTTGCATGCCTGAAAGGGAAACAACATAAGGTATCTCACAAGCCTAAGGAAAGGAACTCCATCACTACTCCCCTACACTTGTTACATATGGATCTCTTTGGCCCCACCAGTGTAATGAGTATAGGAAGGACCTCTTATTTTTTAGTGATCACAGATGCTTTTACAAGATTCACTTGGGTTTTCTTTCTTAGAACTAAGGATGAAACCCCTGAGATTCTGAAGAATTTCATCTTAAAAGTTGAGAATCAAAGTGATCACAAGGTCAAAACCATAAGATGTGATCAAGGAACTGAATTTAAGAACCAAATCCTTGATACATTTTGTGATGAAAAGGGGTATTACAAGACAATATAGTGCTCCCAGGACTCCTCAGCAAAACGGAGTTGCTGAGAGGAGAAACAGGACACTAATTGAAGCTGCAAGAACTATGTTGTTTGACTCTAAACTGCCCATCACCTTCTGGGCAGAGGCAGTTAATACTGCTTGCTATGTGCAAAACAGAGTTTTAGTAGTTAAGACACATGGTAAGACTCCTTATGAACTTTGGCACAAGAGGAAACCTTTCATTGGTTTTCTCAGGTCATTTGGATGTCCATGCACCATCTTAAATACCAAGGATCAAATTGCCAAGTTTGCTGAGAAATCAGATGATGGACACTTCATTGGATACTCTTCCCAAGCTAAGGCTTATAGAGTATACAATCTCAGAACTAGAATTGTTGAGGAGTCAGCCAATGTGACTTTCAATGAACACACACCCTGTGTGGCTGGTTCTGGTCCTGATTGGCTATTTGATCTTGATTTAGTTACCAACTGTTTTAACAAATCTTGTGAGAATGTTTCAGGATCTGCAGAAAATCTAAATACAGGTGATCCTGATCCAAGATTTGAGCTAGGAAGACCCTCAACTCATACATCTTCAGCTCCAGTTGGAACCACTTCAGCAAATGAGGTCTCTATCAGCACTACAATGACAAATTCAGCTGATACATCTGGTATGCCTTCAAATTCCAGCTCAGAAGCTCCTCAAGAAGATAAAGATACCTCAATTGTAGAAGACAACAATGGTGATGGTGATAGTGATCAGGAATTCCTTGATGCTAATAACCACACCATAGATGACAACATCAATGATGTCACACACTCATTGGATCAAGTTAATCTTGATAAGTGTGGTAATGTGGAGGGTGAATCATCTATGCCAGATCTAAATTTCTCAAATTTGGATCTTTCTCAGCAACTTGTTGTGATCCCTCAGCTAAGGATCCACAAGTCTCACCCCACCACAAACATCATTGGAGATGTTGTCACAAGGGTAAGAACAAGAGGACAAACCCATGAAGCAAATTTTTGTCTTCACTCTTGTTTCTTATCTCAGATAGTGCCAAAGAAAGTTGATGAAACTCTAAAGGATGGAAGTTGGGTTGAAGCTATACAACAAGAGCTGCTTCAATTCAAAAGGCAGAAAGTTTGGAATCTTTGTCCTCTTCCTCATGGGAAGACTACCATTGGAACCAAATGGGTTTTCAGAAATAAGAAGGATGATAGAGGAATTATCATCAAGAACAAGGCAAGACTAGTTGTTCAAGGATACACACAAAAAGAAGGGATTGACTACACTGATGTCTTTGCTCCTGTGGCAAGATTAGAAGCTGTTAGGATATTCCTAGCATTTGCTGCATCCAAGAACTTCAAGGTCTTTCAACTTGATGTAAAGTGTGCTTTCTTATATGGAGTTATTGATAAAGAAGTCTATGTCAAACAGCCACCTGGTTTTGTAGACCCTGATCATCCTGATTATGTCTGCAAGCCTGACAAAGCTCTTTATGGGCTGCATCAGGCACCCAGGAAGTGGTATGAGACAATGTCTGAGTATCTTTGTAAACATGGATACAGGAGAGGTACTATAGATGGAACTCTCTTCATCAAAGGACAGGGAAATGACTTGAGAGGTACTATAATGGAGGTTAAGTTTGAACAACCTGAGACACCTCAACCCGGACATCCAGCTGAGCCTCAGCAAACTTCATCTTCTGATTCAAGGCAGGGTCAAACTCCCTCTTCTTCTGAACCTGTGAGGGAGGAACACCCAACTGAGAAAGACAATGATGATCAACAAGGTGCTGCAGACCAGTCTTCTCAATTAAAGTCATCAAAGAGGAAGAAGAGAATGGCTTCTAAACCAAAGACAAAGAAGAAGAAGCCTAAGTCATCTACCTCTACACCTCAGGCTGAATCAGATCAACCTGAGGAAGTGCATGATGAGGCAGCCCAATCAACTCCAATGCAAGTGGCTCCTCTAACAACTGAGACACCCATCTTGTCCTGGACTTACTCTACCAATCCAGAAAGATGGCATGTAATCAGAGATCAAGGTGTTGAGAATGTCTACTCTTGGCAAGACATAATCAACTTACCTCGGCATGATCTCTTTGAGATGAGAAGATACTATGAAGGTCTTGATGATCCTGACCATCTAATGAAGAAAGGAATGGTCATGATTGTACTGAAGACCACCAATATCCAAAGATCTTCTAAGTGTTTTGGTAGCATCAGCCTAGGGGGAGTTTGTAAGGATTCCTTAAGTCTGATGCAACCCAAAACATCCAATGTGTCTCTGCAACATGCACTAAGTACTGAAGTAAAGAATGCTTCGGAAGTTTTACACAATGCACTAGAAAAATACTCTAAGTGTAAAATCTTTCGAAGCCAAGACCAATATATTCCGAAGCCAAACATGAAGTCTTCCGAAGCCTCAGAGACAAAGTCTTCCGAAGCTTCAACCTATGAAGACAGATTTCTTCCGAAGACTTTTAGTATACATGCTTTATCTGATGTACTTTTCCTTAAAGCTGGACACCTTTCCGCTACATCTCTGTAATGTCACCAACTTACAAGAGTTGGTGAAAAGGTCCATGCTTTTGGTAACTGTACATTGAGGTCTTGAGTCTGTAACTTTCTACTTTATGTACTTTATCCTTTTTGTAATATATAAGGATGTGAGCTATGGCATGACATAGTCACAAGGTCAAAAGGCAGATATGCCTTTTGATCCTACAATTGATTTTGTTAGTGTCTAGTCAATTGTATCCAGCTGACTTTCAAAGTATAGTCGGCTGTAGGTTGTAGTATAAGTATTCCAAGTTCTTGTATCTTTCTTTATGCTTTGTAACACTTGTAAAAGAACTTGAGAAAGCAATATACTACCTCCTTGAAACCCAACTCTCTTGTTCTGTCTCTTTACTTTACTTGTGTTCTTTGTATCAACTTGGTTAATCCAGTTCACTGTTTGATCAAAGTTTAGTTGTTCTTCTCATTGTGTTGTTGTGTTGTAATTTGTTCAAGCCCAGCTTTACAACCAAACCTAACGACGTACACATAGAATCTTGTCGGAATATATTCATCCAAGGGCCCGTTCCTGGCCACTGTTGGTACTAACTAGTATACCAACAAACAAGGGTGGGGGTGTCAACCCAGTAGTACTACCAATATGTGACATCCGTCACCATAAGGTCCGTCAATTAACATGATTGCACGTTATCTATTCTTTGATCGATCATTCCTCATCCTTATTTGACTCTTTATGTGGATATCATGTGTGCATTATTATCGTTGTGTGTGTATTCGTTATAACCATATGTTAACCTTAAAATACTTTTAAAACTTTCATTTTCAAAAACGTCAAATATATCATTTTATATATATATTAAATGTTTTTAACATAACCATTTCTTAAGTCATAACAACATTAAATGTACTTTTGCAATTAAAATAAAACATCTAATAAAGTCGTTTTTCAACCAAACCAAATTTGGGAAAACTCGGGGGTTAAGTGCAGGGACTAAACTTGTAATTTTGTAAACTTGGGCTGGGTATAAATACCCCTTACCAGCCCTAATCTTCATTTTTTCACCATCTTCTTCATCTTCATCCTCTACACACACAAAATCACCATTTTAGCACCAAATCCAACCCGAGAGGTCTTGTTCTCTTCGTCTAGACACTGTCTACAGCTTAGACTACTCCTTTCTAGCAGGTAGTTGTCTTTGGTTGTCCATTTTCTAGCCTTTTCACGGCTGTCCAAAACTAGGGTTTCGGGTGTTCGGGTTCAACCCGAACACACAAGGTCGTATGGGTGCGTGTGAGGTCTTCTTGCTTGTGTTTCATGTTTGTGTATGTTTGTTGAGTGTTTCTGGAGGTCCTTATGGTGTAAAACCCGTGTTTAGAGCAGCTCGGGGGCTGCTCATCCCGACCACAGTCGCGATTCTGCAGATCAGGCGACTGGGTCAACCATGCGATTGACCCGTGCGACTGAGTGGGTCGTGCGACTGAATCATGCGTTTGAGTCAATCGCGCGACTGAGTTGTGCGACTAGGCATGTCGTGCCACTGAGTTGTGCGACTGAGTGCCTGTATGCGATTGAGTCATGCGTGCGAATGAGTGTATGCGATTGAGTCATGCGATTGAGTGATTGTGTGCGATTGAGTCAGGTGACCGACTGAGTATGTGCGAATGTGCGTGATTCGCACGACTGGAGTCCAATCGCACGAATGAAGGTTCAATCGTACGAAAGTAGCTAATTCGCACGACTGAAGGTTGATTCGTGTGTATGGAGGTTGAGTCGTGCGATTGGGTGTTGTGTGGTACGACTGAATGCCAGTCATACGATTGGAGGTTCAATCGTACGAATGAAGCTGATTCGCACGATTGAGGGTTGATTCGTACGAATGGAGGTGAGTCGTGCGTCTGACCTTGTTATGCGACTGAAATTGTTGTGATTGATCCCCTTGTGCATGGTGTGAGTATGACGTGTGATGTTGAGGTAACATTAACACAATAAGCCATTGTTCGGCCACAAAGATTAAAGTCAACGCGAAAAAGGGCACAAATACTATTCTAAACAAATTAAACTAACGCTTTACAACGATCAAACGACTTATAACTATTGACACATATTCAATACTTCTTCAATAACAATGAGACTTTTACTTAAATATCATCATCAATGGCGACAATGTCTTGTACTTGGATCTACATAAGATCTAGTACGTGTGTCAGTCTGTATGTGTTATACGCGACCCAGCCGATACGACCCGAACCGACCCATCATTATTACGCGCTTATCATATCATATCATTAATGCTATACAATAACTGTCAACAGGTGTTTGACTGTTTATTTGCATTCAACATTTGGGATACATTGCTCATACATACTTACCACCTAACAAGTGAGTTTCGTGGCCCCTTTTTACGCTTATACAATATTTCAATCCTTTACAACTTGGGGGAAAAGTATGCTTACTCATTTTCAATGCTGTACAACTTACATACATTTTACATACAAGAAATCAACGTGATACTGTGTTGCAAGTACTATTTGATACATGCTTGGGTCTGCTGTGTGGTTCTATCTTTGCAACTATTTAATTCCAGTGTGGGAACCGACGGTTAGGTATTGGTAGTACTACTGGGTTGACACCCCCACCCTCGTTCGATGGTATACTAGTTGGTACCATCAGTGGCCAGGAACGGGCCCTAGGGTGAATATATGCCGACAATTTCTTTGTGTACGTCGCTAGGTTTGGTTGCAAAGCTCATGTCATGTGATATTTACTTGTGTATATAACTGTATTCACGGTATTCCATTACGCTTACATTATACAGCATCACTTACATTTTATTACATAAACCTGCGAGCTCACCAACAATTATGTTGACCGTTTTAAGCATATCTTTTCAGGTGATCATGCAAGTCCAGGAATCTAGGTGTGCTGCCTTAGTGGAGACCCTAGGATGCATTTTTGGGACTTAACATGTTTTGATAAACAATCTTTTGAAGAATGTTAACGCTTGTAAACAATTATCAACTTTTGAAACTTGTTCCCGGGTTGTGGGAATTGATATTTACAATTTCATCTTATGTGATTATGTGTATCTTCATCATGTTATGCTTATGGCTATGTTGTCGTGAACTTTGACTAAACACGACACAAGTCCCCTTGTTGTCGGGTGTCGTCATGACACGCTTGTCATCATTTATTTATATTGCATCTCTATCGCTTACCATGTGTTATGACGATCCCGGTCTCGTTACATCCCCGTGTTTCCGCTTTTAGCGGGGGTGTGACAGATTGGTATCAGAGCCATTGGTTATAGAGAATTAGGCAATACGCTTGACCTAGACTATAACCTAGGAACCTTCATGTAGATTTGCATGCTAGGACTCTGTATGCATATTATATCTCGTGTATGTGTTCCTCGCTGCTTGGTTTGTTCATCTATTTGTTATGTGATCTTTCCACCCTATGAGAGAGCCCTTGTGCTCACTCTTTTACGGGGATGCTTCTATTAAATCTTCCGTTCCCTCTGCGCGCTGAGTTAGTTTATCAGATCCGGGTATTAAACCCGAAGAGATCTTCACAGATCATGCTATTGCGCTTGACCTTGGACATTGAGATTAACCCTGAAGAGGCTATGTCTGAAACCTCGAAAGAGGAAGGAATTAGACAACCTCCGCTAGACTAAACGTGATTGTATACGTGGATTTACAACTGTTGTGATGGATTATCATTGAAACATTATCAATTCATGGTGTGAGAACTGCACGAATTGCATGCGATGTGTGATGACAATAAGTGTGATATTAACATGAAATACTGGACATGATGAGTGTTATGGATATACACTTTCAATTGATTTAAGCTTATGTGTTTACTCTTTTCTGATTAGAACATGCCGCCTCGAAGAGTTACCCGTAGCAATAGTGGCGGGAGTGAAGCCCCAAGGGGCATAGGCCGAGGCAGAGGCAGAGCACCAAGAGCAAATGATGCTCCTGCCAGTAACAGTCAAGGAACAGGGAACGCCGACATGGCAGCCCTGATCGCTCAGCAATTGGCCGCACTAATTCCTACTATCGTGGCCCAAGTGAGCGACGCACTCCAACAACACCACCCTCACGGGGATGGTGGCAACGATGATGGAGCCCAAGGTGGGATCGAAACTGAGACGGGAAACGGGAACCCGACTGGAAACGAGAGCAACCAGGAGACCGGGAATGGTGGTACTGCCGGTATTGAGACTGGAGTTGTTAATGCTCGTCGGGGATGTTCATACAAGGAGTTTGTGGCTTGTAAACCGAGGGAATTCGATGGGAAAGGTGGGGCGATAGCCCTAACCAGGTGGTTGGAAAAGATGGAGGCAGTGATTGATATTAGTGAGTGCCTCGACAGTCAAAGAATCAAGTATGCCACTTGTTCACTACAAGGTAAGGCCCTAACCTGGTGGAACACCCAGGTTCAAGCAAGAGGAAGAGAATCTGCGATGCAGATGTCGTGGGATGAGTTCAAGGCGTTGATCACCGAGGAATACTGCCCTCTCAACGAGATGCAGAAGTTAGAGCATGAGTTCTGGAATCATGCCATGGTGGGGGCAGGGCATGCAGCTTATACTGATCGTTTTCACGAGCTGGCAAGATTGGTTCCGCACTTAGTCACACCGGAATCAAAGAGGATTGAAAGGTACATTTGGGGACTCGCGCCTCAAATTAGAGCAATGGTCACAGCCGCTGCTCCTCCTACTATTCAGAGCGCAATTCTGAAAGCTGGCGCTTTGACTGATGAGATGGTTAGAACTGGGGTTTTGGGCAGAGGAGCCGAGAACAGAAAGGATGTTGGGGAATCGAGTCGGTCGAGTGCCGGAAAGTTTGAGAAAAGGACTAAACCGACCAGGAATTTTGTGGCCGTGTCTCAGGCCAGGAGAGAGTATGTGGGGCCGCACCCCAAATGTGACAGGTGCAATTATCATTATCCCCCAGGGACGCAGTGCCGAGTGTGCGCGAACTGTAGGCGCCCGGGTCATTTGGCGAGAGATTGCAGAACTGCGCCGAACCTTGTAGCACCCGTCAACGCGGTTAACCCCGCCGGGAATGCAAGGGCTTGCTTTGAGTGTGGGAGCCCTGATCATTACAGAATTATGTGCCCCAGGCTGAATCGGGCACCGGGTCAACAGGGCAACAACCAGCAGCAGGTGATGGCCATAGCTGAGAATCAAGGCCCGAATGCTCAGGGGAATGCAGCTCGGGGACGTGCATTCGTCATTGGAGCCAATGATGCTCGTCAGGACCCGAATGTTGTCACGGGTACGCACTTACTCAATCATCACTTCACATCTATATTATTTGATACTGGGGCAGACAGTAGTTTTATATCTTCCAAGTTTGTGCAATTGCTTGATTTGAGTCCTAGTAGGCTAGAAACTAGCTACTCTGTAGAGATGGCCAATGGTAGGGTTGTTCAGGTCGATGAGATCATTAGGAAGTGTTCGTTAACGCTGGAGGATCATACCTTTGAGATAGATTTAATACCCTTTGAGTTAGGAAGCTTTGATGTGATTGTGGGTATGGATTGGTTGTCGCAAAATGGAGCAGAGATTATCTTTCGAGACAAAGTAGTACGTATCCCTATGCCAAATGGGGAAGTACTCAAAATTCAGGGAGAACGACCGGGTAAGAACTTAAAGCTTATTTCCTGCATGAAAGCACGCCAGAGTTTATGAAAGCAGTGCTACGCTTTTCTGGCTCATGTGGTTGAAAAGAAAGACGAAGACAGGAAACTGGTGGATATTCCGGTGGTACGGGATTACCCAGAAGTATTTCCAGATGACTTGTCTGGTTTGCCTCCTCCACGACAGGTGGAATTCCGTATTGAGTTGGTTCCTAGAGCTACACCGGCAGCAAAAACGCCATATCGACTAGCGCCATCCGAAATGCAAGAGTTGTCTAGTCAGTTACAGGAACTACTGGAGAAGGGTTTTATTCGACCGAGTCATTCACCGTGGGGAGCGCCGGTACTATTTGTCAAGAAGAAGGATGGATCGTTTCGTATGTGCATCGATTACCGTGAACTGAACAAGTTGACGGTGAAGAACCGATATCCTCTCCCCAGGATCAACGATTTATTTGACCAGCTGCAAGGAGCTTCGTATTTTTCAAAGATCGTTTTTCGTTCTGGTTATCATCAGCTAAGGGTTTTCGAGGACGACATACCGAAGACTGCGTTCAGGACTCGTTATGGGCACTATGAGTTCTTGGTCATGTCGTTCGGGTTGACCAACGCACCAGCTGTGTTCATGGATCTAATGAATCGGGTGTGCAAACCTTATTTGGATAAGTTCGTGATCGTGTTCATAGACGATATACTTATCTACTCCCGATCAAAAGAGGTTCATGAAGAACATCTTCGGGCAATTCTGGAACTGCTACGCGAAGAGAAACTTTTCGCCAAGTTCTCAAAATGTGAGTTTTGGTTGCGAGAAGTGATGTTTTTGGGTCATGTGGTTAATGAGAACGGGATTCACGTAGATCCCGGCAAGATCGAAGCGGTGAAGAAGTGGGATACGCCCCAGACACCATCAGAGATACAACAATTCTTGGGATTGGCCGGTTATTATCGTCGCTTCATCGCGAATTTCTCAAAGATCGCGCAACCATTAACCCTGCTTACTCAGAAAGACAAGAAGTTTGACTGGGGGTATGCATAAGAACAAGCGTTCCAAACGTTGAAAGAGAAGTTGTGCAACGCGCCAATATTGTCTCTCCCAGACGGAACCGATGATTTTGTGGTTTACTGCGATGCGTCACATCAAGGATTGGGATGTGTACTAATGCAGAAGGATAAGGTGATTGCCTACGCTTCGCGACAGCTTAAAGTGCACGAAAAGAACTACACCACTCATGATCTTGAGTTGGGCGCTGTAGTATTTGCACTCAAAATTTGGAGTCATTACCTGTATGGCACCAAATGCATCATCTTCACTGATCATAAGAGCCTCCAACATATTTTGGATCAAAAGGAACTTAACATGCGCCAACGACGTTGGGTAGAGCTTCTTAGCGATTACGATTGTGAAATCCGGTATCATCCGGGGAAAGCTAACGTGGTGGCTGATGTTTTAAGCCGTAAAGAACGTGTGAAACCACTGCGTGCACGAGCGTTGGGATTGACCATCCAAACCAACTTGAAAGCTCAGATTCAAATTTCACAAAGTGAGGCCTTGAAAGAAGAAAACCTTGCGGGAGAATAATTCCGAGGGTTAGACAAACAGATGATTCGCAAGGATGACGGTATACAGTACTTCATGGATTGCATATGGGTACCCAAATGGGGAGGTGTTCGAACCTTAGTCATGGATGAAGCCCACAAGACGCGATATTCTATTCATCCTGGTGCAGACAAGATGTATCATGATCTCAAGGATCTATACTGGTGGCCAGGCATGAAGAAAGACATTGCCTTATACGTCAGCCGATGCTTGACGTGTTCGAAAGTCAAAGCTGAACATCAGAAACCATCGGGATTATTACAGCAACCTGAAATTCCCGAGTGGAAATGGGAGAACATAGCTATGGATTTCATTACCAAACTCCCTAGAACAAGCAGCTGTCATGACTCGATATGGGTCATTGTTCATCGAATGACAAAGTCCGCACACTTCTTGCCTATCCGAGAAGATTATAAGATGGATAAGTTGGCAAGATTGTACATCAAAGAGGTCGTGACACGGCACGGGGTGCCGGTGTCAATCATATTCGACCATGATAGCAGATTTACTTCACGTTTTTGGCAGACACTACAGAAAGCGATGGGCACTCGGTTAGACATGAGTACAGCCTATCATCCTCAAACAGATGGCCAAAGTGAACGAACTATACAGACGCTAGAAGACATGTTGAGAGCGTGTGTAATCGATTTTGGTGGTAGTTGGGATGCTCATCTACCGTTGATTGAGTTCTCCTACAACAACAGCTACCATACAAGCATTGGATGTGCTCCATTTGAAGCGTTGTATGGAAGGAAATGCAGATCTCCCGTTTGTTGGGCCGAAATTGGTGAAAGTCAACTAACAGGCCCAAAGATCATTCAAGAAACAACAGACAAGATTTTCCAAATCAAAGATCGACTTAAAGCCGCGCGAGATCGTCAAAAGAGCTATGCCGACAATCGTCGGAAGCCTCTAGAATTCAATGTTGGGGATCGTGTGTTACTCAAAGTCTCCCCTTGGAAAGGAGTCGTGCGATTCGGAAAGAAAGGGAAGTTAGCCCCAAGATACGTTGGACCATTCGAGATCACTGAAAGGATCGGTTCCAGTGGCTTACCGGTTAAGGTTGCCACAAGAGCTTAGCGGTGTGCATGATACTTTTCACGTGTCCAACCTCAAGAAGTGTTTGGCCGATGAATCCCTTCACGTGCCAATTGAGGAAATCAAGATTGACGAAAAGCTTCATTTTGTTGAGGAACCCATTGAGATCATGGATCGAAAGGTCAAGCAACTGAAGCGCTGTAGGATACCTATTGTTCGCGTAAGGTGGAATTCAAAACGAGGGCCAGAGTTTACCTAGGAACGTGAATATCAGATGAAACTCAAATATCCACATCTTTTCGAGGATGACACTCTTGGACCTAACTCTAGCTGAATTTCGGGACGAAATTCTCTCAACTGGGGGATACTGTGACATCCGTCACCATAAGGTCCGTCAATTAACGTGATTGCACGTTATCTATTCTTTGATCGATCATTCCTCATCCTTATTTGACTCTTTATGTGGATATCATGTGTGTATTATTATCGTTGTGTGTGTATTCCTTATAACCATATGTTAACCTTAAAAGACTTTTAAAACTTTCATTTTCGAAAACGTCAAATATATCATTTTATATATATATTAAATGTTTTTAACATAACCATTTCTTAAGTCATAACAACATTAAATGTACTTTTGCAATTAAAATAAAACATCTAATAAAGTCGTTTTTCAACCGAACCAAATTTGGGAAAACTCGGGGGTTAAGTGCAGGGACTAAACTTGTAATTTTGTAAACTTGGGCTGGGTATAAATACCCCTTACCAGCCCTAATCTTCATTTTTTTCACCATCTTCTTCATCTTCATCCTCTACACACACAAAATCACCATTTTAGCACCAAATTCAACCCGAGAGGTCTTGTTCTCTTCGTCTAGACATCGTCTACAGCTTAGACTACTCCTTTCTAGCAGGTAGTTGTCTTTGGTTGTCCGTTTTCTAGCCTTTTCACGGCTGTCCAAAACTAGGGTTTCGGGTGTTCGGGTTCAACCCGAACAGACAAGGTCGTATGGGTGCGTGTGAGGTCTTCTTGCTTGTGTTTCATGTTTGTGTATGTTTGTTGAGTGTTTCTGGAGGTCCTTGTGGTGTAAAACCCGTGTTTAGAGCAGCTCGGGGGCTGCTCATCCCGACCACAGTCGCGATTCTGCAGATCAGGCGACTGGGTCAACCATGCGATTGAGCCGTGCGACTGAGTGGGTCGTGCGACTGAATCATGCGTTTGAGTCAATCGCGCGACTGAGTTGTGCGACTAGGCATGTCGTGCGACTGAGTGCCTGTATGCGATTGAGTCATGCGTGCGAATGAGTGTATGCGATTGAGTCATGCGATTGAGTGATTGTGTGCGATTGAGTCAGGTGACCGACTGAGTATGTGCGAATGTGCGTGATTCGCACGACTGGAGTCCAATCACACGAATGAAGGTTCAATCGTACGAAAGTAGCTAATTCGCACGACTGAAGGTTGATTCGTGCGTATGGAGGTTGAGTCGTGCGATTGGGTGTTGTGTGGTACGACTGAATGCCAGTCATACGAATGGAGGTTCAATCGTACGAAGGAAGCTGATTCGCACGATTGAGGGTTGATTCGTACGAATGGAGGTGAGTCGTGCGTCTGGCCTTGTTATGCGACTGAAATTGTTGTGATTGATCCCCTTGTGCATGGTGTGAGTATGACGTGTGATGTTGAGGTAACATTAACACAATAAGCCATTGTTCGGCCACAAAGATTAAAGTCAACACGAAAAAGGGCACAAATACTATTCTAAACAAATTAAACTAACGCTTTACAACGATCAAACGACTTATAACTATTGACACATATTCAATACTTCTTCAATAACAATGAGACTTTTACTTAAATATCATCATCAATGGCGACAATGTCTTGTACTTGGATCTACATAAGATCTAGTACGTGTGTCAGTCTGTATGTGTTATACGCGACCCAGCCGATACGACCCGAACCGACCCATCATTATTACGCGCTTATCATATCATATCATTAATGCTATACAATAACTGTCAACAGGTGTTTGACTGTTTATTTGCATTCAACATTTGGGATACATTGCTCATACATACTTACCACCTAACAAGTGAGTTTCGTGGCCCCTTTTTACGCTTATACAATATTTCAATCCTTTACAACTTGGGGGAAAAGTATGCTTACTCATTTTCAATGCTGTACAACTTACATACATTTTACATACAAGAAATCAACGTGATACTGTGTTGCAAGTACTATTTGATACATGCTTGGGTCTGCTGTGTGGTTCTATCTTTGCAACTATTTAATTCCAGTGTGGGAACCGACGGTTAGGTATTGGTAGTACTACTGGGTTGACACCCCCACCCTCGTTCGATGGTATACTAGTTGGTACCATCAGTGGCCAGGAACGGGCCCTAGGGTGAATATATGCCGACAATTTCTTTGTGTACGTCGCTAGGTTTGGTTGCAAAGCTCATGTCATGTGATATTTACTTGTGTATATAACTGTATTCACGGTATTCCATTACGCTTACATTATACAGCATCACTTACATTTTATTACATAAACCTGCGAGCTCACCAACAATTATGTTGACCGTTTTAAGCATATCTTTTCAGGTGATCATGCAAGTCCAGGAATCTAGGTGTGCTGCCTTAGTGGAGACCCTAGGATGCATTTTTGGGACTTAACATGTTTTGATAAACAATCTTTTGAAGAATGTTAACGCTTGTAAACAATTATCAACTTTTGAAACTTGTTCCCGGGTTGTGGGAATTGATATTTACAATTTCATCTTATGTGATTATGTGTATCTTCATCATGTTATGCTTATGGCTATGTTGTCGTGAACTTTGACTAAACACGACACAAGTCCCCTTGTTGTCGGGTGTCGTCATGACACGCTTGTCATCATTTATTTATATTGCATCTCTATCGCTTACCATGTGTTATGACGATCCCGGTCTCGTTACATCCCCGTGTTTCCGCTTTTAGCAGGGGTGTGACACAATACCTATCCGTCGGTACCAACACCGGAATTAAATGGTTGTAAAAAAAGTACCACACAGCGAACTCAAGCATGTATTGAATAAGTACCCACAAAACAGTAACACGTTGATTCCAAGTATGTAAATTGTATGTAAGTTGTACAGCACAAAGAAAATGGGTGAGCATACTTTTCCCCCATGTTTGTATATGATTGAAATGTTGTATAAGCATAAAAAGGGGCCACGAAACTCACTTGTTAAGTGGTAAGTATGAATGATCAAAGTTTTCAAATGTTGTATGCAGTAAACGGTCAAACACCTATTGACAGTTATTGTTAAGCATTAATGATATGTATAAAGTAAATAGTAACATTCGGTCGGTTCGGGTTGTATCGGTTCGGTCGCGTGTAACACACACAAGCAGACACACGTATTAGATCTTATGTAGATCCAAGTACCAGAAAATCGTCATCATTGCCGATGATATTTGTGTAAAAGTTCCATTGTTATTAGAGAAGTATTTGGTAAATATTAGTAGTTACGAATCGGTTGTTGATAATTGTAAAATGTTAAGTTGATTTGATTTGGAATAACATTGGTAAGTTTGATAGTGTTAACTTTAACATTGTCATAGCAATGACAACCGTGTCGATGTCACCTTAACATCACACGACATACACACACCAAACACAAGAAGGAATTCACACACAGCAACTTTAGTCGCACAACAGGACCAGACGCACGACTAAACACTCCATCTGCCCGAATCAACCCTCATTCGTACGAATCAGCTTCATTCGTACGATTGAACCTTCATTCGTGTGACTCAGCATTCAGTCGTACCACACAGCACCCAATCGCACGACTCGACATCCATACGCATGAATCAACCTTCATTCGTACGAATCAGCTTCATTCGTACGAATGAACCTCCATTCGTGCGACTGGCATTAATTCATGCGATACACACACAATCGCACACATTCATTCGGTCGCAAGAGTCAATCGTACGCATACACACAGTCGCACGACTCAGTCGCATGACACACCCAGTCGCGCAACTCAGTCGCACGAGAGACATAGTCGCACGACACACGCAGTCGCACGGCTCAGCCGCACGGCAGACCCAGTCGTCAGAATAGCAGATTCGTGACTGCAGAAGTGCAGAGCAGCCTTCGGCTGGTCTGTGCATGAGATTTACACCACAAGGACTTCCAGAAACACATTTCAAACACACCTAAATAAGAAGAACACGCAGAAAGACATCACACGCACCCACACGACCTCATGTGCTCGGGTTTGCCCCGAGCACCCGAAACCCTAAAAGGATAGCAGTAAACAAGCAAGAAGAGGGACGACCAAGGTCGTCTACCTGGAAGAAAGGAGTAGACTCAGCTGTAGCCGAGGTTTTGCTGGTGAAGACGCGAAGAAACGGGGCGGTTCGGTGCAAGGAGGAGGAGAAAAAGTGGAGAAGAAGAAGATGAAGAAGAAGATGTAATGGAGGCTAGGGCTGGAAATGGGGTTTATATACCCAGCCCTAGTTTGGAAAAATGTCACATTTGGTCCCTGCACTTTGCCCCCGAGTTCCCAAATTTGTTTCGGTTGAAAACGACTTTAATAGGCTAGTTATATTAATGATAAAAATGTAATTAATGATATTGGTAACTTAATAATGGTTTTATTAATGACAATAATATTATGGTATATTTAGTGATAACGATGATGAAAATTGTAAAAGTTTTAAGGATAGCATACGTTTACGATGAGAGCACAAGCATAAAGATGATAAAGCAAGAATGATATCCACACGAATAGTTTATAAGGATGAGGAATGAACGTTTGAGAAAAGCTAACGGAAACCACGTTAATTGACGGACCTTTAGGTGACGGATGTCACAGTATCCCCCAGTTGAGAGAATTTCGTCCCGAAATTCAGCTGGAGTCAGGTCCAAGAGTGTCATCCTCGAATAGATGTGGATATTTGAGTTTCATCTGGTCTTCCCGTTCCCATGTAAACTCTGGCCCTCGCTTTGAATTCCATCTCACGTGGACAATTAGTATTCTACTGCGCTTCAATTGCTTGACCTTTCGATCCATGATTTCAATGGGTTCCTTAACAAAATGAAGCTTTTTGTCAATTTTGATGTCCTCAATTGGTAGTGAAGGGATTCGTCAACCAAACACCTCTTGAGGTTCGACACGTGGAAAGTATCATGTACGCCGCTGAGTTCTTGTGGTAACCTTAATCGGTAAGCCACTGGACCGATTCTTTCTGTAATCTCGAATGGTCCTACATATCTTGGGGCTAACTTCCCTTTCTTTCCAAACCGAACAATTCCTTTCCAAGGAGAGACCTTGAGTAGAACTTGATCCCCAACGTTAAATTCTAAAGGCTTCCGACGGTTGTCTGCATAGCTCTTTTGGCGATCTCTGGCATCTTTTAGTCTATCTTTGATTTGGAAAATCTTGTCGGTTGTTTCTTGAATGACCTCTGGGCCTGTTAACTGACTTTCACCAATCTCGACCCAACAAACGGGTGATCTACATTTCCTTCCATACAACGCTTCGAACGGAGCACACCCAATGCTGATATGGTAGATGTTGTTGTAAGAGAACTCGATCAGCGATAGGTGAGCGTCCCAACTACCACCAAAGTCGATTACACACACCCTCAGCATGTCTTCTAGCGTTTGTATAGTTCGTTCACTTTGGCCATCTGTCTGAGGGTGATAGGCGGTACTCATATCTAATCGAGTGCTTATCGCTTTCTGTAGTGTCTGCCAAAATCGTGAAGTAAATCGGCTGTCACGGTCGGATATAATCGACACCGGTACTCCGTGTCTTGTCACGACCTCCTTGATGTACAATCTCGCCAACTTATCCATTTTGTAGTCTTCTCGGATCGGCAAGAAATGAGCTGACTTCGTCATCCGATCCACTACGACCCATATCGAGTCATGCCCGCTGCTCATTCTAGGGAGTTTGGTAATAAATTTCTATGTTCTCCCATTTTCACTCGGGAATCTCAGGTTGCTGTAATAATCCCGATGGTTTCTGATGTTCAGCTTTAACTTTTGAGCATGTTAAGCATCTGCTTACGTACATTGCAATGTCTTTCTTCATGCCTGGCCACCAGTACAGATCCTTAAGATCGTGGTACATCTTGTCTGCACCAGGATGAACTGAATATCGTGTCTTGTATGCTTCATCCATGACTAAAGTACGTACACCTCCCCATCTGGGTACCCATATACGATCCATGAAGTACTGTATACCATCATCCTTGCAACTCATTTGTTTATCCAACCCTCAGAATTCTTCTCCCACAAGGTTTTCTTCTTTCAATGCCTCACTTTGTGCAATTTGGATCTGAGCTTTCAAATTCGTTTGAATAGTCAGTCCCAACGCTCGAGCACGTAGTGGTTTCGCACGTTCTTTGCGGCTTAAAGCATCAGCCACCACGTTAGCTTTCCCCGGATGATACCGGATTTCACAATTGTAGTCACTAAGAAGCTCTACCCAACGTCGTTGACGCATATTAAGTTCCTTTTGATCCAGGATATGTTGGAGGCTCTTATGATCTGTGTAGATGATGCATTTGGTTCCATATAGGTAATGCCTCCATATCTTAAGTGCAAATACTACAGCGCCCAACTCCAGATCATGAGTTGTATAGTTCTTTTCGTGCACCTTAAGTTGTTGTGAAGCATAGGCAATCACCTTATCCTTCTGCATTAGTACACATCCCAATCCTTGATGTGAAGCATCGCAGTATACCACAAGATCATCAATTCCGTCTGGGAGGGACAATATCGGTGCGTTGCACAACTTCTCTTTCAACGTTTGGAACGCTTGTTCTTGTGCATGTCCCCAATCAAACTTCTTGTCTTTCTGAGTCAGCAGTGTTAACGGTTGCGCGATCTTTGAAAAATTCGTGATAAAGCGATGATAGTAACCGGCCAATCCTAAGAATTGTCGTATCTCTGAAGGTGTCTGGGGTGCATCCCATTCTTCACTGCTTCGATCTTGCCGGGATCTACATGAATCCCATCCTTGTTAACCACATGACCCAAAAACTTCACTTCCCGCACCCCGAATTCACACTTCAAGAACTTGGCGAAAAGTTTCTCTTCCCGTAACAGTTCCAGTATTGCCCGAAGGTGTTCTTCATGATCTTCTTTCGATCGGGAGTAGATAAGTATATCGTCTATGAATATAATCACAAACTTATCCAGGTAAGGTTTACACACCCGATTCATTAGGTCCATAAACACTGCTGGTGCGTTAGTCAACCCGAACGGCATGACCAAGAACTCATAGTGTCCATAGCGAGTTCTAAACGCTGTTTTCAGTATGTCATCCTCAAAAACCCTTAGTTGATGATATCCAGAGCGAATGTCGATCTTCGAGAAATACGAAGCTCCTTGCAGCTGATCAAACAGATCGTCGATCCTGGGGAGAGGATATCGATTCTTCACAGTTAACTTGTTCAACTCACGATAATCGATACACATGCGAAACGACCCATCCTTCTTTTTGACAAATAATACCGGTGCTCCCCACGGTGAGTGACTCAGCCGAATAAAATCCTTCTCCAGTGGTTCCTGTAACTGACTAGATAACTCTTGCATTTCAGATGGTGCTAACCGATATGGCGTCTTTGCTACCGGTGTAGCTCCAGGAACCAACTCTATACGAAATTCCACCTGTCGTGGAGGAGGCAAACCGGACAAGTCATCAGGGAATACATCTGGGTAGTCCCGTACCACTGGAATATCTACTAATTTCCTCTCCTCTTCCTTCTTCTCTACCACATGAGCCAGAAATGCATAGCACTGCTTTCGTAAACTTCGGCGTGTTTTCATGCTAGAGATAAGCTATAAGTTTCTTCCTGATCGTTCTCCTTGAATCCTGAGTACCTCCCCGTTAGGCATGGAGATTCGTACTACTTTGTCCGACAGACAATCTCAGCTCCGTGTTTCGACAACCAATTCATTCCCACAATCACGTCGAAACTTCCTAACTCAAAGGGTATCAAGTCTATATCGAAGGCATGGTTCTCCAATATTATCAGGCACTTTCTAATGATTTCATCGGCTTGTACAACCCTACCGTTGGCCATTTCTACGGAGTAGCTAGTTTCTAGCCTACTAGGACTCAAATCTAGCAATTGCACAAACTCAGAAGATATAAAGCTATTGTCTGTTCCAGTATCAAATAATATAGATGCGAAGTGATTATTGAGTAAGTGCGTACTCATGACAACATTTGGGTCCTGACGGGCATCGTTGGCTCCAATGACAAATGCACGTTCCTGAGCAGCATTTCCTTGATTTGTCGGGCCTTGATTTCCAGCTATGGCCATTACCTGCTGCTGATTGTTCCCTTGTTGACCCGGCGCCCGATTCAGTCTAGGGCACATGTTTCTGTAGTGATCAGGGCCTCCACACTCATAACAGACCCTGGCATTCCCGGCGGGGTTAACCGCGTTAACCGGTGCCACCAGATTCGGCGCTACTCTGCAGTCTCTCGCTAGATGCCCCGGGCGTCTACAGTTCACACACACCCGGCACGGCATTCCTGGGGGATGATGGAAGTTGCACCTATCACACTTGGGGTGCGGCCCTACGTACTCTCTCTTGCCCTGCGTCACGTTCACAAAATTTCTGGTTGTCTTAGCCCTCTTGTCAAATTTCCCGGCACTCGATTGGCTCGTTTCTCCAACATCTTTTCTTTTCTCTGCTCCTCTACCCAAAACCCCTATTCTCACCATCTCGTCAGTTAGAGCGCCAGCCTTTAGAATTGCGCTCTGAATCGTTGGAGGAGCAGCTGCTGTTACCATTGCTCGGATTTGAGGCGCAAGTCCCCAAATATACCTCTCGATTCTTTTCGATTCCGGGGTCACTAGATGTGGAACAAGTCTTGCCAACTCGTGGAATCGATCAGTGTAAGCTGCATGCCCGGCCCCCACCATAGCATGATTCCAGAATTCATGCTCCAATTTCTGCATCTCGTTGAGGGGGCAGTATTCCTCGGTAATCAATGCCTTAAACTCATCCCACGACATCTGCATTGCCGATTCTCTTCCCCTAGCCTGAACCTGAGTGTTCCACCAAGTTAACGCCTTGCCCTTAATGAACACGTGGCATACTTGATTTTCTGGCTATCGAGGCACTCACTGATATAGGTCACTGCCTCCATTTTCTCCAGCCATCTGGTTAGGGCTACCGCTCCACCCTTCCCATCAAATTCTTTCGGTTTGCAGGCCACAAACTCCTTGTATGAACATCCCCGTCTTGTACTAACAACCCTAGTCTCATTTCCGGCTGTTCCACCATTCCCGGTCTCCTGATTACTCTCGTTCCCAGTCGGGTTCCCATTACCTACTTCAGTTTCAATCCCACCTTGACCTCTTTCTCCACCATCCTCATTATCATTGCCACCATCCCCGTGGGGGTGGTGTTGCTGAAGTGCATCGCTCACTTGGGCCACTATAGTCGGAATCAAGGTGGCCAGTTGTTGAGTGATCAAAGCTACCATATCAGAGTTTCCTGTTCCCTGATTATTACTGGCAGGGCCATCACTTGCTCTGGGTGCTCTACCCCTGCCTCTGCCTCTGCCCCTCGGGGCTTCACTTCCGCTACTATTACTGCGGGTAACTCTTCGAGGCGGCATTTTTTAATCATAAAAGTAGTAAACACATAAGCTTTAACCATTTCAAAGAATATTATCCATACCACTCATGAAACTCCAGCATTCCAAGTTAATATCACACTTATTGTTACCACACATCACATGCAAGTCGTGTAGTTCTTACACCATGAATTGGTAATGTCCCAACAATAGTCCATCATAACAATTGTAAATCCATGTATATAATCACGTTTAGTCTAGCGAAGGTTGTCTATCTCCTCCCCTTTCGAGGTTTCAGACATAACCTCCTCAGGGTCAATCTCAATGTCCGAGGTCAAGCGCAATAGCATGATCTGTGAAGATCTCTTCGGGTTCAATACCCGAATTTGATAAACCAACTCGGCGCGCAGAGGGAACGGAAGATCCAATAGAAGCATCCCATAAAGAGTGAGCACAAGGGCTCTCTCACAGGGTGAAAAGATCACAAAACAAATAGATAAACGAATAAAGTAAAGAGGAACACATACATGAGATATAAAATGCACACAGATCCTAGCATGCAAATCTACATGAAGGTTCCTAAGTTATAGTCTAGGTCAAGTGAATTATCTAGTTCTCTATAACCAATGGCTCTGATACCAATCTGTCACACCCCCGCTAAAAGCGGAAACACGAGGATGTAACGAGATGGGATCGTCATAACACATGGTAAGCAATAGAGATGCATTATAAGTAATGAGGACAAGCGTGTCATGACGACACCCGACACAAAAGGACAAGCGTGTCATGACGACACCCGACACAAAGGAGACTTGTGTTGTGTTTAGTCAATATTCATGACGACATAGCCATAAGCATAACATGATAAATGATTCACATAATCAAATGAAGATAACATTGTAATGTAATTCCCACAACCCGGGAACAAGTATCAAAAGGATGAAGTTGTTTAATCAGACTACAACAATGTTCCAAAATGAATGTTTGTCAAGTATGTTTAGTCTCAAAAATGCATCCTAGGGTCTCCACTAAGGCAGCACACCTAGATCTTCAATTAGCATAGTCACCTAAAAAGATATGCTCAAAATGGTCAACAAAATTGTTGGTGAGCTCGCAGGTTTAAATAGTAAATAAGTAATTGATGTTGTATAGTAAATGTTATGAAATACTGTGAATACAGTTATAAGTAAGCAAAATCATATGACAATGAGCTTTACAACCAAACCTAACGACGTACACACAGAATCTTGTCTGAATATATTCACCCAAGGGCCCGTTCCTGTCCACTGTTGGTACTAACTAGTATACCAACAAACAAGGGTGGGGGTGTCAACCCAGTAGTACTACCAACACCTATCCGTCGGTTCTAACATCGGAATTAAATGGTTGTAAAGAAAGTACCACATAGCGAACTCAAGCATGTATCGGATAAGTACCCACAAAACAGTAACACGTTGATTCCAAGTATGTAAATTGTATGTAAGTTGTACAGCACAAAGAAAATGGGTGAGCATACTTTTCCCCCATGTTTGTAAATGATTGAAATGTTGTATAAGCATAAAAAGGGGCCACGAAACTCACTTGTTAAGTGGTAAGTATGAATGATCAAAGTTTTCAAATGTTGTATGCAGTAAACGGTCAAACACCTATTGACAGTTATTGTTAAGCATTAATGATATGTATAAAGTAAATAGTAACGTTCGGTCGGTTCGGGTTGTATCGGTTCGGTCGCGTGTAACACACACAAGCAGACACACGTATTAGATCTTATGTAGATCCAAGTACTAGAAATCGTCGTCATTGCCGATGATATTTGTGTAAAAGTTCCATTGTTATTAGAGAAGTATTCGGTAAATATTAGTAGTTATGAATCGGTTGTTGATAATTGTAAAATGTTAAGTTGATTTGATTTGGAATAACATTGGTAAGTTTGGTAGTGTTAACTTTAACATTGTCATTAGCAATGGTAACCGTGTTGATGTCACCTTAACATCACACGACATACACACACCACACACAAGAAGGAATTCACACACAGCAACTTCAGTCGCACGACAGGACCAGACGCACGACTCAACACTCCATCCGCCCGAATCAACCCTCATTCGTACGAATCAACTTCATTCGTATGATTGAACCTTCATTCGTGCGACTCAGCATTCAGTCGTACCACACAACACCCAATCGCACGACTCGACATCCATACACATGAATCAACCTTCATTCATACGAATCAGCTTCATTCGTATGAATGAACCTCCATTCGTGCGACTGACATTCAGTCGTGCGATACACGCACAATCGCACACATTCATTCGGTCTCAAGACTCAATCGCACGCATACACACAGTCGCACGACACACCCAGTCGCACAACTCAGTCGCACGAGAGACACAGTCGCACGACTCAGTCGCACGACACACCCAGTCGCACGGCTCAGTCCCATGGCAGACCCAGTCGTCAGAATAGCAGATTCGTGACTGCAGAAGTGCAGAGCAGCCTTCGGCTGCTCCGTGCACGAGATTTACACCACAAGGACTTCTAGAAACACATTTCAAACACACCTAAATAAGAAGAACACGCAGAAAGACATCACACGCACCCACACGACCTCATGTGCTCGGGTTTGCCCCGAGCACCCGAAACCCTAAAAGGACAGTAGTAAACAAGCAAGAAAAGGGACGACCAAGGTCGTCTACCTGCAAAAAAGGAGTAGACTCAGCTGTAGCCGAGGTTTTGCTGGTGAAGACGCGAAGAAACGGGGCGGTTCGGTGCAAGGAGGAGGAGAAAAAGTGGAGAAAAAGAAGATGAAGAAGAAGATGTAATGGAGGCTAGGGCTGGAAATGGGGTTTATATACCCAGCCCTAGTTTGGCAAAATGTCACATTTGGTCCCTACACTTTGCCCCTGAGTTCCCAAATTTGTTTCGGTTGAAAACGACTTTAATAGGCTAGTTATATTAATGATAAAAATGTAATTAATGATATTGGTAACTTAAAAATGGTTTTATTAATGACAATAATATTATGGTATATTTAGTGATAACGATGATAAAAATTGTAAAAGTTTTAAGGATAGCATACGTTTACGATGAGAGCACAAGCATAAAGATGATAAAGCAAGAATGATATCCACACGAATAGTTTACAAAGATGAGGAATGAACGTTCGAGAAAAACTAACGGAAACCACGTTAATTGACGGACCTTTAGGTGACGGATGTCACACCTTTCTTTTCTTGATGAAGCAGATTTCCTTTTGACTTCAAATAGAGTAAATTGCCTTTTGACTTCAAAGCTTACACGTAGCCTGCCATTTTTTAACCCATGGATACATGTGGTACGCCATTTTAGTTATATAACCAATAACTAAATAGGTTGTATTCAAAAACATCTCATAATAGACTTAAAACAATAGATGATCAAAAGTGATTTCAAATAAAATAGATTACCAAAAAGTACATATCTCATAATAGATGACCAAAAACAATAGACACAAAAGTCCAATTCAAATGCCATTATCATAATGGTCTGCACAAAATAACATGCCATTCTTCTTCCGAATTCAATTGGGTTACATGCCATTCTCAAATGCAGTTGAGTTTATTGATATATTCAATTGCTATTCTCAAATGCAGAACCAATTCATAACCAAATAACATGCCATTCTTATACAACATACATAATTGCTTTTGGTTACATCCTTCTCCTGCACATTTAACAATTTTATTACATTTGTTGGACAATAGTTTTAATTGGGTTAACATAATCAAGTGTAATACATGACCCAAAAAGTAAACATTTTCAAATATAGAAACAACAACGGATACAAGCATTCAATTTTTTTCAATTTCAAGAACAACATAACCAATGAATTCCATCTCAATGTTCAAGTACAAAGAGAACTAAAAATGAAAAAAAACCAACTAAGCCCTACTACTACTTTCAATAGCTTGTTCTCTTTTGCCATTCTTCTTCTAAATTCTTCATATTGATTAATTGAATTCAAAAGTCCCGGTATGATTTGAACCAATCTTTGATAAAATTGGAGAGTAAACCCAACCAACAAACCCACAACTCTTTCTCTGTTATATCAATTCACAGTAGTGAGGCAAAACAACCCATTAAATGATGGTTCAACAATGGATGCGGTCGAGTCTTACCTATGTATCACAACAATGAAATCGAAGAGGTTTCGTAGGAGTCCACGAGGTGCGAATGATGGTTCTCGATCCACAAGCACAGAGCAATTCATGGCAGCACCACAATGGATTTGCAGGTAACAATCGAGCATACTAGGACTCGCAGGTAGCATCGAACAAAGCAAATCCATATGAACTTATTTTGTTCTAGGGTGTTACAAGAGATATATACAATTAATTTGTTATTATTAAATTCAAATAATGTATAAATACATTATTACCCTTCATTTAAATCAAACTTAACCCTCAAATTAACTTGACTAACGAGAGTGGATGAGAATGGCAATTTTGTTAAAAGTTAGGGAGCCATAAGGGAGAAAAATTATTTTTGGATGAAAATAGCAAAACAGTTAAAAACTCAGGGGTGAAAATAGAAATTTACTCTATTTATGGTTTAGGATAACATATGTACATCAAAGATAGGAAATTAGCACATTAGAGATCAGTAGCTTTAGTATAATGTTATCTCCAAAATGCATAACATTGCAGCCGCCAATGTACTTTGGTACAGACAATCTTGTCTAGTGTAACAGTCAATCAACAGGTCATCAAGTTGAGTGCTGATCAGTCGTAATCCAACAATAGGCAGACTTCAGAAGTTGAGAGTCAGTACTGAAATTTGAGTTTTCAGCAGCTTCATTCTCTCCATGAATCAACAGTATGTTCTTTTATTCCTCTCTAGTTCATTTTCACCTTTATCAACATATCATCAACATCATATAATTCAACAACATAAGTTCATGGTTTCCACGTCTCAAATCTTGCTCATCTAGTATTTTTGGTTTGCACCAAATTAGATAATGATAATTATTGACCCTGGAAACATCAAATCATCACTGTTTTAAAAACAGTGGGTTTACTACCTTTCTTGAATAAGGATCTTCCATCTCCAGATTTAGCATCACTAGAAAGAGGAGCTTGGGAAAAGGCTAATGGTTATGACACTGCATGTTTAAATGCTCCTTTATCTCCATTCATGGCTTATATTGTTGTTGGAACAACATAAGCCTCTGAATTATGGTCCGTAATCCAAGATTCTTTCTTCCAATACTTGTTTGCAAAGCAAATGCAACTCACAACCAAATTTCAGGTATTGAAATCAAACAAGTTATCTATTACAGCCTACTGTGATCATTCTAAGATACTATTTGATCAACTGAAAGCAACTATGATCCTATTTCTGATCATGCTATTAATTTCTCAACAATGGCTTCCAGCCGAAGGGCGTTGAAGAAACTCATATAGAGGAGGAATTCATTCAAGCAGCAGCCATAATCATAGATGTCATGGCAACCAAGGGTGCCGAATGGTGGAAATGGGTGGCCAAATGGTGGCAATTGGTGGTCGATTGGTGGAAACGGGTGGCTGAATGGTGGCAATCAGTGGTCGAATGGTGGAAATGGGTGGCCATTGACCAACTTTGTAGTTTTCTTGGAAATGCTCCATCTCATCGAGACTACTTGTGTTATGATCCACATACTCGTCGCACCTTTACATCACGACATGTCATTTTTACATGAGATAGTGTTTGCTATACCTGTTACTAGACTCCCCTCATCTGATTCTTCCACCACATTCACTATCACTATCATTCCTCCTCCACCATGTACACTTCCATCATCTTCATCTTCATCATATGAGATCACTTTTACACCCTCCTTTTCACCATCTTCACCACCACCACCATCACCACCACCACCACCACCACTTCCTTCTCTTCTTCCTCCTTCCCGATGACTATGCATTCTTATGATCATAATCATCAACCCCGATGGTTTCTTGACTCTGTTCTTCTTCACACATCTACATCTCCTATTACTGAGCCCATCACATTTTCTTAGGCTGAAAAATGGCTAGTATGGTTTTGATGCGATGTGTACACTCTCTCTACAAAACAACGGATTATAGTTTTACAATTTACTATATTATCATGGTAAAAGAAAAACAATAAAAAAACAATACTACTAGGATACAATTAGGGGTGTTCAAACATATTCGAATCCAAAACTGAATCCGAAATATCCGAAATTTCGGATTTGGATTCGGATAGTGATTTTGAGAATTTTTGGATATTTTGGATATCCGAAATATTTTTAAAAAAAATTAAAAATATTAAATTTTAATTAAATATTTCGGATATTTTAATAAAAACTTTGGATATCCGGAAAAAATTTCAATAAAAATTATTATAATTTTATAAAATTGATTAAATAATATAGTTTTTTTTTGTAATTTGGATCCGAATCCAAAATTTCGAATATCCAAATTTCTATCCGAAATTTCGGATTCGAATAGTGAAATCTACTATCCGAAATTTTCGGATATTCAAATTTTAACACCCGTAGATACAATATACTTTTTTTTGAACGGCCAACAAATAACTTTTAAGCCCGGTCACCCGGGTAAACCCATTGGCGAAAGGCCACCCACGCCCACGAACACAAACAACGCTGGTAACCCGGCTCACCCACTATTCCTAGGGAAACCCACCACTCAAAAGGCCCACTGTGGTAAAACCCTTAGCCCACTTAAAGCATATTGCACCTAGTGAGACTGCAACCTATTACCTTCATTTTGAAAAGTCTAGATGCCTCCTACTAAACCATTTGATATAGAACTCATTGACCTTAGAACAATATACTAACACTAATTATAATCTAGTTGACCGCAAATAATGACATTACTAATTTTAATCATGACGACAAAGATACGTTATTGTAGAGACAAACCACAACCTCCTTTGGGCCAAACACGAATTCACATTATCTCTTCCTGTTGCATTCATCCAATCACCACCACAACCATCAAAATTCCCCCATTTCACAACACACTTCTGCAACACCATCATCCTCACATGGCGAACACACCATTTCTATTACAATCCAAGTTCAACCCCACTCCTTTGCTTCAGCAAACCTTCAATCTGCCCCCAATCCGCTCCTTCCCCATCAGATTCTCCTACACCCACGATAATCCTCTCAGAAGGTATCACTCTTCTCACAAGCTCATCAGATCTTCACCCAAATTGAGGATCAAATGCTTCATCATGAACCACAACCCCAAATCCCAAAAGGGGTTTCATGAAAATCGCAGAGGCGGAGAACATAACGATTTGAAAACTGTTTCCACTCGTGTGAATCAAGTGATTTGGACATCAATTAGGAATTTCATGAAGGCCTTACAAAGACCCCTGATAACTGGGGTTTTGTTAGGGTTGCTATTGCTGTACGATCATCACAACGGTTGCGTTGCGTTGGCTGCTTCCGGTGGGCGAATGGGTGGGAGGTCGTTTTCTTCTTCGTCGGCACCGTCGTCTTCTAGAAGCTATACGACTCGAACCAGGGGGCCGGAGTTGTCGTTTTCGGCACCGTATTATGCTCCGACGCCGTTTGGGGGCGGTGGGTTCTTTGTGGGTCCGGCGGTTGGAGTTGGGTCGAGCTTCTTCTTTGTTATGATGGGTTTTGCTGCGTTTATATTGGTGTCTGGGTTCTTGTCGGATCGATCTGATGGTGATGATGGTAGTGTTCTTACTGCAACTGACAAAACAAGTGTTCTTAAGCTTCAGGTATTGTGATCTTTGCTGATATTTATGCTATAAGCTCAACTCCAAATTACAATGTGATTTGGTTTTCTTTGAATTTGAAGGCCAAATATGTTCTTTTGAACCGATTCTGATTGATTACCTTAGGGGCCATTTTACACGTATGTTTCTAAATCATTAGAATTTGCCATACACTCAAACATGTGATTATATGTTTATCATTACTTCAAACAGAAGCATGTTAAACGCTATTATGTTTGATAATACAGTAAGTTATTTTGAGGGTGCTTGAGATTGTTTATCTAAATTGTTTATTTCAATTGCTTATGTGATTATTTATGAGTGAAATGAGTGTTTTTGATTTTGTACAAGCAGTTTGAAGTTGCTTACTACAAACTCTGTTTATTTTAAATTGTCGATAAACAATTCCATATCATGTCACCTGTTTTGTTACAGTTGATTATCTCACTCTGACTATTCTATATGACAAGACACAATGTCGAACGCCTGTTAATAACTTCCACCTTGCTGTTTGAGTTGATTTAGAGATTATTAGGTCAATCTGTTCTTTCGGGTGGTGATACAGATATGGTGACCAAATGTTGTTGGACAATTGGATCCAAAAAAGGATCATGAATGGCAACAATTATTAAGGGGACTTCTAGACTCATTTCTATTATCCAAGTGAAGGAATTAATACAGTTGCAACTTATTCTACCTATCTCTATATAATGAAAAAAGCTCATAACTAGAAAAGAAAATAATAACTGATCAAGCATTGCCTAATTCATGTTTTGACTTGCTTCCTCTTGACTGTATTATTTTTGAAAATTAGTTCATCAATTCTTCAAGATTAGACCCCCCCCCCCCAAAACACACACACAACCAGAATCTTGAATTGGGATTCACCACCTTACCTCTGTTCCTCCTCTTCAATTTGGAGGAGAAAATTAGTCAAGATTTGTCAAAGTTGCATCTCTTCAAGGACATGGTCCAGGATAGGAGTATGTGGAGAAGTAGAATCAAGGTTAAAGACGTCTAGAGAATGGCGTAAGGGTATCTTATATGGGTCTTATCTAGTAACCACTACATGTTAGTACATGATTGCTTGTATTATTGTGCATCTAGCGCTTGTTGACATTTGTATCGTGATGCATTAGTGATCCTTGCATATTGGTGTTTAGTGTATGCCTTTGGTACTTTATAATTATTGCTTAGTACATTATGTTTGCTCATGTTATTCTAATGTATGCTTTTAGTATTCTCCTAGTTGTAAACTGCATAACATGTGCTATGTTGTGTATTGTGTTCCCTTCATATTATGTGTTATGATTGGAGTGTGTTTAGTGGAGCTAAGGATCTCTCTAAAAGTAGCCTCCCTATCCCCTCGGATAGGGATAAGGTTTACCTACATTTCATCCTCCCCAAACTCATCTGTAGCCTGGCTATGGATAGGATATACTAGGTATGGTTATGGTTATGGTTTAATAGGATTTGCGAACTCGACATTTAGTCTATCCATGTTTGGCCTTGATGCTTTACCTGTCTCCACTTTCTCCCCTTGAATACTTTTTCCAACAATATCTGCTTCCACATTAATTTACCTTTACCATTTATCACAGCAGGTGATAACTTAGCCTCCATGCAAGCCAACTTTATTAATCTTTGTTTCTTCCAAAAATTCTTTCTTCTCCTTGCCAATACTTTCAGACTTTGACCATAGCATTTGACTGATGAGCTGGACTTGCCTTCTTGGACTGATCTCTTAACCGACTCTATTAGTTTTTTCACACTTCCTTCTAGGCTACTATTCGGGCTACTGGAATTTTGAACAGGCCTAGAGGCACCGTTCCAAAAAGAATTGAATATTCATCAATAGTTGCAAGTTCTCTACTCTCCACAACTGATAGCTTTACTTCATATTCTTTTTCTTTCTTCATAGCAATTCAATAGCAATCCTTTCTTCATCTTTTGGAGGGTTAGATGAACATACCTGTCTTAGGAGCTAAGCACACACACAAACGATAAACTGAAAACAATAAAAGCACGAGGCATGAGGATTTATAGTAGTTCGGACTGTGTGACATGCGTCCACTTGTTACAACTAGGGTTTTATTTATTATTGAGGTGGTGAGAGTTACAATGCCCTACAACATCTATATATAATACATAAACAAATCTGTTAAAATTACCGAACTAGGGTTAGGGCCAATTACCTCTAAGTGTTTGGCTGAAAGACTCCACAATCGCAACAACCTGGAGCTTAATCTTGTACAACTTGTTTTGTTTCATCAACTGCTTACCAAATTGTTCATACAATTGCAAGTCTCAGTATGTTGTTGTGCAATTTGGTTATGTAAAACACATCACCAAGTACCCTATGCTCACCATTCTTGCTTTGTACATGAACACAATCTTTACCTTTAATTTCAACAGTCGAACCATCTCCAAACTTTACCTTACGTGTTATTTTTTCATCCAGTTTAGTAAAGTAATTCTTTTGCCCGGTCATGTGGTTATTTGTTCCGTTGTCCAAGAACCACGTTCCATCTTCACTATTGTTCTTCACATACACCACAAGAAATACCTTCTTCTTGTTCAACATCACTGTCTCCGTTTTTGCCATTACCAAGATAGTCTCAGCCTCTACCATGGCAAAGTGTCTTCAATGGGATTAGCAAGTTTAATCCTCTCCTGATAAGCCTTGAGTCTTCTGATTGCTTCCTGCAACGACACGATTTTCAAGTCTGCGAGCTGTTCGATTGAATCGACTATTGGCAAGTACTTGTCAGGCATTGATCCAAGAAACTTCCTGATGACCTTTTCATCTTCAAGCATTGTTCCAAGGTTACTTGCCAGTTAGTCGTGCAGCAAAGTCATCGCTGGTTTCCCCATCCTTTATCTTCATTGCCTCAAACTCATTTAACAGGGATTGAAGTCAAGCTTGTTGGACTTGCTGTACACCCACAAACCTAACTTTCAACGCCTTCATGTGGAATATTCTGGTACATCAAGTCATCAATGCTACTGCCATGTCATCCTTTTTCTGAACAATAGCCCCTGCATTTGGTTCAAGATCCTCCAGAATTCCATGAACCTTGAATATCGCCTTAATATTAACAGCCCACATTTCGTGGCTGTCAAAACAGGGCATTGTAATGATACATTTGTGTTTTCTTTCATGGGAACCATCTGATTCTGAAACATCCTCTTTTTGTTTTTTCTTTCAGTCTTCAATTGCTTCGAACGGATTCTGGTCCTCAAATTCTTTTTTTGCTTTTGGTTTGTTCGGTCTTCAAACTCCTCCCTGACTTATAGTTTCTTTGAAGCAGACTTCCCTTCTGCGATCCTGGATCAACCGGCTTCTTTCGATTTTCAAGCAGGCTTGATCTCAGCCTTTTCTTCTTCCCGACAGAGTTTTCGTTCCCACAGCAGTCATTGCGATCAGGGTTCTTTTGCGCTTTCTTTTTCTTCTTTCTTCTGCGATTTCACCAGATAGGACAGCAACCCTTTTCCTTCTCCGCTGCTATTCATAACCTGCAGCAGATTGTGATTCACCAACCTGCACCTTTGATACCGATTGTTGGACAATTGATCAAATACAACTACAATTTTTAAGGGGATTCCCAAAATTACTATAATCCAAATGAAGGAAATTGGTACAATTGCTACTTATTTTACCTTTTTTTATTATATAAGGAAAAAAGCTCCTAGTTAAAAAGAAAATAATAACAGATTGCATGAATCAAGCATTGCTTAATTAATGCTTTGACTTGCTTCTTTGTGATTGCTTTATTTTTGGAAATTAATTTATCACTTCTTCAAGATTAGACCAACAAATGTTTCACTAATAAAGAATCTACATTACTTTGAGCTTTTAAGTGACACATTTGACATCCAGAGGTAGATTGTATATCCTTACTAAAAATTAAATCATAGTTTTAAGTAATTCTTTTGGCAATATCAACCATCAATATAAACCACAAACTTAGTTTATGTTTCAAACTTACTCAGTTTGATCTACTTGAATACTTACCTGCAACTACCTCAAGTTATATAATGCATTCATATGGATTATTTGAATTGTTTCTAATGCATACAACCTAATGCCATTTTTGTTTATATAACTTTTTTTAAGGTTGGTTTGTTGGGTATGGGTAGAACACTGCAGAGGGATCTTAATCGGATTGCTGAGGCAGCTGACACATCTACCCCTGAGGGCTTGAGCTTCGTATTACAAGGTAATGATGTTTATAGATCGACATTACATGGATATATGAGACGTCACTATTACGAGCAATTATTATATAGTGATCAGTTTCCTACCATGCTAATCATAAAAGCAAACGCTATTGGCTAATATGTATATATAGTTCTCTTTAGCAATCAATAATAGAAGTTAATGTGTGTGCGCATTTATATATCCAAACATGTGGTAGTATGAGTATTGTGTGCAACTGTGTATGCATATATGTGTTTATAATCTTGTAAGTTGTGAATGATGTTTAAATCGATTTTGTTTTGGTTGCAGAGACAACACTAGCTCTACTTCGGCATCCTGATTATTGCATTTCTGGCTATTCCTCTGTAAGTGTCAAGGCTTATCCTTCAACAACTTGTTCTGCTAGAAAATTCTGTCACAAAGTCAACCAATTTTAACGCCAGACTCTTTAAAGATTCGAGCAAAATGTTGGATATATAACACATAGATGATTAAATATAATTTCATTAGACATTTTTCCTTGCAAAAAGTTAGTTGACATGTTGCATGGTGGACGAATCAAGTAACTGAAGTGCACTATATATTTGGGTTTGAGCAAATATATTGATTTGGTGCAGACGGATGTAAAAAGGAGTATAGAGGAAGGAGAGAAACGATTTAACCAACTTTCTATTGAAGAAAGAGGTAAATTTGATGAGGAAACTTTAGTCAATGTCAACAACATTAGAAAGCAAAGTGCAACAAGTCAAAGATCAAATGGGTTCCGTAATGAGTATATTGTGGTAAGTACTCCTGATATGATTGCCATACACATTTTTTCCTTCTCTTTCATATTTTGCGTGAGTTTGATTTATTAAATGATGAGAATTTGCCAAATGCTCGTACACTTGATAATACATAAGCAAAAGAATCACGTCTCGAGTCCGTGATTCCATTTAGAAAGTACTGAAGTCTTTCATGACACAGACTTATTTGGAATTTACATAAAGTATTAAAAATACAAGGTTAAATTCGAATATAACGGAATACGTTACAAATGGGTTAGGCCGAATTGGGTTTGACTCAAACTGGCCACGTTCAAGAACACATCAAATGGGTTTGGGTCAAAACGAGTTGAATCATAGTGGGTTCACCCGCTATGTTCATTTACGCAGGTGGTGGCAATGGAGGCATTGGTGGTGTCAACTGCCAACGGCGATAGGTAGGCGGTGGCAAAGGCAGTGGTGGTAAAGCGTCTATGTCTGCCTGCTCTAGCCCATTCTTTTATTACATTTTATTTTCTTCGACCCACTATGTCAGATTATCTGTGATGAAGATAAATATGACCCAATTTGACCCAACATTTTTAATTATAAACCCATATTTACTTGTTTGGGTCGATATAGCCAAATATAAGAGTACTAAAAGCTCCTTGTACCGATGGGCCTTTGGCTTAGTGGTACCTGAGTGTTTGTGTAAGGCGTTCCTCCGCAAGAGGTTGAGGATTCAAGTCTCACAGTAGACAATATGTGTAGATTTAGGAGTAGAATTTAGTGGGTTTAGCCGTTATAAAACAAACTAAAAGCTCCAAGTGTGATTTTTTCATCATTGGAGGGAGTTTTAATCATCAAAAGTTCTGAACATTTTTTCGGATTCGTGTCAATGGTTGATTATTTCACTTGTACAGTCATTGACTACAGAAATGTTTGCTGGTTGTTAGATTACAATCATTGTGGCAGCCGGAGGTGTACATAAACTGCCTCCCATCAACAGCAGTGCACAATTGAAGGAAGCCTTGCAAAAGCTGGCAGCTATCCCTGCAAGCAGAATTATGGTGAGATCTATATGTACTTCTTTTCTAGCCCAGAAGTATATAGTTCTTCTATGTTTTTTATTAACTACTATTTGATCATCTTACAGGCCGTTGAGGTTTTATGGACCCCACAAAACGAAAATGATACCCTTTCAGAGCGAGAATTGCTTGAAGATTACTCGTTGTTGCGCCCTCTATAGGTAAGCTCTTATGATACTTTGTACATAATCTATAGGCGATGAATGATGCAGAAAACTGTATCCACTCAAAATGTTTTGTTATATGCTCTATATGCGAATGTGTGATTTTAAACATGTCATTTTGTACTAATTTTACCAAATTTTGTGGTTGTATGGTGTGTTTTATAGCAACAAGAAAGAAATTTAAGCTTCTGTTGTTGAATAGCATAATTCTAGAGCATTATAAATAATAAACCGAGTAAAGTAACCAAGTGGTATGTGATGAATAAAAGAGGACGGAGTAATTGTGTGGCCAACTTAATTAACTTTTCAAGTATTTCAACTAATATCTTATTGACTTAGTTGTTGATCACCTTTGACCACAACTTGGATTTTATACATACGAGAAAAAAGACGCGTGCGTTGTGCTGAGGTGTACGTGTTGCGCGCGTTGTGGCAGGTCGTATGCGTTATGCGCATTGTGGCTACGACATTAATGTGGTTGGTGCATAAACAAAAAGCTTGATTCATTTAGAAGATGAAAAAAAAGTAATTCAAAAGAAGTAAATATAAGAAAATTAAAAGTAAAAAAAAGGTAAAATTTGAGCATTATTTTTGCGCTTTTTAAAGCTAATATTGAAACAGCAAAGTTTTTAACAAATAAAAAGAATTTGAAGAAAGAAATATAAGAATGTAATTTAAAAAAGAAGAGAAAAAAAAAGCTATGGCCTTCCCTTGGATCAAACTTGAGTCGAACCGATGATTTCTACTTTTTAAAAAAATGTATTTGACTACTATTATAGAAGGATAAAAAGAACAAAAAAGAAAATACACAAAGAAGACAATGAGACGGTTTTTGGATGGTTTGTAATTCTATACGTGTTGAATATCTAATGAGTAATAACCCGTTAGATATTGAACATACTTGTTGGTATCAAGGATACCCGTTTAGTTTTGGGGTGTCTAGCATTGTATTACCAAGAAAGAAATGAAAGAGTTGTAAGGTGAAAGAATCTTGGAAAGTTCGACAATAATAGTTCATCTAATACTAATTAATTGGGGCAATTACATATATCTTTTTTAAACTCTCTTAATTACAAATCTCCTCTATTAATCTTACCCAACCTAGAACCAAATTGCATATATCCTCTCCTATGGAGAAATTTCCTTGTTTCACAATGATTTAATAGCTTTTTTAATCATGTTCAATAGTTATTATTTCAACTGACGGCCAATACGCACGGATCACAGTTTTATAAATAATAAACCAAACCAAAAGAAACCCGTGACAATACGCGGTTTCAATTCTAGTTCTATCATTGTAAGATTGACATGTAAAGGTAAAATAATGTAGGTTGGGGAATCTCATAAGAAGTTGAAGTGGCATGCGAAATAGTGGACTCATAAATTAGATATTGTTTTTTAACGGGATGTATTATCAACTTCACAATACATTGGTTATTATACTATTAACTTTAATGATTGTACATATTTTTTGTTTATTTTTTTAATTTTTTATTTTAAACTTAATACTTTTACATCTTTTACAATCTAACCTCTAAATTTTGTCACTTTCAACTTTCTTCTCTTATACATTTCATGTTTTATAATTTTCTCATTTTACATTTCGGTCAAAATTTAAAAGTTAACACACTGTAACATGCGTGGTTCATCGTTGTTATGTCTTTTTTATGTTTAACGACTCCGTAGTAACGTGCGGGGTACTAGATCCACTAAATATTGTGTCTAATATTTTGTGTTTTTACGTCTACTTTTCGTTTGGTTTTTATTTTTTTATTTTCTAATATGAGTTTTTCCGGTGTTGGTGGTCACTGAAGGTGACATGACATTGGTGCAACGCGGTGGGGCTTAACACTGGTTATAATATAATTTTGATTTTCCCAACGTCTATCATTGTAATATCTATTAGGACGAATTTTTTATCGGGTCTAGTCACTGGAATTCCTTTTATTGGTTGAATTTTTCGAGTGTGAATCTAAGGCTTTTTTACTTGATTTGTTTCTTTGTACCAGATTTTGGATGTTATTTTAATTTCGTTTAGATGATTTGTTTGTGTTTGTATGAGTTCTGACTTCTGAAGATTATATTGTTCACTTCATGTGATTCGAAATTTGTTCTCAACTACCTGATAAGTGTCGTAGAATTCATAAAGAAACATAAATGCAAATAAGTGCGCTTAAGGCTATTCACGAACCGAACCGAAACGAACCAAATCGAACGCAGCTCTGCTCGAAATCGGTTTGGTTTCAAACCAATTGGCTTGGTTCGGTGCGAATTTACATATTCGAGCACAAATTCATGCTCGAACTCGGTTTGGTTAAAACCGAGCGCTCGGTTTTGCTTGGTTTCGTGCTACAATTTAAAACAAAACTACTAATTCATTCAAAAGTTTCAACTTTCAAGTTCCAACTTCAACCAAATTCAACAATGTCACAAACAAAATCAATATTCTAAACTAGATAAACTTAAATCAAGCTAGTATCTTCCCCAATCCTTCTCATGTTCATACTTCTATCATTTTGTCATTTTATCATATTATGTATTAATGGTGATAACCACCCTAGTATCCTCCGTAATTCTTCTGCAATTATTCTTTAAGAACCAAAGCATCAAAGATCTAACCTCAAGATATCATGATTAGAAACAACCGAACAAGGTCGGACTTCGGAGTTCGAAGGCGAGGATGCGCGGTCAGACTATCAGAGACTTAGACACAGTGATGCAACTTGCGAGGTCGGACTATTTTGCAGGTGGTCGACGGTCGGCATGGAGGTGGGGAAATACGGGGAACGGCTGGTGAAATGGTGATGATATTACTAACTTGTGAAGTGATAATGTGGTTAGAGAAATAAAGACCTATGGTTTTTACATTAGGGTTGTTATCTTTTTGATTAAATAACTAAAATAGTGCTAACAGGTAAATGACTAAATAAATTAACAAATATATAATATATAAAACAAAATTAAAAAAATAATTCGAGCGAAACCAAGCGAGCGGCGAGCGGTACCTTTGCTCATGCTCAGTTTGTTTTCAAATTGAACCGAGCCAAAAATCAAACGAGCAAAAATCCGAGCTTTTTCCGAACAAGTTCGGATGAGTTTCGAGTGTCAAGCTATTTGAACAGTCTAAAAAGCTCTACAAGTATGCTTGGAATCTAAAGAAAAAGTATGTTATGAAAATAAAATTTTGAAGAACACTAAAACTACTTCAAAAACCAATGATCATATACTATAAATGTTGACAAAAACAAGGTCGAAAATAAATATCATATCATTGTGAAAATAAGCACATAGGGAAACCAAAGGTATGATAAAAATAGACAAACAATGTTTTTTAAACCAAAAACATTAAAATAATAAAGAACTAACTTAAATAAAAGAGTAGGTAACCAAGAGACTAAAATAATATGAAAATAAAAACTCAATAAAAGAGTAGGTAAAAAATAATAAATAAATAACAAATAAAATAATAAAAATTTAGAAGAAAGATGATAGACAACTTCGGGGTGGGAGGTGAGGGGTTCCACTTGTTCGAACATAAACTTTTAAGGAGAAAGGAAGCACCATAGTGACTACGACAATTGTTGATTGTTATATACATATGAAGCTTTTACGATGTAAGAGCATTTAAAGTGGATACTCCAAAAATATTTGATTATGTTTTCTATATTAGAGGAAATTATTATAAATGGTTGTGATTAATATAAAGAGAAAATTTATCGTTCATTCGTATATTTTAGGAATCATAGTCCAGTCCTTATAAATATTTTAATACTTTTGAAAGTGGTTGTGAGTGGAAACAAGAAAGTGTAATGATAAAAATACATAAAAGTATTATTTAATTGAAAAGTAGCGAGAAAAAATAGTAAATTTTAATGTAATTATATGAATAGTGATAGAAAATACACCGTGAATGCTCTAGGAGCATTTACAATCCATATCACATTAATATTTTTATAATTATATTAATAATTATAATTCTTTTTCTTTTCTTTTCAATTAAATATTAATATTTCATAACTTTATCATTAAATTTTATTTCTCATCCACTCATAGTCATTTTCAAAAATATTAAAAAATTTATGGGGTTGTATTGTGTTTTCCCATATTTAGGGAAACACGATACAACTTCCAAAAATTTTCCATCATTTACTCACAACCACTCATAACATCATATATAATATAGGGTACATACTCACATAAAAATAAAGAACTATCTGTAAATGTTATAAGATAAACACGATAGGGTAATAATAAAAAATTATACCACATGCCATAGCTTCATTGGCTAAAAGTTCCTACTCATAAATCTCACAAAGTGACACAAGTTTATAATGGTTTTACCATGACATATTATTTCAGTTACTATATTAATTTTGATTTCAGGCTCTCTATATTATTTAAACTTGAAAGACAAAATTATAAAATAAGGGTTCTTTAGGTTTTTATGTATTTGCATGTTTTATCATTTGTCTTTATAAATCATGCTAGACCTAGATTGTATAAAATGTTTGTAACATATTTCATCATTTACACTACCTAAAGCTAACTTTTTTGTTAAGTTATTGCAAGATTGATCTTTTAGAAAAAAAAGTCATTGGATTTAATAATCTCAATTTTCATTAATTGGCTACGATTAATCCAAACTTAGAAAATATGTGCAACCACTTCTAACTTTTACTTTATTTTTCTCCAACAATCCCTTACTAACTAAGAGGTAATCCAGTTAGTATTTTTTTGTGAAATACGGCTAATCTTTGAGCTTTTTTTTATTATATATATCTCCGCCGCCTCCCAGCCTCCATCAGGTCCATTTTTTGGTGTCTAGTCTCCATTGTCACCCAAAATCTACCCAAATGAGTCAAGTGATTCAAACTAGTAGGTGGAGATTGACGAGTTTTAGTGTACAGAAGTTATAGATTGATAGACCTAATGGTAGATTTCAACTTTTGTATAATATTTTGGCCACATTAATGGTCTACGTCATCAAAAAACTAATATGGTTAACTCTCAGTTAATAAATGATTGTTGGAGGAAAATACGCTCCAAGTTTGGAATCTCTATTAATATTTTCCGAGTTGGTATTAATCCGGCTAATAAATGAAAATTATGATTGTTTAAATCCAATAACCCTTAAATATCAAATTAACATTTAAAGTAAAATATAGATTGTGTCTTCAGTAAATATATAATATATTATTTACACTTAAATAATTACATTATATCGCATTTTCATTTACTTTTGGTCACATTTTGTTTTTTTCACTAATCCCCATTTAAATCTCACGTGTTAAGTCGGTAACCCTCATGGTAGGTATTTATGTTTTTTTTGCCCCTTTTTACGATTCAACCTACTTGTTTTTGTAAATCAATATAAATACCCACACCTACGCTCTACACCTTCTGTTGTCATCTTCATCCATAAACTAACCCACTTCATCTCTACACTATCTTCATAGGCAACCCACTTATCTCTCCCGTTTCTAGATTTTGGTTTTTGTTCCTAAACATTCTTTTAACTAATTTCACCTTTTCATTTTAATGAAAGTCAAATTTTAGTTTTTCTTGGTTGAATTCAACTGGATTGCACTTTTTTAATAACACTTTTAAGTGAATCAAACTTGCAAATTATAGCCATTGATTTCAGTTTAACATGAACACACCTTAGTGTTGGGTCAGATAAGGCTGGTGCAACCGAAACAACACTTAGAAGAATTTTGGTGCAACTGAAAAAATCTTCAGAAGCTTATCCGCACTTCCGAATTCAAGTTGAAAAAATTCTGAAGCTCAAACTAGAAGAACTTCCGAAGAGAAACTAAGTCTTTCGAGACTAAGTAATCTATGTTTCGAAGTGAAACACATAGAAGTTTCAAGACAAAGACTTCCGAATAACAAAGTCTTGAAGACCAGCAGAAGTCTCGGAAGAAGTTGTTTCTTCCGAAGTATAAATGGCTTTGGAAGAACTTATTCTTCCGAAGCCAGTTTACCTTCGAAAGAACCTGCTGTGAACCAGTGGACATAAGTATGGTCGGTCTGACAACCGCTGTAACCTCTGATATACTGCATGGCGCTTTCCCACGCCTATGTAGTTGAGCATACTTTATTCCACTGTTCACCTTTTATCAGTTAGACAGTTACCACGTTTAGTTGGTAACAAAAGATAAGTCATGGACCTGTCATGACTACTTAGTCTAGGATAGTATTTTATCTTAGATACCTTACTTCTAGCATGTAGCATTTGTCTAGTATTAAGTTCTAGCTGGTAATCTAAGTATAATCGGCTGTAGATAGTAGTATATATAGTTTCTTATTGTAATTCAGTTGTATGTTTGTTAGAGTCTTGAAAACTTTGAGTTGAGAAGTAATGTATACTATCTTGAAAATCAAATGTTGTGTTCATTAACTTAGTATATTATTATCAACTCTTTAAAGGATTCTGCATCATCACTCGAGCATGTCTAAGAGAGTTTGAGAGTTAAGACCTTGTGTTGAGTGACCATAACCGATCCTACAATTAGTATAAGAGGTTCTTAGGCTTTTGATTGTGAGATCTTACCATCCAAATCAACTTGTTCTTTCTCTCATTCACTCACCACTCTAAAAAATGGCCCTACCAGAAATTTTCTGAATCTGAAATGGGAATGATGACTGAGGCTCCTATCATCACCCCTAATAATTTCAGATCTTGGTGTAAACGTACTAAAGGTTTCATTAAGTATCAAGACGGCAAAATGTGTAGATCTATCACTCACGGACTTTACAAGCCAAAAGTGGAGTCACCGGCTGTTAATGGTGCCATTATAGAGAAAGCCATTGAAGACTACTCCGATGAAGACTTCAAAAAGATGGACATCGATAGCAAAGCCATGATAGTACTGCTACAGCCATACCAAACTCCATAATGGTAGGCTTTGAGCACTGTCAGTCTGCCAAAGAACTCTTTTGTTGGATCTAGAAAGGCTGTTGCAACCAAAACCAAGTCACTTAGAAGATTTTGGTACAACAAACTTCCGAAGGAAGAAGGAGCTCTTCTGAAGACTAAGTGTAAAACACACTTCCGAAGGAAAACTCCAACTTCCGAAGACAAAGAACCTACTTCCGAAGATCAAGACTTAGAGAGAAAGATCTGAAGTCAACTTCCGAAGTACAAGAAGTCCTCAAAGCCTCAGAAGCATAGAAGCCTCTTCCGAAGTATAAGTGGCTTCGGAAGAACTTGTTCTTTCGAAGCCAATTAACCTTCGGAAGACACTCCTATTATCCAGTGGACATAAGTATGGCCTCTCTGACACTCCGCTGCAAATCTCTGAGATACTGCATGACGTTTTCTCAAAAGCCATGTAGTAGACCATACTTTAATCCATTGTTTACCTTTTTATGTTAGTACAGTTGCCATCTTTAGTTGGTGACAAAAGGTAAGTCATGGACATGTCATGACTACCATATCTTAGATAATGCTTTATCTAAGATCCCTTAACTTTAGCATTGTAGTATATGCTTTAGTCTTAGGTTTCCAGCTGGTATCAAAGTATATCCGGCTGTAGGATCTAGTATATATAGTTTCTCATTGTAACTCTTGTTTCATGCTTGTAAGAGTCTTGTAATATCTTGAGTTGAGAAGTAATATATACAAGTGCCTTGAAAAATAAATCTCTGCTTGTTCCTTTGCTACTTATTATATTATTATCAACTCTTGTAAAAGACATTACTTCATCTGATTTGAGTGTTTCCATAAGTGAGTTTGAGAGAAATACAAGTGTTTAAGTGACAAACCTAATCCTGCAATTGGTATCAGAGCTTTTTAGGCTCTTGATTGTGAGATCTTACCATCCTAATCAACCAGTTTTTCACTCCTCCTTATACCTCACTCAAAATGGCCCTCAACAAATCTGAAGTACAGATGGGGACGATGACCAAAGCTCCCATCATCACCCCTGAAAACTTCAGGTCTTGGAGCAGAAGAATGAAAGGCTTCATCAGGTATCAAGACAGGAAGATGTGGCAATCCATTATTAATGGCCCGTATAAGCCAAAAGTAGCTGGTGGAAATGGTGCATGATTGAGAAAGGCGTTGAAGATTATTCTGATGAAGACAGGAAGAAGCTTGACATAGACGGTAATGCTATGACTGTTCTTATGACTGCAATTCCAAACTCTATCATGGTGGGGTTTGAGCATTGTAAGTCTGCCAAAGAACTCTTTGATGCGCTTGCTCAAATGTACTCAAGCTCAAATGACTCCAAGAAGGACTCACTGAAGCAGCAGTTTGAGAACTTCACCTATGTTGCTGGAGAGACTCTTAGCCAGCAATATTTCAGGTACATGGACCTCATCTCTTCCCTTTAATCTGTGGGAATTACTCATGAACTCAGAGACCTTACAAGGAAGTTCATGAGTGCTCTACCCAATAAGTGGACATTCTACTGTGTCTCTATCAAGAGAACAGAGAATCTGAATACACTCACCATGACCGAACTCTATGGGATCCTTGATGGATACCGTTTGGAAATGGAAAGTAAGAGGGGTCATCAGACAAGCAGACCCTTGAGTCTTCCTGCTAGCAACGCTTTAATGGTTGCTGAAGGCTCAGGAATCTCCCAGTCTTAGCAATACCTGACTTACACCCAGCAGCCATCTTGTTCTTCTGGGCCTTACATCACTTTTCCTGAGACTCCATGGTCTCAACAAGCTCAGCAAAGCTCCTTTCTAGACAGCTGTGCTTTTGTCTCAGGAAGTGGACACTCAAATGACTATCAATACTGCTTTGATGATCTAGAGTGTTTTAGCCTAGATGACGTGGAATACGTGGACATAGTCCAACAAATGACTCTTCTAACCTATAGAGCAAAGAAGTTCTTTAAGAGAACTGGAAGGCAATTCCCTCAGAACCCAATCAACAGCAAATTCGGGTTTGACAAAAGCAAGGCCAAATGTTACAACTGTAACCAACTTGGTCATTTTGCAAGGGAATGCAAGGCTCCCAAGTCCAACCCGGGAACCCCACAGGCCTCCACACATCCCTCTACACCAAAGCCCACCGGAAAGTCAGCAGAGACTGCTGCAATGGCTCAAGAAGTTGATTGGAGCTTTATGGTTCAGGATGTGACTCCTGCTCAAGCACTCATGGCCGGAACAGATGAAAACAAGGTATATGAACATCTCTGTACTCTTGCCTGTATTGCTAAGGTTAAACTGTATCAGGACTACAATATGGAAATTAAATTTGATATTGAGTCTTTAAATGTTTTAAAATCTGACTTTAAAAGGGCTGAATCTGACTACCAAAGAAAAATTAAGGAGTTAGAGAAAACTGTGTCCCTCTTAAAACATGAACATACAAACTACAAGACTCAAATCAAGGATTTAATATCCAAATTGACTGAGGCTCAAGCCCAGCTTGTCACTGCTGAGGCTCAAGCCAGGAAGTATGCTATTTCCGAGCAAAACTTCCAAGCCATTCTTGCATCATCCTCTCACTCAAAACTTTGTTACCAAAACAAAGGTGGGTTGGGAACCAATGAAATTGCTCCACCACACTCTTATGAGTCTATAAGACAACCAAGGTGTGGTACTGAAGAGCAAGAGGTTCCATCTGCTGACCCACCTTCTCATGAGTCAAAAGAATGATACAACTATGGAGACCATCACAGGGAAGGATAATTATGCCCTTCCCAGCCAATGATGATCAAACCCTGACCACCAAAGCCAGAAGAAGCAGAGCCAAGGCATCCAGAAAAACTGCCAAGAAAGTGGCTGAGTCCAAGCTAAAGATAGACCCAAAGCAAAAGGGTGTATTCATCTCAGCTGGATTCCAGGTGGTTGGAAATTCTGATTCAGGAAAGGAGTGCAGTACCAGTACTCCTATCCTACCAAAGGATCAGAAATTAAATGGAAAGGTTGCTGATGAAGAGAAAAAGAACAAGAAACAGCAATCCTCTCATTCCCAAAAGGTTAACATTGCATGCATAATGTGTGGTCTGCAAACCACATGGCCAAAGATTGTTACTACAATCCTGCTAGCACACATTATGCAAATAATATTAAAAGAGAAGGAGTCAGGAAAGGTTTCTCATTTGGACCATATCAAATGGTTCAAGTGATGAAAAAGGGAAAGCTTGTTTCCGAAGCAAGGCTTCTTTCGGAAGAAAATTCTTCTTCCGAAAGGAAAAAGGCTTCGGAAGCTAAAGCTGTAAAGACTCAGGAAAGCAAAAGAGTCCCCTTGAAACCATCCCAGAAGAAGACTGCTTCGGAAGAAAAGGTGGTGAAAGTTTCTTCCGAAAAGAAAGAAGCTTCGGAAGAATGCCAAGCTACAAAAGCTTCAACAAGCTCATCCTCTATGATCAACCAAGGGATGGAATGGAAGATCAAGGAAGATGCCGTAGCCCAAACCTTTTCTTCAAAGACATCCATTGAACCGTAACATCCGCCATTTTCAAGTTATAAACCCGAACCCGAACTAAAATCGAACTTTCTTACGATATGAATTTCTTTATTTAACTTATTTTATTTATATTAATGAATTATATAGATTAGACGTGTAGTTTAAATTGATTTATTCAATTTATCATTTAAACAACTTATAATAACTTGTTGATTTATAAATAATTCTTTTTTATAAAATTATAAAGTTTAATAATCATGCTACAACAAATAACTAATTGGAAAAGACTTATTAAAACTTATAAAGTTATAAAATGAATTTTATTAAACTTATAAAGTTTTATAAGTAATTATGAATTTTAAATATTGAAAATAAGTAATCAAATTATAAAGTTTACAAGTCTTATAAAAGTTATAAAGATTAACAAATAAATAATTTGATTGATTATTCAAATTGGTTTTATAAAGTCTATAAATATTTTATAAAAAAGTTGTTAAAATTAGAGTCTTCAAGAATTTAAATTTTAAATTATAATTATTCTTTTATTTATTTAAATTATTTAATTTTATATTTATTTCAAATTTCAATCATAACCCCCTTTTAAAAGACTTATAAATCACCATTAACACCATTCATAACCTCCTCCTAACCTCAAGTATAAAAGCAAGGCTTAGGCCTCACTTTTCATTTGCTCATTCTCTAAAAACCTCACTCTCATATCTTTCTTTCATCCATTGGTTATGATGAATTTGAATAATTTTATTTTACAAGAAATTTCAAGAATTCTTAATACTAAGGTAATCCTTTATTGTTTTTATATTATACATTTTAATCATCCTAACATCCAATTGTTCTCATGACTTTATGTTCTTACTATTATTCTTTCTTCTACCAAATCTCTTTTTATTTTAATAATTATCATTTGATCACCAACATTCCTAAATTAAGCTAACAACACACTAACATAAACAAAGAATCCCGTTTGCATATGGACGGCTATGCCGCCGCATTTGGTCATTTCGCAAGATTATTGTTCTAAATGATGGCTATGCCAAAGTCTTAGAATATTTTTATAACTCAAATGAAGACTAATATACCATATATTAACATAATAAATTATTCTAACCCGTTTCATGTATTAACAATTTTAAAAGTGCATATAAGTGCCTTACTACAATTCTAGCAGAATATAGTCTTACTTCAACCGACCATAACTTGATCATAACAAACTAAATTTGGGTAAACTTAGACTCCAATGTTACGCTCATTGAATTACCTTTTCAACGACAGTTTATACGTCTTCAAACTCAATCGGAAAACTCAACAATAGCGTTCACAAGATAAGTGCGCATTTCAGCACCTTCTGTCTTGTGATGCTTGTTTGACCTATTTAAAGATCTTTTCATAAAAATATTTCTGAATGAAAGTTTTCCAGGAGACTTTGAACTAGTCAAGTATAAAGTTTTCCGGGAGACTTTAAAACCTGTTCAAACACATACCAAATATTCTGTCCAGAATCTAAAATTGATGCAATAATCTTTTTTCAATCTACCTTTCGTTTTTTAGCATTCTTTAAACGTCCTAACTTCTTGTAATGAATTCCAACCTCAAGTTATTATTTCTTTTTATCATTTAAGACATCACCTTTGACTCTTGAACATCCAAGCTTTCTTATGTACTCTACAACCATCACTATTATTGTGAGTTTTCAATGTGAGTTCTCCATGCCCCCTTTTTACTTTATTTCACACCTTTTGGGGTGAAACATGTTAACCTTATAAACTTACACTTGTAAACATCTTGATACTTGTAAATGCACATGCAATTCATCTTTACCTTTTTGTCATGGTTATTTGTGTTATTGTAAGTCTTATATGAGATACATATTTTGTTTACAATCATTAACTATTGCTAGCCTGGCAACGTCTTAGATCTTTGGGCCTGACAAGCCTATTTGGTGCTAAAGTCGATGTATTGCCGACTCCTGATGACGTATGCTTGTTCATCATGGGAACCAAATACACTTAGCCAATCTTATATACTTGTAATCAAGTCGAGGTTTGGTTGTAACTGTATGTGTTCTATAAGCTTGCTAACTTGTAACCATGGACATGAATTGATACTTGTAACCCTTTTTATATATATACATATATGCGTGTGTATAAACCATGGGAACTCACCAATTTTATAGTTGACCCTTTTATTTTTAACATGTTTCAGGTTTGATGCTTGAAGATCTTCTTGTGCTCATATAGGACTTGGACCTAGTTTAAATTGAAAGTCTTATGTTATTGGTTGTATCTTGATTGTTTTGTAATTACTTATTTGTCTTGTAATGTTTAATGAATAATTACATTTAATATTATTTCAACTTAATTAGTTCCATGTGCTATGAGCAATCGTCTCCCATTCGTCCGCCCCGATGATTCCGCCGTCGGTCGGGGTGTGACAGATTGGTATCAGAGCCATGGTTATAGGGATTTAGGTTATTAGAAATGGAATGACCTAGACTATAACTAAGTACCCTTACACATGAGTCCTCTCATGTATTTTATATGCTTAGATAGAATTTTAAGTGCCTTATGTGTTTATACTTGATTTTGTGATTATATGCCTTATGTGTTTATCCTTATACTTTGAATTTTATCAATGCACACATGAACCTTAAATCATATTCTAAGGCATTATGTGCCTAAACCAAATCGTTTTAAATTGAACTTTGAATTGTTATTTGTGGTTTTCAAGTCTCGTCAAAGTATGTGTCCTACAATTTGAAACATGTAATGCTGGAAGAGTGGGATGCCTGTATCTCGAGGTGTTCTGTCTAGGCAAGGTATTCATATAAATCCAAGTCAACCGATGGATTTGTTTACCTTACCTGGGAACTCTTGGGGTGAGTGTCCGCTTATAGGTACGCATGTCTTCATTAAGGTTGTAGTTGATATAATACTTTGATAAGTCAACATAATGTTTTGGTTTGTAAACCAAACGTTACACCCGAAACATCTTGTTATTTTGACTCGTTTCTTCATTAATTTTGTTCCCTTGTGTCTTAAGCTCATTATCTCAAATCTCTTGACGACCCTTAATAATCTTTCTGAATGTCTTCCCCTCAAAACCGCACTTACCCTGAAAACTCATTACAATGATGCTCTCGTTCTAAATTAAATCTTTAAACTTAACAAACCCGATTCTTGTATCAACATTACGCTAACGAACCTTTGAAACCTCAATGACATAAGTAAATACGAATCGATCATCTAAGAACCCTGTTAAAGTTACTTACTTGAGAAGCTTCTATGAAATTCATATCTCATCCAAAAGTGTTTTGAACACATTACTCATGTTCGTTAAGCTGAGTCTTGTGTCGATCTAAAAACATGGTGTTATGTCAAAACCTTCCTAATCGTCTTGAACCATCTGAAATACAAAAGTTTATTAATTAAATATTTAACTTAATGATCTTGTACACTTTATCAAGAAACACACGAAATCGTGAATTATGAAATCGAACAAACTTAAGCGTAGCGAAACACCATAACCAAACTTATTGAATTTAAACGTTCCCAAAAGTTCACTTGCAAACACGAAAAGAAATTCAAGTCTCCTTATATATTGGAAATCAATCTTCTCGTGATTAAATTTCGGGACGAAATTTCTTAAAGTAGGGGAGACTGTAACATCCGTCATTTTCAAGTTATAAACCCGAACCCAAACTAAAATCGAACTTTCTTACGATATGAATTTCTTTATTTAACTTATTTTATTTATATTAATGAATTATATAGATTAGACGTGTAGTTTAAATTGATTTATTCAATTTATCATTTAAACAACTTATAATAACTTGTTGATTTATAAATAATTCTTTTTTATAAAATTATAAAGTTTAATAATCATGCTACAACAAATAACTAAATGGAAAAAACTTATTAAAACTTATAAAGTTATAAAATGAATTTTATTAAACTTATAAAGTTTTATAAGTAATTATGAATTTTAAATATTGAAAATAAGTAATCAAATTATAAAGTTTACAAGTTTTATAAAAGTTATAAAGATTAACAAATAAATAATTTGATTGATTATTCAAATTGGTTTTATAAAGTCTATAAATATTTTATAAAAAAGTTGTTAAAATTAGAGTCTTCAAGAATTTAAATTTTAAATTATAATTATTTTTTTATTTATTTAAATTATTTAATTTTATATTTATTTCAAATTCCAATCATAACCCCCTTTTAAAAGACTTATAAATCACCATTAACACCATTCATAACCTCCTCCTAACCTCAAGTATAAAAGCAAGACTTAGGCCTCACTTTTCATTTGCTCATTCTCTAAAAACCTCACTCTTATATCTTTCTTTCTTCCATTGGTTATGATGAATTTGAAAAATTTTATTTTACAAGAAATTTCAAAAATTCTTAATACTAAGGTAATCCTTTATTGTTTTTATATTATACATTTTAATCATCCTAACATCCAATTGTTCTCATGACTTTATGTTCTTACTATTATTCTTTCTTCTACCAAATCTCTTTTTATTTTAATAATTATCATTTGATCACTAACATTCCTAAATTAAGCTAACAACACACTAACATAAACAAAGAATCCCGTTTGCATATGGACGGCTATGCCGCCGCATTCGGTCATTTCGCAAGATTATTGTTCTAAATGATGGCTATGCCAAAGTCTTAGAATATTTTTATAACTCAAATGAAGACTAATATACCATATATTAACATAATAAATTATTCTAACCCGTTTCATGTATTAACAATTTTAAAAGTGCACATAAGTGCCTTACTACAATTCTAGCAGAATATAGTCTTACTTCAACCGACCATAACTTGATCATAACAAACTAAATTTGGGTAAACTTAGACTCCAATGTTACTTTCATTGAATTACCTTTTTAACGACAGTTTATACGTCTTCAAACTCAATCGGACAACTCAACAATAGCGTTCACAAGATAAGTGCGCATTTCAGCACCTTCTGTCTTGTGATGCTTGTTTGACCTATTTAAAGATCTTTTCATAAAAATATTTCTGAATGAAAGTTTTCCGGGAGACTTTGAACTAGTCAAGTATAAAGTTTTCCGGGAGACTTTAAAACCTGTTCAAACACATACCAAATATTCTGTCCAGAATCTAAAATTGATGCAATAATCCTTTTTCAATCTACCTTTCGTTTTTTAGCATTCTTTAAACGTCCTAACTTCTTGTAATGAATTCTAACCTCAAGTTATTATTTCTTTTTATCATTTAAGACATCACCTTTGACTCTTGAACATCCAAGCTTTCTTATGTACTCTACAACCATCACTATTATTGTGAGTTTTCCATGTGAGTTCTCCATGCCCCCTTTTTACTTTATTTCACACTTTTTGGGGTGAAACATGTTAACCTTACAAACTTACACTTGTAAACATCTTGATACTTGTAAATGCACATGCTATTCATCTTTACCTTTTTGTCATGGTTATTTGTGTTATTGTAAGTCTTATATGAGATACATATTTTGTTTACAATCATTAACTATTGCTAGCCTGACAACGTCTTAGATCTTTGGGCCTGACAAGCCTATTTGGTGCTAAAGTCGATGTATTGCCGACTCCTGATGACGTATGCTTATTCATCATGGGAACCAAATACACTTAGCCAATCTTATATACTTGTAATCAAGTCGAGGTTTGGTTGTAACTGTATGTGTTCTATAAGCTTGCTAACTTGTAACCATGGACATGAATTGCTACTTGTAACCTTTTTTATATATATACATATATGCGTGTGTATAAACCATGGGAACTCACAAATTTTATAGTTGACCCTTTTATTTTTAACATGTTTCAGGTTTGATGCTTGAAGATCTTCTTGTGCTCATATAGGACTTGGACCTAGTTTAAATTGAAAGTCTTATGTTATTGGTTGTATCTTGATTGTTTTGTAATTACTTATTTGTCTTGTAATGTTTGATGAATAATTACATTTAATATTATTTCAACTTAATTAGTTCCATGTGCTATGAGCAATCGTCTCCCATTCGTCCGCCCCGATGATTCCGCCGTCTGTCGGGGTGTGACAAACACCCATGCATAAATTTTGGTTCAGTTATGTCATTATCATTGGAAGAACCCAAGACCAATAAGGCTTGGGTTTCCAATCAAAACTAATTATCTCACCTTATGTGCAGGGACATCCATATGACAAGAATAACAACATTTGGATAGTGGATGCTCCAGGCACATGACAGGGAACAGATCTCTCCTTCAACAATTTCAACATTATGATGGAGGTCCTGTGCAGTTTGGAGGTGAGGCCGGAGGATATATTTCTGGCAGAGGAAGTATATCCAATGAAAAGTTAAAAGAGGACAAAGTTAATTTTGTCAAACAGCTTGAACACAATCTGTTAAGTGTTTCTCAATTCTATGATCAAAAGCATCAAATGCTCTTCACTAAACATGAGTGCATTATCCTCAAACCCGGGATGACAATTCCTCAGAAATTGGTGCTTCTTAGATCTCCCAGGAAAGGGGATATGTACAAGCTAGATATGAACAATGCTTCCCCAATGGGAGAAGTATCATGCTTTCTTTCCAAAGCTGATGGTGATGAGTCAACACTATGGCATAAACGAATGTGTCATGTCAATTTTAAGACAATGAATAAATTGGCTAAAAATAACTTGGTACATGGTTTGCCTAAAAAGGATTTTTTCTGCAAAGATAACTGTGTTGCTTGCCTGAAAGGGAAACAACACAGGTCTTCTCATAAATCCAAAGTTGTTAACTCCATCACCACTCCATTACACTTATTGCACATGGATCTATTTGGTCCCACAAGTATAATGAGCGTTGGAAGGAAATCATATTGCCTTGTGATTGTTGATGATTTTACTAGATTTATGGGTATTCTTTTTAAGAACCAAAGATGAAACTACTGAAACTTTAAAATCTTTTATTCTTAAAATAGAAAATCAAGTTGATCACAAGGTTAAAATAATTAGAAGTGATCAAGGGACTGAGTTTAAGAACCTAGTTCTTGACTCATTTTGTAACTCAAAAGGGATTGCCAGACAATATAGTGCTCCTAGAACTCCTCAACAAAATGGTGTTGCTGAGAGGAGAAATAGAACACTTATTGAGGCTACTCGGACTATGTTAGCTGATTCAAAGCTGTCTCTAACATTCTGGGCAGAGGCAGTCAGCACTGCATGCTATGTGCAGAACAGAGTTCTTGTAGTAAAGCCACATGGAAAAACCCCTTATGAGTTATGGAACAAGAGGCCACCGTTCATTGGCTTTCTAAGGTCCTTTGACAGCAGGTGTACCATACTTAACACAAAAGACAATTTGGCAAAATTTGCTGAAAAGTCAGATAATGCCATCTTTGTTGGATATTCCTCCTACTCTAAAGCTTATAGAGTTTATAATATTAAAAATCAACAATTTGAGGAATCCTCCAACATTGTAGTTAATGAGCACACTCCTTGTGTTAGGGGGAATGGCCCTGATCATATCTTTGATTTAGAATTGTTTCTAACCTATTCTAAACCATCTTGTGAGAATGTTTCAGCTGGATTAGGTGTTCAAAGTGATTCTGATGAAGATCAACTGTTTGAACTTCCCAGACCTATTCCAAGTTCTCCAAGAGTTGCAGCAAATCAAGTTCCCACTATTGAAAGATCTGACAGTATAACCATTTCAAGAGATAGTGGTACTTCAACAAGGGATTCACCTGCTGACTTTCAAATCTCTTCAGGTGACCCTGTACAACACCAAGCTGATGAAAGCACCATCTTGAAGGAACATGCAACTGTTAATGATGCTTCACAACAAAGAAATGATAATGTTTCTCTTTCATTCAATCAGTCCTCATTGAATGAGTTTGAAACAACAGCTGGACCAAGTATTCAAGCTCTTGAGCAAAATATGTCCAATTTGGACTTATCTTTGCAACTGGAGGTGATTCCTAGACTCAGGATTCATAACACTCATCCAGCTGAAAACATCATAGGGGAAGTCTCTGAAGGTGTGAGAACAAGAGGACAAACTCATAATGGGAATGTCTGCTTGTACTCATGCTTTTTATCCCAAATGGAACCCAAGAAGGTGGAAGATGCCTTGAAAGATAGTAGCTGGGTTGAATCAATGCAAGAGGAGCTGCTTCAATTCAAAAGACAAAAGGTTTGGAACCTATGTCCGCTACCATCTGGTCAAGTACCTATAGGCACTAAATGGGTATTCAGAAACAAGAGAGATGATAGAGGCTTGATTATCAAGAACAAGGCAAGACTGGTGGTTCAAGGATACACTCAAGAGGAGGGAATCGATTATACTGATGTCTTTGCACCTGTTGCAAGACTTGAGGCAGTTAGGATTTTCCTTGCTTATGCTGCATCCAAGAATTTCACTGTCTACCAGCTTGATGTTAAGTGTGCCTTTCTATATGGGGATATAGATAGGGAAGTCTATGTATGCCAACCTCCAGGATTTGAAGATCCACAGCATCCAAACTATGTGTGCAAGTTGGATAAAGCTCTATATGGGTTGCACCAAGCACCTAGGCTGTGGTATGAGACATTGTCTCAGTTTCTCCTGAAGAATGGTTACACTAGAGGTACTATTGATAAGACTCTTTTCATAAGAAAGTCTGGGAAAGACATCTTGCTCGTTCAATTCTACGTTGATGATATCATATTTGGTTCCTTAAATGACCAAATGTGTAAAGACTTTGAGAGCATTATGAAGAAGAAGTTCAAGATGAGTTCCATGGGAAAAATGGACTTTTTCCTTGGAATTCAGGTAAAGCAAATGAAGGAAGGGTTCTTCATCAATCAATCTAAGTATGTCAATGATATCTTAGAACGATTTGATATGAAGGATTGTAAAGCAGCAAAAACACCTATACCCAGAAACCACAATCTCTGCCCTGATTCTGAGGGGGAGGATACTGATCAACATCAGTACAGAGCAATTATTGGTTCTCTGATGTATCTCACAACAAGTAGACCATTTGTGCAAGATATCAGGCTGCTCCAAAGGTGTCTCACCTAATAGCTGCCAAGAGAATTCTCAGATACCTCAAAGGAGCACCTAAGCTAGATCTCTGGTATCCAAGAAATAGTGATTTCAATCTCTATGGTTACTCTGACAGTGATTATGGTGGCTGCAACATCAACAAGAAATCAACATCTGGTGGATGTCAATTTCTTGGTGGAAGAATCATCTCATGGCAATGCAAGAAGCAATCCTGTGTTTCTACATCAACTGCTGAAGCTGAATACTGCTGCTGCTAGTTGCTGTGCTCAGCTGCTGTGGATTCAAAACCAGATGATAGACTAAGGATTCAACTTCATGAGCACTCCTATCCACATTGACAACAACAGTGCTATATCCATTACTGAAAATCCAGTGAAGCACTCCAAGACTAAGCACATTGATATCAGGTATAATTTCATTAGAGATATTCATGAGAAAAATCTTGTCAAACTAATCAAAGTTGACTCAAATGAACAATATGCTTATTTGTTCACCAAAGCCTTTGATGAACAAAGATTTAAATATCTCATTACAGCTATTGGGATGATAAACATTGATTAGTTAATCTCATTTGAAAACCTTTTAATGTGTAAAGTCTCATGTCAAAACAATCTAAGACCTGTTACAAAAGATCTTTTTTTAAATTTTATCTAAGTATGAATTCTTCCGAAGAGAAATTAACCCTTGGAAGATATTTTGCATATCTTCCGAAGCAAATTTCTCCCAGGATAATTTTCTTCTCGAAAGAGTGTTAAGTCTCGGAAGAAGTGATTGATTTTGTATCAGATTTCCGAAGCATTTAACACACTCCACTTGAAAAGCAACATATACTCTCGGAAGTAATTAATTTACCTTCGGAAGTAAATTTGCCTTCGGAAGAATATTACCTTCGGAAATGATTTATACTCGGAAGAAAGATTTTACTGTGTAACGGAAATCTTTTGGGCCCCACTCTGTAAAAAGTAAAGATTTTGTTAATGATGTCGGATTATTTAAATGGTCTAACCTTACCGCCCATGTCACATCATCCACTGAAACCTCACATCGTCTTATCCAAAACCCCCTTTAAACCGTCATTTCACCCATTTAAATACTTCCGGTTAATCACTTACATCCTTTTTACCCAAATTACTGCCCTAAAAGCTTTCTTCTTCTCCAATTTACCTTATTCTGAACTATCCTTCTGTCATCTTCTTCAATGGCACTAAACCCTCAACATAACCAAGTCGCACTCCTTGATTCTTCAAGGGATGTTGACTTCTCAGATATCATTTCTTTTCTTACCCAATCCTCATACTACACAGCTCTGACTGTAAACCCCACAATTTACTCAAACCAAATGTCTGAATTTTGGGCAAATGGTCGGATTGAAACCCTAAATGGGGTTCGTGTTATAAGGTCGAGCATTTGTGGCCAGGAGTTGGTCATATCTGAACAGATCATCAGGGAGCATCTCGAGCTTCATGATGAGGGCGCTCCAACGGAATTCCCCAAAACAGATTTGGACAATTCTTATCTCCGAATGGGATACGGTGGAGATGTCAGCAAGTCAACTGTCTACAAATTCAACTTCTCCTACAAATGGAAGTTCCTGCTGCATGTGGTTCTTCACTGCCTGTCTAATAAATCTGGGGGATGGGATCAAATCCCATATGAACTTGGGTGCTTAGTTCATGGGTTGGTACAAAGCCTCCGCTTCAACTATTCAAGGTTTGTGCTGACTAACCTAATGGGAAACCTTCAAAGGGACACCTTCTTCATGTATCCCAGGTTTCTCCAGCACATAATCAACTGTGAGCTGGACCAGGGCAAGCTTGTCTGTGCAGCTGCTCTGACTGCTCCTCAAATGAGGCCGACCATCTTCAAGACCTTGAAGAGAGTGTCCACCAACTTCACTGGAAGAGATACTGCACTTCTTCCAGGTATGATTGAGCCAATGGCTCCTGGTGACATCCCTGTTAACCCCACAGGTGATGAACCCACACCAGCAACTACCCTCACTCTGCCAAATATACCTTGTCCACCCATTACATTTACCTATCAGAGACGTCACAAACGATCCCTTGTTCAATCTACTCTGATTGAACAAGCCCCTCTTGTTCTATCCAAAAAGGCTAGAGTGGAACAAAGGGCTCCCACTCAGCCTGAGGTCCAACCATCCTTCACAATTGACCTCAATATGGGTCTTGAGTCTCCTCAGTCTCAGACCCATGAGCTCGAAACCCAAGCTGATAGCCCTCAGGGAGAGTCTCTATACTCCCCTGAGCAGCCAAAAAGGGACAGCCCTATCACAGGCTCAATGCCTCTAGACATTGATCAAAGTCCCGGGTCATTAGGTTTAAATTCCATATCCTTTACTGACCTTTTGACTTGAGCTGGTGAAGAGATTATGTCTCTTAAAGGCAATGAAGTTGATCCACAACACCTTCTCAAGGATCAACAGAGCCTAGAGAGACCCCTTATCTCTAGCTCCCATCAGCAAAGCCTTACTGAGGTGAGTCCTACTGATGTGGAGGGGACTCATGTAGATTCAGCTGCCACTACTGAAGGAGCCTCAATGGATCCTCAGGACAGTGGTAACGAAACTGAGACTGAATCTACGGCAACCATGCCCTTTGATGACTCTGAAAGAGACATCATTGTGCAAGGGAAATCAGGGTGCCAAGAAACCACATCTGGTAGTGAGGATGAACATACCAGGTATGTTACCTCATCTCCCCATGATTCTTCAAAAGAAGATGAGGGACGTATGCAACTCACCATTCAAGACCTACTTTCTAAAGTCTCAAACCTTGAATCAAAGGTTAGGACTTTAGAGGATAGGTCTGCCACTCAGCAACTTGAGATTGAGACTCTCAAGGCCAAACTAGCTGAGAAACAGATTGAGAGGTCTGTTAGGCATGTACCAATTCAGGTCTCCTTGACCTCTTCCTCTAGCTCATCAAGCTCTCAGGATGATGCTACCAAAAAGGGGGAGAGTGTTCAGAGACAAAGTCAAAGACAGGAGGAAACCCAAAGTCAAGCTCTCACTTCCTTGAGCTCAAAGTATCCTGTGCAACAAGCTGCAATTTTCCCTGAGCCTCCTCCAGTTGTTTTCCCTGAGCCTCCTCCAGTTGTTTTTCAAGTGGATCAAAGGATGCTCCAAGATCTCAATAGGTTCTTTAACAAGTTCCTATTGGAATCCATTATAGAACAGCCCAGCCCTGATATGTCTGTGATCTACTTCGGAGCTCAAGAGCTTCAGAGGTTGAATGCACCTTCTACCACTATCGAGGAAGTTGGTCAACCTAAGGTCCAAGTGGAACCTGAGATTAACTTCGAAGGGGAAACAAGGACTGATGGCCCAACAACTGAAACAGTTGGGACTGAAAGTGTATTTTTACAGACTTCCGAAGCACAATTCAAAGCCTCGGAAGAACAAACTCAAACTTCCAAAGCTGAGATTGCTGCTGCGGAAGGACTATTCTCATTATCCGATGATCTAATAGTCACAGATGCAATTCTGGAACTTGCATCTGAGGTTAATAGGGAGGATTTTCTCACTCAACCTTTAGCTCTGAAATCTGCATTAACTCTAGCTCCCATCTCTACTACCCAACCTGGATCTTCCATCCAAGAACTCCCGAAGTCTAGTACTTCCGAAGACATCAAAGGAAAGAGGAAGATGACTTCGGAAGAGCTTCAGGGGGAAGAAAGGTTGGAGAAGCTTAAAAGAAAAGGTAGGCTTCCAACTGGGAAACTGTTAGCTGCAAGTACCAAAGCAGCTGCAGCCAACCAGGAGGCAGTCAACAACCGAAGAAGAGTAGAGGTCATAGATAGACTTGTTGGTCTAGGGGCTGCAACTGAAGATATACTCCTGCTACCATTAGAGGAGTTAATAGAGCTGGAAAAGGCAACCTTGCTGCTAAAACAGCAAAAAGAAGAAGCTGCAAGGTTGGCCTTAGAAGAAGAAAGGGAGAGAAAGGAAAGAGAAGCTGATCTGCAGCTCAGGAGGGAAAGGATAACCTTCCTACTCTCCAGAGGTTTCTCTCAAGAAGAGTTGTCTCCACATAACAATGATACGATCTTGTGGCTCTTCAACAAAGAGCAAAATCAAATGGAGAAAGAGAGAAAGAGAGCTACATGGGAGAAGCTTTTACAAAAGAAGAAGAAGGAAGAGGAAGCTGGACTGACTGCTGCCAAGAAGATAGGTGAGAAGGCCTGGATGAAGAGTTATCTCAAAGCTCATGGCTTCTCTGGCAGGCAGGTGGGTCCCATGTCAGAAAAGACTCTCCAACGACATGCCAGTGACATTAAGGCTGGAATTCGCGCGGGGAAGAGGACGGAGATGTATAGAAGGGGACAGGGGATGACCTTCAAAGCAACCACTCAACCCAAACTCCAAACCCAACCTCAACCTGAAACTATACCCTTTTCCTTCCTAATCAAAACCGAACCAACTTCTGAACCATTCACCCCTGAACCTACACCATCACACCTACCAACCTCTTCACCTCAACCACCTAAACTACCTATCCTCTAACCCAAAACCTTAGCCAGAACCTAAACACCTCAACCTAGCCATCAACCAATCAAACCATCCCCTCAGCCTTCTAAACATCTCTCCATGGAAGAATTCAAGGCAGTCAAGACAAAGCTCATAAACTGCACAACACTGAGCGACATCTCCTGTGAGGAGGATTCAGTCAATTTGACCTATGTTGACGGATCCTCAAGTTCCCTCACAAGAGATCAATTTCTTGATCTGCCCAGAGGAACTTTGGACCAAGCTGAAAACCTCCTTGGCCTCAATTCAGACACTTTGAATGAGGAAGAAAAGAAGCTAAGGAGAAAGCTGGTGACTCTACTGGATACTAAGAAAGGAGACATGGTACCAAGACAACCTCTTGCACCCAGAAAGAAGATCATCCAGTGGAGGTTCGAAGACTCTTCTCACAACTTTGTTGTTGAAAGAGAGAATGGAGAGCTCAACAGGCTGAGTGCCTTATCTCTGCTACACTTGAGCAGATTTGACATTGCTGAGTTAGCAGAGAAGCCATTCTCCAACCCTTCAAACTCTGATATAGCTGCCCACATCAGAAACCATCTAGGCAGCCTTCATATGGCCGAGGTTACTGCTAGAAGCAAGGTTGAAGAGGAGTTGAAACTGCGAGAGGAGGAGGAAAGGAAAGGATCAGCAACCAAAGGGAAAGCCTTTCTATAAATGGTTGAAGGTCCTGAACTTGAGTCCATAGTTAGATGGGAGTATGACTATAACTCCCGTCAACTAACTCTCTTCAGGGGGACACAACAAAGGGTACATGTCATTCAGAGCGATAGAATGGATCTCCTATCCACCAATGACTTGTACAAGCTTCTCAGCACTACTTCAGGGAAGAACAAATAGACAGACATATACCTTTTGTCCCTGGTGCTGAAGGCTTTGAGAAGCAAAAATAAGTGAAGTTTTGGTAGCATCAGCCTAGGGGGAGTTTGTTGGATCTAGAAAGGCTGTTACAACCAAAACCAAGTCACTTAGAAGATTTTGGTACAACAAACAAAGGACTTCCGAAGCTAAGTATGGAACTTCCGAAGGAAGAAGGAGCTCTTCCGAAGACTAAGTGTAAAACACACTTCCGAAGGAAAACTCCAACTTCCGAAGACAAAGAACCTACTTCCAAAGATCAATACTTAGAGAGAAAGATCTGAAGTCAACTTCCGAAGTACAAGAAGTCCTCAAAGCCTCGGAAGCATAGAAGCCTCTTCCGAAGTATAAGTGGCTTCGGAAGAACTTGTTCTTCCGAAGCCAATTAACCTTCGGAAGACACTCCTATTATCCAGTGGACATAAGTATGGCCTCTTTGACACTCCGCTGCAAATCTCTGAGATACTGCATGTCGTTTTCTCAAAAACCATGTAGTTGACCATACTTTAATCCACTGTTTACCTTTTTATGTTAGTACAGTTGCCATCTTTAGTTGGTGACAAAAGGTAAGTCATGGACATGTCATGACTACCATATCTTAGATAATACTTTATCTAAGATACCTTAACTTTAGCATTGTAGTATATGCTTTAGTCTTAGGTTTCCAGCTGGTATCAAAGTATATCCGGCTGTAGGATCTAGTATATATAGTTTCTCATTGTAACTCTTGTTTCATGCTTGTAAGAGTCTTGTAATATCTTGAGTTGAGAAGTAATATATACAAGTGCCTTGAAAAATAAATCTCTGCTTGTTCCTTTGCTACTTATTATATTATTATCAACTCTTGTAAAAGACATTACTTCATCTGATTTGAGTGTTTCCATAAGTGAGTTTGAGAGAAATACAAGTGTTTAAGTGACAAACCCGATCCTGCATCTTTGATGATTTGACATTGATGTATTCAGGTTCCACTGAGTCTAAAGAGTCCAAAAGAGATACCCTGAAGCAATAGTTTGAGAACTTCACTCATATTGCAAGAGAGACCCTAAGCCAACAATACTTTAGGTATATGGACTTAATCTCATCACTTCTGTTAGTAGGAGTGACTCTTGAGAAATGAGATCTTGTAAGAAAGTTCATGACTGCACTTCCTCATGAGTGGACTTTCTATTGTGTCTCTATCAAGAGGACTGCGAATCTAAAAACTCTCACCATGACCTAACTGTACGACATCCTTGATGGATACCATGTAGAGATGGAGATTTAGAAAGGTCACCTGATGAGCAGAACCCCTAGCCTTCCTGCTAGCAAAGCTTTACTCGTTGCTGAAGGCTCAAGAACTCCTCAGCCCCAACAGTACCTGAGCTTCCCCCAACAGCCATCATCTTCCTCTGGGCCATACATTACTTTTCCTGAGACACCCAGGTCTCAATAGGCTCAACCTAGTCCCTTCTAGGATAGTTGTGCCTTTGTTAAATGGGGGATATAGTGATTTTCAGTTCTGCTTTGATGATCTAGAATGCTTCATCCCAGACGATGTTGACTATATGGACATTGTTCAACAAATGGCTCTTTTAACCTATAGAGCAAAAAAGTTCTTTCAAAGAACTAGAAGGCAGTTCCCTAAGAACCCAACCAACAATAAATTTGGGTTAGATAAATCAAAGGCCAAGTGCTATAACTCCAACCGACTTGGTCATTTTGCTAGGGAATGCAAGGCTCCAAAATCCAACCCTGGAGCCACTCATGCCTTTCAACATCATCCTGCTACTCCAAAAGCTACTGCAAAGCCAACTTAACAACAAACAGCTGCTGTTGCTCAAGAAGTTGAATGGAGCTTTATGGTGCAGGATGTAACTCCAGCTCAAGCTCTCATGGTCGGAACAGAAGATAATCTGGTATATGAACATCTCTGTACTCTAGCATGCATAGCTAAGGTTAAACTTTATTAGGACTAAACATGGAGATCAGATCTGATATTGAGTCTTTTAATATACCAAAATCTGATTTTAAAAGGGCCGAATCTAACTACAAATTAAAAATTAAAGAGTTAGAGAAATTATGTCTTCTTTAAAACATGAAAACTCAAATTACAGGGCTCAAGTTAAGGATCTTATTTCCAAGTTAACCGAGGCTCAAGCCCAGATGAGGCTAAAGCAAAAAAATATGCTATTGAAGAGCATAACTTCAAAACCAATATTGCATCATCCTCCCACTCAAAGATGTGTTACAGAACAAAGGTAGGTTGGGAACTAATGAAATTACTCCACCACACTCTTACATGTCTGTGAGACAACCTAGATGTGATACTGAAGAGCAAGAGGTTCCAACTGCTGACCCATCACCCAATGAGCAGAAGAATAAAGCAAAAATGGTTGCCACCACAGAGAAGGATTAGGTAGAAAACCTTATCCACACCGCTGATGATCAACCTTTGACCACCAAAACTAAAAGAAACAAAGTCAAGGCAACAACAACTACTAAAAAGGTCGCTGAGTCAAAGTTGAAAATAGACCCAAAACAAAAGGGTGTATTCGTATTAGTCAAATTCCAAGTGGTTGGAAGTTCTAATCTAGGAAAGAAGTGTAGTACCAGCACTCCTATCAAGATAAAAGGTCAGAAGTCAAGGGGGAAGGCTGTTGCAGAAGAAAAAGGCCCCATGAAGAATAACATTGAGTGCATAATGTGTGGTCTGCATAACCACATGGCCAAAGATTGTTACTACAATCCAGCAAACACACATTATGCAAACGATTTTAAGAAAGAAGGAGTCAAGGAGGATTTCACATTTGGACCATATCATACGGTTCAAGTGTTAAAGAAAGGAAAGCTTGTTTTTGAAGCTAAGTTGCTTTTGGAAGAAACTCATTCTTCCAAAAGGATAATAGCTTCTAAAGACAAGTCAAAGCAAAAGAAAAGAAACAAAAAGAAACCTTTCGAGAAGAAGACTGCTTCAGAAGAAAAGGTGGTGAAAATTGCTTCTGAGAATAAAGAAGCCTCAGAAGTAAGTCATGCTACTAAAGTCTCAACAGACTCATCTACTTCAATCAACCAAAGGATGGAATGGAAGATCAGAGAAGATGATGCAGCCCAAACCACTTTTTCACATATCATAATTGAACCCCCATGCATACATTTTGGTTTGATTATCTCATCTACATTGGAAGAGCCCAAGACCAACAAGGCTTGGGTTTCCAATAGAAACTAATCATTTCTCCTTATGTGTAGGGAGGAAATGTGTAGATTGTAGATAGTGGATGCTCTAGGCACATGACAGGGAACAAATCTCTTTTTCAACAATTCAAACATTTTGGTGGAGGTCCTGTTCAGCTTGGAGGTGAAGCCGGAGGATACATTTCTGGCAGAGGTAGTGTATCCAATGGTAAGTTAAAGGTTGACAAAGTAAACTTTGTCAAATAGCTTAAACACAATCTCTTAAGTGTTTCTCAATTCTGTGATCAAAAGCACCAAATACTTTTTCACAAAACATGAGTCCGTTATCCTCAAACCCAGGATGACAATTCCTCAGGAATTGATGCTTCTTAGATCTCCTAGGAGAGGGGATACAAGCTGGATATAAACAATGCTTCCTCACTGGGTGAAGTGTCATGCTTTCTTTCCAAAGCTACTGGTGATGAGTCAACTCTGTGGCATAAACGAATGTGTCATGTTAATTTTAAAACCATGAACAATTTGGTTAAAAATAACTCGGTACATGGTGTGCTTAAAAAGGATTTTTTCTGCAAAGATAACTATGATGCTTGCCTAAAAGGGAAGCAACACAGGTCATCTCATAAATCCAAAGAAGTTAACTCTATCACCACTCCATTACACTTATTGCACATGAATTTATTTGGTCCCACAAGTATGATAAGCATTGGAAGGAAACCATAAGCAACACAATCCTCATTGAATGAGCGTGAAACATCAGCTGGAAATAATGTTTCCAATTCTGAGAAAAACTTTACAAACTTGGATTTGTCTATGCAATTAGATGTTATCCCAAGGCTCAGAATTCACAACACTCATCCCGTTGACATTAGTGGAGATGTCTTTGAAGGCGTGAGGACAAGAAGAGAAACCCATAATGGAAATGTTTGCTTGTATTCATGCTTTCTTTCTCAAATGGAACCAAAGAAGGTTGAAGAGGCTCTCAAGGACAATAGTTGGGTTGAATCAATGCAAGAGGAATTTCTTCAATTCAAGCGACAAAAGGTTTGGAATCTGTGTCCTCTACCACCTAGTCAAGTACCCATTGGCACTAAGTGGGTGTTCAAAAACAAAAGGGATTATAGATGTTTGATTATCAAGAACAAGGCAAAACTTTTAGTTCAAGGATACACACAAGAGGAAGGGATAGATTACACTAATGTCTTTGCACTAGTTGCAAAACTTGAGGCTATAAGAATCTTCCTTGCCTATGCAGCTTCCAAGAACTTTACTGTCTACCAACTTGATGTCAAGTGCGCCTTTTTGTATGGGGATATAGACAAAGAAGTCTATGTGTGACAATCCCTAGGATTTGAAGACCCATAGCATCCCAACTATGTGTGCAAGCTGGATAAAGCTCTTTATGGGGCTGCACCAGGCACCTAGGCTATGGTATGAGACACTTTCTTAATTTCTCCTAAAGCATGACTACACCAGAGGCACCATAGACAAGACTTTGTTTATAAAGAAAACTGGGAAATACATTCTGCTTGTACAAGTCTATGTTGATGATATCATATTTGGTTTTTCAAATGACCAGATATGCAAGGGCTTTGAAAGCATTATGAAGAAGAAGTTTGAGATGAATTTCATGGGAAAGATGGATTTTTTCATTGGAATTCAGGTGAGACAGATGAAACATGGGTTCCTTATTAATCAATCTAAGTATGTTAATGACATCTTAGAAAGATTTGAAATGAAAGATTGTAAGCCAGCCAAGACACCTATACCCAGAAATCATAACCTTTGTCCGGACTCTAAAGGGGATGATAATGATCAGCATCAGTATATGGCAATAATAGGATCTCTGATGTATCTAACAACAAGTAGACCTGATATTATGTTTGCAACTTGTATCTGTGCAAGATATCAGGCTGCTCCGAAGGTGTCTCACCTAGTTGCTGCCAAGAGAATTCTTAGATACCTCAAAGGAGCTCCCAAACTTGGTCTCTGGTATCCTAGGAATCATGACTTTAATCTCTATGGCTACACTGACAGTGGCTATGGTGGCTGTAATATCGACAAGAAATTTGCATCTGGAGGATGCCAATTTCTTGGTGAAAGAATCATCTCCTAGCAATGTAAGAAGCAATCATGTGTCTCTACATCAACTATTGAAGCTGAATACATTGCGGTAGCAAGTTGCTGTGCTCAGCTACTTTGGATTTCATATCAGATGTTAGACTATGGCTTTAACTTCATGGAGATCCTTATCCACATTGACAACAAGAATGCCATCTCTATTATAGAGAATCCTGTCAAGCACTCCAAGACAAAGTACATTGACATTAGGTATCATTTCATTCAAGATATTCATAAGAAAAAACCTGATTAAACTAGTCAAAGTTGACTCAAATGAACAATATGTTGATTTGTTCACCAAAACTTTTAATGAACAAATATTTAAGTATCTAATTACAGCTATTAGGATGATAAACATTGACTAGTTTATCTCTTTTGAAAACCACTTTCATATGTGTCTTGTTTATGTTGTCTCTTTACAATCTAAGCCCTGTTACAAAAGGTATTTCTTAAAATTTTTCCAAGTATAAGTTCTTCCGAAAAGAAATTTTCCCTCGGAAGATATGTTTATCTTTCTTCCGAAGGCAAATTCCTTTGAACAAGTATTTCCTTTCAATGAGTTTTTGGTATCAGAAGAACATTTGATCTTATACCAAATGAACTTGTGAAACTTTAAAACTTCTTCCCTCGGAAGACCACTTTACTCTTGGAAGCACATTTCTCTTCGGATATAATTTGCCTTCGGAAGTGAATTTGGCCTCTGAAGAAATTACATTCGGAAGACTTTTACTCTTTGGCCCCCACTCTGTAATGAAAATCTTTGGCCCCCACTCTGTAAAAAGGTAAAATTTTATTAATGATGTCGAAATATTTTAAATGGTTTATCCTTACCGCCCCTGTCACATCAGAATCCAAAATGTCCTTTCACCTTATCCATCTGACATTTTACCCCCATTTAAAATTTTCGACTTCTTTTCTTTAATCTTTTTACCCGCTCAAAAGTCCTAGACTTCCATCATCTTCTCTGCTCAGCATAACCAAGTCGCACTTCTTGATTCTTCAAAGGATGCTGACTTTGCCCCCATCATCCAGTTTCTTACACAATCCACCTACTTCACCGCCCTCACTGTAAACCTCACTGTTTACTCCAACCATATGGCCTAATTTTGGGCAAACGGTCAAAGTGATTCACTGAATGGAGTAGAGGTTATCAGGTCGAGCATCTGCGGACAAGACTTGATCATATCAGAACAAACCATCAGGGAACATCTAGAGCTATATGATGAAGGCGCTCCCACGGAATTTCCCAAGTCTAATCTTGAAGACACATATTCCCAAATGGGATATAGTGGAGATGGAAGTAGGTCAATGGTCTATAAATTTAACTTCTCTTACAACTAGAAATTCCGGCTTCACATTGTTCTCCACTGTCTATCCAACAAATCAGGTGGATGGGATCAAACTTCCTATGATCTGGGATGCCTTGTTCACGTATTGGTCAGAGGCCTCAGATTCAACTATTCTAAGTTTGTGTTGAATAACCTCAGAGGCAACCTCCATAGAGAGCCATTCTACATGTATCCCAGGTTTATTCAACACATCATCAAATGTGAGCTGGATCAAGACAAACTTCAACTTGAAGAAACACTTCTTGTCCCTCACATGAGGCCGGGCATCTTTAAAGTCTTGAAGAGGGTGTCTAAAAACTTCTCTAGAAAATTTACTGACCTTCTTCCAGGTATGATTGAGTAGATGGCTCCTGGCGACATCCCTATAAACCCAACAGGTGATGAACCCCACACCAGACACCTCCACTTCACTACCAATCGTTACCCCCCATCCCATTAAATTCATTTACCAGAGACGTTCCAAATGAATCCTTGTTTAATCTTCTCTAATTGAACAAGTTCTCCCTATTAAAGCCAAAAAGGCTAAAGTGGAAACATGGGCTCCCACTCGGCCTGAGTTCTAACCATCCTCCACCATTGACCTCAATGTTAGTGTTGAATCTCCTCAGTATCAACCTTTATATCCTTCACTGACCTATTAATCCGATCTGATGAAGATATCATGTTCCATCAGGGTCATGTTCCATCAGGACCATGATGTTGATCTACCACACCAATCTTTGGATCAACTGAGCCCTAGGGAACCCTTGATTTCTAGCCCCCATCAGCAAAGGCAAACTGAGGTGTGTCCCACAGATGTGGAGGGGACTCATGTAGACTCAGCTGCTACTACTGAGAGTGTCTCACTGGACTCTTAGGACAGTGGTGACATCTCTGAGACTGAGTCTACTACAACCTTGCCTATTAATGCCTCTGAAAGAAACATCACCCTACAAGGAAAACTAGGGTGCCAAGAAACCATATCTGGTGATGAAGATGAACATACTAGGTATGTTATCTTATCTCCTCATGATTCTTCAAACAAATATGAGGGAAGTCTGCAACTCACCATCAGAAACCTACTTTCTAATGTCTCAAACCATGAATCCAAGGTTAAGACTTTAGAAGATAGGTCTGCCACTCAGCAACTTGAGATTGAAAATCTCAAGGCTAAACTAGCTGAGACACAGATTGAGAAGTCTGTTAGGCATGTACCTTTTCAAGTCTCTTTAAGTTCTTCCTCCAGCTCATCTACTTCTCAAGATGATGCTACCAAAAAAGGGAGAATATATACAGAGTCAAGCTTAAGAGGAACCAACCTTGGCAATTTCTACCATGTCTTCATTTTACCCTACTCAACAATAATTCTCAACCATCTTTCCTCAGCCACCTCCAATCACATTTCACGTGGACCCAAGGATGCTTATTGATCTCAATAGGTTCTTAACCAAGTTCCTAATAAGCTCCTCACTTGAACAACCCTCACCTGATGTTGCTGAAGCCTACTTTGGAGCTGAAGATCTTTAAAGGTTGAATGCACCACCTACCATTGAGGAAGAAGTTGGTCAATCTAAGGCCCTTATTTAAACCTGAGATTAACTTCGAAGGGGAAATGAGGACCGATGGCCCAACAACTAACTTAGTTGGGATAGGTAGTGCAGCTCCATTCTCTTCCGAAGCAGAGATCCAAGCTGTGGAAGGGATTATTATATTATCATCCTTGTCCGATGATCTGTTTATCACAGAGGCCATACTTGACTTAGCCTCTGAGATAAACAGTGAGGACTTTCTCAAAACTCCTCTCTTTCAATCACCATCAGCACCACAAGTTCAACCTCTGTCTCATCAACCCAAACCCTCAAAGCCAGAATCTCCAAAGGCTGAATCTTCCGAAGACCCCATAGGAAAGAGGAATATGACTGCGGAAGAGCTTTTAGAGGAGGAAATATTGGAGAAGCTAAAAACAAAGGGTAGACTCAGCAATGGGAAGTTGCTGACTGCAAGCAGTAAAGTAGCAGCAACAGCCTAGGAGGCTATCAACAACAAGAGAAGAGTTAAAGTTATTAAAAGACTTGTCAATATAGGAGTATCAAATGAAGAAATGCTACTACTCCCACTGGATGAGTTAGTGTAGTTAGAAAAGGCAACCTTGCTGCATAAAGGAGAAAGAAGAAGCAACTAGGTTTACTGTCGAAGCATATATTGTCATATATAGTGTGTCCGTCGCTTGTCGAATAGTCTAGACTTAATGTTATACACCTGATATGTTGTAAACACATGAAATTGGGTCATTCGCAGGAGCATATGCGAATGAGACTCAGTCGTACGACTGAGCCATGCTAATGGACCAGCCGTGCGACTGAGAGATGCGATTGGGACATTTGTAAGACTGAACTATAAGTATGGTCCAGTCGCACGATTGAACCATACGCATGGTCCAGTCATACGATTGAACCATACGCACGGTCCAATCGCACGAATGGGCCCAGTCGCATCTAATATGGGCCGAGGCCTATATATACCAGTTTTAATGTGTAGAGAAAAAGGGTTTTGAGAGGAGTCTGCCCGGAGCCTAGGGTTGCCGGATGAGAGGGGAGATCATGCTCGATCTCCCCTTGCCAAGAGTCTTGATTCTTATGTTGTAAAGAGCTTGTAATCGTTAGGTTTTATCAATGAAACCAATTTTTGATAGTTCGTGTTATTGATTTGACTTTTGGTTTTGGTTGTTTATCCTTCAATCAAGAACACGCTCGGATGTCTACCGATCCAGCCGACTTCACAATTGGTATCAGAGCCGGTTACTGCTGGAACGATCTAACAATCATTCTAGCAACCCGAGCTCTTGATTTCTGGATCTATTTCAGATTCTTGACGTTAAACCCACTTCGTGTTCTTCGTGTTTTGCTCAGATCTTGTTACGTGTGTTGTTTCTATGTTAAAATCGAACCCGGAACCACGTTATGATCACCCTTGCGAATCTGATGACGTCTATTTTGTTTCGGTTCATGTAAAATTCGTCGAATTAGGGTTTTTGGCAGCCATGGCGGCTGCAGATCTGAAAAATCTGCGTGCAAACCCGTTCGTGCGACTGGACCATTCGTGCGACTGGACCATGCTAGTGGACCATTCGTGCGACTGGACCATGCTAATGGACCATTCGTGCGACTGGACCATGCTAATGGACCATTCGTGCGACTGGACCATGCTAATGGACCATTCGTATGAGTGGACCATGCTAATGGACCATTCGTACGACTGGACCATGCTACTGGACCAGTCTATGACCAGTCATGCTACTGGACTAGTCTTATGACCAGTCATGCTACTGGACCAGTCTTATGACCAGTCATGCTACTGGACCAGTCTTATGACCAGTCATGCTACTGGACCAGTCTTATGACCAGTCTCACGAATATATCATTCGTATCATCCATTCACATGAATGTGATATTTGTCCTCCACGTCATACGGATGAACGGTGTTCCAAACCAAAAAAAAAGGTCTGGAACTGCCTCTTGCACAGATTTTAGGATGAGCAAAGCATATTCACCCTGAGGTTCTTTTGTCAAATAAGTTCGATGGATACCCCATTATTCGTTGGACTTCCAGAATAGGTGAATGTAGAGAACACAAATGAGAGAATAGAAGATGTCAGCAGTCGATGCTGATTTTGTAGGGTAGTCAGGAGCATCTGTGTAACACCCGCTTATTTATTATTTTGAAGCCGACAAAGGAAGAAAATAAAATAAAGTCCAAAGTCGAGGGACCAAACTCGCCAACGAAAGAAAGTCGGGCGAGTGGGAGTATATAAGGGAGAGGGCAGCCCTTACCCTCTCCCCCACATTCATATTTCAGCCATCTATAGAGAGGAGAAGAGAGAAAAAAGAAGAAAAGAGGAAAAAGGGTCGGTTCGGGTGATTCGGGTGGCCAAACTCGTTGTGTAGCAAGCCAAATCGAAGCCCTTGTCGTTGTGCTCGTTTGTGTGAGTTCTAGGACCCCACTTTTACTTGTTTTCAACCGATTTTGGGACTGGAAAACATTAAAAATCCGTTTTTGTGTGAGTATGTGTTTGACCCATTTGGGTGTGATGTGTGTGATGCGTTTCGTGTATGTTTCCGGGCTTGTGTGTGCTTGTATGGTGTTGTGGTATGCATTCCTAAGGTCTAGGATGGTTGATTTAGGCTTAGGATGGGTTTGGATGAGCTTGGAGGCCGAAAATGGCAGATTGGGTTCGGGATGAACTCCATTCTGCATCAGCTAGGGCTATGCGACCGAATGAAGGCCACACGACCGATTGAGAGGCGATTGAAGGTTATTCGCACGATTGGGATTCATTCGCACGATTGAGGGTTCAATCGCACGACTAAGGTTACAGTCGCACGACTGGGAGTCCAGTCGCATGGGGAGTCATACGACTGCGGGTCCAGTCGCATAGGTGCTTAGTGGCATGAGTCCATTCGCATGATGTTAGTCGCATAGGTGCCCTTTCATATTAGTTTCATCCGCATGAGGTCCATACGCACGACTGAATGTTCATTCGCATAGATGTTCATCCGCATGAGTCCAATCGTATGATGTTCAGTCGCATGGAGGCCACACGACTGAAGGGTGTCCATACGCCCAAATAGGGCTGTTACACTCGAAGGAAAGTGTAGTTCGACTTCTGGCTTTCGGGGGTAAGTGCAGATGTATGTTACGTAAAGTTTCCCGTAAGGGCATGTAAGATGATTGTTATGGCCTTAGAGAGTATGTAGGGCATGATGATGATGATGTTGCATGTTATGTATGTATGATGTTGCCTTGTATGATGATGATGACTATGACTGTGTATAATATGTTCCTTATTAAGATGTATGTTTATCTTTCTTGCGGCTTTACGTGTCATGTTAATGAATGAATGAAGTATTATGTAACGTAAAGTGAAAGATAATGAAAGAGGAACATGAAGTAAGAATGCATGCATTAATGAATGATGAATGAACGAAGGAAAGGCTTGCAAGCACATATATGGGGTGAGCAACTTTGTGTTGCAAGAGACTCGGATGACGTGCAATCATTGAGATTGCCCATGGGGTGAGCAACCTTGTTGTTGCAAGAGACTCAAGTAACGTGCTATCGTGATGTTGCCATGAGGTGAGCAACCCTGTTGTTGCAAGAGACTCCGATAGCTTGCTATCATTAAGATTGGCAATGAGGTGAGCAACCCTATTGTAACAGACTCGGATAGCGTGCAATCGTTGAGATTGCTATGGAGGTGAGCGACTCTGTCGTCGCAACAGACTCGGAAGAATGAACGTATGAAAAGAACGAAAGATAACGAATGTGATGAAAGATAATAATGACATTATCTGTGTATACGTATGTTGAATGATCGCATGAGAAAAGGAATAGTTTTAATGAAAGTAAAGTATGTTTTATTATAAAACTAGAACTCACTCAGCAACACTGACTTTTTATATGTTTTCCAGTTGGCAGGTAATGATTGCTGAGGATGGCACGACAAGGCTACTCGGCTCTTTTGGGATGGCATCCATTTATAAAGCTTTTGTGATGTAATGCAAACATGTATTTTGTAATCGGATAATGATGTATTATTTGGCAAAAGTGTTTATAATGAAATGAGATGTCATTTTTGAATGTTTCCGCTGCAATATTTTCCTAAGGCAAATGTAATTAAATGTTTTATGTGCGATGAATGACCAACTGTAAGCGTCCCGGGAACGGGGCCTTACAAGTTGGTATCAGAGCCAAAGTTTAAGTGAAATGGGTAAATTTTCAAAATAAACCTTAACTTAAACTGAGAATGGGACGAAAGGGGAATGGGATGCCAAACTGAGTAGCTACATGCCATCAGGTATTTTCTTAAAAGTTAACCGGTTTTATGTGCGCATGGTATGTGGTTATGTGTTGGATGTAGATTTAAATACTGATGTAGTCAGGACAGGTAATACTTGGGGTATGAAGAGTAAAGTAAGTGGCTAAGCACAACTGGCCACTGTAATTAGGGACTTACTATACTTGACATAAACTAAGTTGTTTCCTTGAATGACCGTGTTGGTGTTTGAATCTTTCAGTGTGATAGAGAATGGCTGGTGGTAGATCTTCTAGAGCTTCTAGGGGTGGAGGCCGTGGTGGTCCTGATGCGGAACCGCGACCTAAAAGAGGAAGGCCAAGGGTTGAGAAGGAGGTTCCTTAAGAACCTGAGACCCCTCATCCAGAGGCTGGGGATGAGAGTGCGAACTTGAGGGCCTCGGTAAAGGAGGCTGTTTTTGAAGAAGTACATCAGGTCATGCAGACAATCTTACCGTCTCTGGTGACCGAAGTCATCAAGGCTGTGAAAGAGGGAGAAAGAAAGGAGAGAAATAGGGCCTCGGGGGAGCGTGTTGATGCAGGTATGTCCCTAGATCATGATGTGTAATGTAATAGATCTTGTCTGTCTGATTATGATGTAATTTGTATTGATTAATGAAATGACATGGATTGTTTGTTATTGGTAATGTTTAATATTTCATTAATGAGTCGTGATTGAATTGATTGGGTTTATGATTGTTTGTATGGTTACATATAATGTTATATTAATTAAAACATTCAAACTTAACTTAATGAAGTTCTCATGCGAATGGCCCATGCGAATGGACCACACGCATGACTAACTTCATACGATTGACTCAATCGCACGACTGAACCAGGAGATTGGATCAGTCGTATGATTGACACATAAGATTGGCTCAGTCGCACGACTGAACACTCAGTCGTGCGGATGAATCAACCGCATAGTTCAATTGCACGACTGAACCATACTTATGGCCCAGTCGCACGATTGAACAATACTAACCTATAAATAGACCCAATTCGTGGAAAAACGTAAGCATTCATACCATTACGATTCCAGACGTAACCTAGCCATCCAGAAGCCTCCCAAATTGTTCTCCAAGTTCACAGAACACATTAGATCGATTCCTAATCGACTTCTAACGTTAGATTCAATTCTTGATTGATTCTTCGTGTGTTCTCACTGATTGGATCGCCAATCAAATAGGATTCCGCACTATTTGAGTTGGTTTAACACGCTAATCACAAGGTATTTCGTTCAAATACCAGGTCCTAACAAGTGGTATCAGAGCTTTGGCTCTTGATTACGTGTTGATTCAATCAAGATTGCATAAAAGTTTGTGTTTTTGCACTAAAAACGCAATCTTTGGTGTCAAAAGTGATCTTGGACGTTCCCTGCTCATCGAAGTTTGGTTTCTATGGACTTAGGCGATTAGGACTTGTGAAATTTCGAATTTTTACGGCTGAAACCCGTCAAACCTAGAAAATTTCGCAAAACAGCAGCTTCAGTCGCACGAGTGACCCATTCGCACGACTGGACTCCATTCGCACTGCTCATTCGCACGATTAGACCTAGTCGCACCTTCATTCGGCTGACTGAACCGTTCGTTCGCATAGCTTATACGCACCAGATTCATTCGCACGACTGAACCAATCGCCCAGTTCAGCCGCACGATTGAACAAGTCGCAGAGTTCATACGCACGACTAGACCATCCGCATCCTTCAGTCGCATCAGTGAAAGTTTGTTTTGATTAGACTTAAAGTTATTCACCATGGAAGATCAGATGTCAGCCTTTACTGCTGGGAAGGACTCGAGGATACAGAACCTGCTGCTGCTTGAGAGTGAGGTGGGTAATCACAATAAACCACCAAAGCTCTTGACTTTAGATGAGTTTCCCCACTGGAAACAACGTTTTGAGATCTACCTCAACGGAGTAGATCCTAATCTGTGGGAAGCCATTGAGATTGGGTATAGTACGCCGGTGGGAGCTGATGGAGTTAAGCTAACATTAGGTGGGATGACAGACGCACAGAAAGTCAAGTACAATGCAGAGAAAAGGGTTTACGCTTTGATCACTCAGTCTATCCCCAAAGACATATTCGACCAGTATTCAGAGAATAAGCAGTCCAAGAAACTGTGGGATGAGCTAGAGAAGAGGTATGATGGGAATGCTTCATTGAAGGCAATCAAGGCAAAGGAGTTAAAGAAGGAATTCGATAACTTCTCATCGATTGGTAACGAGAGTTTAGACGATGTCATAGATAGATTCTACCACTTGATGAGCGAACTGCATACACATGGAGTGGAAACAACCATGGAAGAGAAAGTGAGTAACTTTGCAGATGGATTGCCTGATAAGTGGGCTTCATTCGTGTCTAACCTGAGACAGAATGGAATGCTTGTAAAGCTGGATATTAATGACTTCATTCTTAAGTTGCGAGAAGAAGCACTAAGGATGAAGTACAGAGCGCAGAAGTCTTCGTACACACAAAATCCAGCTTTATACAACGCCACGCCTCAAGCTAAGACATCTGGAGTGCCTCTCCAGACTGCTTTTGTGTCTAGCTCGTCAGGTCCTTCACATGCTTCTCCTTCTGGATCAGACACGTCAGGGTCGTCTTGTACCCACTATATTGGATCAGAAGCAAGTGCTACCAAACTGAAGACCGAGAACCTCGGTAATGTGACTGTGGAAGTAGCTCGAGAGCATATGGATCTTCTAGCTGCAGTGGTTCATTCATATGATGGACTTGTTGCCGGGAAGATTGGAAACTACCATCTGGCAGATGAGGACTACGAGCAGGTGGACGAAATGGAGCTTGAGAGGATGGATATAATGTGGGCCTTAGCTAGTGCTGTCCGAAGGGCAAAGAAGTTTGTTAAAAAGACTGGACAGAACTTGGTAGCTACTAAGGATACCACATTTGGCTTTGACAAGAGCAAAGTGACCTGCTTCAACTGTGGAGAGAAGGGGCACTTCAAAAGAGAATGTGTTAAGCCAAAGAAGACGGGTAATGGGAACCCGTTCTTGTCCTTTACTCGCCAAGACAAACAAGCTTCCAGTTCTACTTCATCAAGCAAGGATCCAAAAGCCTTGACTGCTCATGATGATGAAGGACAGGATTGGAGTTTTAGGTTTGTCTCACCAGGAGAATCAAACATTGCAAGTGTAGAAGATATTGATGATGATTCTGCGAGTGAAGGTGATCTAGCAGTTGAGATAGCGATGTCACATAGTGAAGAAGCAACTGCAGCCGAGGTCAGTTACAAGCCAAAGGAGGAGACTTCCACGTCAGAGACAGAAAAGACAGAATCACCAGAACCAGAGACATCTGATGCTGCATTGATGGCTAGCTCTTCTGAACCAACTCAGGTAAGTACTACTGACCAAATGTTTAATAATCATGCTTGTTCTGATTGTGATACTTTTAGGAATAGCATAGATGAAAAATTTGCTAGGTTATTAGATCATAATGATAACTTAGTAAAAGATTTACAACTGTGCACTGAGGCTAATAGAGTACTAAAACAAAATGAGCATAGTTATAAAGAAAAGATAGACCTATTGACTAAACAACTTAGGGAAACCGAAGTAGTTGCCTTTAACCAAGCAAATGACATTAGGTACTATCTAAACTCCCTAGAAGACACTAAGAAGCAAAAGGCAGTTCTAGAAGTAGAAGTAAATTCATTAAAACAGAACTGCATAGTTGGACTAGTTCTTCACACATAGTTCAACACTTAGTGAGAGAAAGGAATAACGGGGAGGGATTGGGTTACAAAGTGGTTCCACCACCACCTGAGACCTTGATGAACACTAAGACTAGACCAGTAAATAATAACCCCATCAAGGATCATGGTGTCTACTCCTCTTGTTAGTGATCCAGATACCTCATGTTCATCTACTGAATCTGGACACAAACAAAAGGAGGCCACTTCAAAGGCAAAGGGTAAATTGCCTTGTGTTAATCTGGAAAATGAATTTGAAAAAGTTAACTTAAAGTCAGGGTCAAACAGAGTCAAATCAGAACCTAAAAGGACTTCAAATGTTAATTTTTCACATGCTTCAAGTCAAAAACCAGTTAACCAAAAAGAGAAAGATGTTAAACAGGTTAAACAGTTAATTTTGTTAAACCAGAGAAAACATCTAACGCACAAGAGTCAAAACCTAAAGTGATTGATGTTACTAGAGTGTCACGCACTTCTCCACAAAGAAAGTCTACTCATAAAGTTGATAGCCGGTCATGCTACAACTGTGGAGAATGTGGACACATTGCTTCCTATTGTCCTTTCTATCAGACACCTAGGAAGAAGATTGATCTTCAGGACTCTAAGCCTAGGTCTTCTAAGAGGAGTTCTCTGACTCCACCTAGAAGAGCTAGTGAACCTAAAGTCCAACCTGTAAGCCAGACGACTGTTTATCATAAACAGGCATTGCACAAATCTGGCTTATGGAAAGAAAAGTCATCCTGCGTGTCTGATACTGATGACAAGAAGGAACCTGAGCTACCCTCACCCTCTAAGGGTCAATGGGTGGAGTTTATGATGTGTGATGCCTCTGGGAAACCCAAGCCAGTAAAGGCTTGGGTTCCTAACCTAAACTAATTCATTTATTTGTATGTGCAGGGTGTTCGATACAGTGCTGAGACTAACACGTGGATTGTAGACAGCGGAGCATCCAGGCACATGACAGGAAATAGAGCCCTTTTATCAAACGTCAAGCAAATAAAAGGAGGGCATGTTTCCTTTGCTGGAAACAAGGGAGGCTATATCACAGCTCAGGGAGAAGTGGGAAATCAGAAAGTTAAGTTTGATAAGGTGAACTACGTTCAACAACTTCAGAATAACTTACTTTCTGTTTCCCAAATCTGTGATAAAGGATTTAAGGTCATCTTCGACAACAAGAAGTGTTACGTGCTGAAGAAAGACTACATGATCCCAGAGGACCAAGTTCTGATGACTGCTTCAAGATATAAAGACCTTTATGTCTTGGATCTGTCAACAGCTGCTACAACGGATCATGAGGTTCAGTGCTTTCTATCTAAAGCTACTGAGAAGGATTCAATCTCCTGGCATAGGAGAATGGGACACATTAGTCAAAGGAAGATGAATCATTTGATTCAGAAGGATTTGGTGAGAGGAGTTAATGTCAAGAACTTCCAACTTCCTGACTTTTGTGTAGCTTGCAAGAAAGGCAAACAGACAAAGAAGTCTCATAAGGAAAAGAAAGTTCATTCAATAGAACTTCCTCTTGAACTTCTTCACATGGATCTGTTTGGTCCAGTCAGTACAAAGAGCATTGCAGGCGACTTGTACTGTTTTGTGGTCACTGATGACTACTCAAGGTTCACTTGGGTAATGTTTCTGAAATCCAAATCAGAAACATTTGAGTCATTCAAGGAGTTAGTAACCACACTGGAATCTCTCTCCAAGCTAAAAGTTAGACAAGTACGCTCAGACAACGGGACAGAATTCAAGAATCAATGGATGGAGGCAACGCAAGGAAAAGGGAATTGTGCATCAATTCACTTCTGCCTACACGCCTCAGATGAATGGTGTTGCTGAGAGGAAGAACAGAAGCTTGATAGAGACAGCACGGACTATGCTGGCTGACTCGAAACTGCCTATCCAATTCTGGAATGAGGCAGTGGCAAATGCATGTTATACACTGAATCGAGTCCTAATAGTCAAGCGCCACGGAAAGACATGTTACGAGCTACTACAAAGACGCAAACCGAATTTGGAGTATCTTGAACCTTTGGCGCGCCGTGCACACTTCTGAAGAAGACACAAGAAGGCAAATTCAGCGAGAAGGCGGATGAAGGAATCTTTCTAGGATACAACATACCGAACAAGCGAGTTTACAACAACTCAACGGGTCTTGTAGAAGTGTGGTGTAATGTCGACGTTCAGAGATATACCACACCACCTACAGGCAAAGGACCTGCATACTTCTTCGATTATGATGGATTCTTCAAGTCCTTCAACATCCCTCTCTCTCCCTCGGATGATGAGTTAGCTACTAGGATGATGTATGATATCCTGAATACACCATCTAGCACACAGGGAGAATCATCTACTCAGTCAGGGGGAGTAGTCGATGACAGTGACTCCTCCTCTGAAGATGAAGCTGAAGCAGATGACCAGAACAGTCAGGAGGAACAGGTTCCAGTTCCTGAAAGTCCACAAGCATCTACAAGTGATGCACCTTCGACTTCGGAACCTCAAACTCCAACTACCTCAGATGCAGAACCAATGTTCATAATCTGGTTCTGAGGTGGCTGTTCCTACTACTCCAGGATCACGACTAAACGTCTATCATCCCCTTGACAATGTTATTGGGGATGTCAGATCAGGAGTACAAACCCGAAATCAGCTATACTCAGCTGATTACGCCTCGGTTATGGAGAAGGTTACATTCATGATGGTGCTTATCGATGTTTTGTCTCGCAGGTTGAGCCAAAATATGTCAGTGAGGCACTAAATGATGAGGCGTGGGTGAGTGCCATGCAAGAAGAACTTCTGCAGTTCAAGAAGTTAGGTGTATGGACTCTGGTTGATAGACCTAAAGGTGCTAAAGTCATTGGCACAAATGGGTACTAAAATGCAAGAAGGATGACCAAGGGGTCATTATCAGGAACAAAGCTCGATTGGTGGTTCAAGGTTTTCGCCAAGTCGAGGGGATTGACTACAATGAGGTGTTTGCACCCGTGGCAAGGATGGAAGCCATTCGTATCTTCCTTGCCTATGCATCGTACATGAAGATAAAGTCTACCAATTAGATGTGAAGAGTGCATTCCTTCATGGGGAAATCAGGAGAAACAGTCTATGTAAGTCAACCCGAGGGATTTGAAGATCCTTATCATCGGGATAGAGTTTACAAGCTCGACAAGGCTTTATACGGGCTTCATCAAGCTCCTCGAGCTTGGTATGAGAAACTCTCGACTCATCTTGTGAAACACGGCTTTCGCAGGGGAGTCATTGACTGCACACTGTTTATTAAAGAAAAGGATGGCGACCTACTGCTTGTACAGATCTATGTTGATGACATAATCTTCGGTCAAAGAACGAAGAGTTATGCAAAGAGTTTGAAGCAGTGATGATGAGAAAAGAGTTTGAGATGAGTGCTATGGGGGAGATGAAGTTCTTTCTCGGTTACAGGTGGATCAGACACCAAATGGGATCTTTCTACATCAGACCAAGTATGTAGGAGACATTCTCAGTCGCTTTGACATGGAGAATGCTTCTGCTGCTGGGACTCCACTTGCTACGAATCACGATATAGCACCTGATGAGAATGGAGATCTTGTAGATGCCACGATGTACCGAGGAATGATTGGATCCTTATGTATCTCACTGCCTCAAGACCTGATATTATGTATGCTACATGTTATGTTCTAGATATCAGGCTAAACCTAAGGTCAACCATCTGATCGGGGTCAAGAGGATTTTTCGTTATCTGAAGGGTACACCCACACTTGGATTGTGGTACCCTCATGATGATGACTTTGAGCTTACCGCGTATAGTGACTCGGATTACGGGGGCTGCAAGATGAACTACAAGTCTACATCAGCAGGGTGTCAATTCTTTGGGAGAAGATTAGTTACCTGGCAGTGTAAGAAGCAGACATCGGTTGCATTGTCAACCTGTGAAGCCGAATATGTTGCTGCTGCAAGTTGCTGTTCACAAATCATCTGGATTCAACAGCAAATGCGGGATTACGGTTTAAAATTCTCGTCTACTCCTATTTTTGTTGATAACTCTGCTGCAATTGCAGTAACTAAAAATCCGGTTCAACATCCTAAGACCAAACACATCGGTATTAAATACCATTTCATAAGAGACTGTTTTGAAAAGAACTTAATTGATGTGGTTAAAATTAATACTGATTTTCAACGCGCTGACCTCTATACTAAAGCCTTTGATAAACCACGTTTTCATATTTGCTAGAGGTCAACGGCGTTAAAAAGAAAAGTGAGGTATTCCTGATGATAATAATGTGTAGTCCGATGTAGTTTAGTTAAAGTTTATTTTATTTATTTTATTTGTTTATTTTCGTCTGTTAAATTTAAACTCATGTTATTTTGCTGTTTATTAAAATCCTAAAATAATTAAACCAGTAATGATTTTAGTATTTAGGGGGAGAATATGTCAGCAAGTTAACATTAAAAAAAAATTGAGGGAGAAGGAGTGAATAGCTGATATAAGGTAGATCGTATCTGTGATACCGATTCAAACCTTTGGAAAATGATAGTACACAGGAACAAATCAAGAGGGACTTAAAAATTTAAGTTTTGAAAAGATGCAAAATTTAAAGTATAAGTCTGTGTAGTCTAGGCAATACAAAAGGGAAGATGATAGAAAACTGGTAACTCCTAAGGTAACACAAAGAAAGTAGACCTAGAGGTTGCTAGACCACAAATGATATGTTGGTAGATTCAACACAATAGATGATTAGACCTGACTGGTGATCTCAAGATCAAACTAAGTTGTTCAACTGACTGTGGGCTTCCATCTTATCACTGGTTAACACAATCAACAATATTCCAATAAGGGGTAATGAGCATTTAAACGCCACAAATGTGTGCGGATGACCATAATTAGAGCAAAGCAAAAGAAAAAAAATGAAAGACAAATGCTATAAAGCTAATGACTTATGTTGTTGGTGCATTTTGTGCAAAATAAAATAAGCTGCTCTAACAAGGAGATAGGTTGTGTGCCTCTCTGCTGTGCGATGGCACTGACCTGAGGATAAGCATAACCTAGATATTCTAGAATTCATTGTTGTTTGCCGCCTCTCTACTGTGCGATGGCACTGACCTGAGGACTGGCTTCTCTTTGAAAGCTCTAAGAATAGTCTCTTCTTGTAATAATACCCGTAGACCGCTCAAAAGCTCCTGAGGAATGTTGATTACCATATAAGTGTGGGATCCACAAATGTTAGTTGAAATAATTAAACCTAAATCAGTCACCAGTCTGTGTCAAAAGTCTGTGTATGGATTTAAGTGGACAAACATATTGACAATCATTGTGGCTACAATTCTCAAAAGTTCAAATCAATGTGACAATCTAAGAGTTTCAGTATGATTTCCTTAAGTTGCTAACGACTCTGGATGAACACCGAGAATTGAGCATCAAAAGATTTTGATAACAAGTCCCAAATGATTTGACTTGCCTGTATGATTCCAAAATTGAATTGGTCCAGGTGTGATCAATCCAAGTTGAAGCTGTCTATTCCGGAACCAAATCCCGTAGATGTCTATCTAGGATTTATCTCTCACAAAAAGCCAAAAACAAGTTGTTGAGTATTAGTTTAAATTTTCTAAGTTAGTTAGTAGTTTTAATTTTAATTGTTAGTGTTTGTCGGACTACATCAGGAAAATCAGTAAGGAATCAACTCACTAAAAGGGTCATGTCTGAGATGACCACATGTGCTTTGAAAGTTTAAAACAGTCACGTCTGAGGTGACAAAGTGTTTAAAAGGGTCACGTCTGAGGTGACTAAATGGTTAAAAGGATCACGTCTGAGGTGATCAAAATGTTTTCAAGATAAAATGATCATGTCTGAGATGATCAAAGGCTCATAACGTTAATTTCAAGAGTTAAAAAGGGTTTTAAATGTAAATTGGTAAAAATGGCAGAAAATTAACTAAGTATGACCCATTCGCACGAATGGACCATACGTATGGACTAACCATACGAATGGAAGCCATTCGCACGAATGAACCATGAGTATGGACCATCAAACCGAATGGCCCATACGATTAGCCCAGTCGGAGGCTTAAGTGCGAACGAGTGAGTCAGTCGCACGACTGAAATCCAGTCGGACGACTGGAGAAGGGCGACTGACCCAATCGCACGACTGAGTCTCACTCGCACGACTGAAAGTGCGTATGAACTCAGTCGCACGATTGGATCTAGGGTTAGTATAAAGAGGGGGAGTCGGTCGCAGAGACTCATCACCCTCAAAGAAACCCTAAATCGCACGACTTAACCACACTCTGCCAAAATTTCATTTGATTCCTAAAACACCCGCTTCTTGAGTACTGATCATTTCTATCGACTTTACAGGTAAATTGCGGTGGAAAGAAACCAAAATCGCGTTCATTTTGACTCCAGATCTGTAAAATTTGAACTGAAAGCAAGCCGAGACTTAAACGGACAAATAACCTAACCTAACTACTCAAACAGATGAAATTAAGTGTGTTAGAGGTTATAAGAACGTATTGCGAGTCAAATGAACCAGATAACGATGTCTAAAACTCAAAATTGGTGAAAAGTTAATTTGAATTGAACAGACAGGATATCATGCGATTGGACAGGCGGATGAACTTCAGTCGCACGACTGAAGGGTGCGATTTACCTAACCGCACGACTGAACCATGCGTATGAAGCTCAGTCGCACGACTGGTGTAACCGCATAAGAGTACATGCGCATGAGTCCAGTCGCACACTCAGTCGTACGCATGAGATCATTCGCACGTCTGAACCTCAATCGCACTGTTCAGTCGCACGACTGATCTCAGTCGCACAACCTCAATCGCATGACAGAAACATTCTATTCAAGTTTAAGTGTTTCATGATGTTCTTAGCCAAAGGTACTAATGTTTATATTGTTATGTGTTACAGATGGCGAGTCGATGGACCATGAGCACAAAGCATAACATATGTGCTCATCTGGATTTGACATCCAGGAACGCGGCTGACTTTCTCAGGAATCATCACTTTCTGCTGAGATCTAGGATTGCTCATGCTATCTCTACACCATGTACACCTTATAGATCAGTGCAGCAGGCCTTCTGGGAAGGCGCGACTGTTGATAGATCCTCTGAGCCTCATTGCATCAGGAGTACGATCTTTGGTGAGGCTATTACCATCTCAGAGGAGGATCTGAGGATTGTTCTACAGTTAGGGGATGATGCTGATTGTCCTACTCGTCTACACCCCCTCACGGTCAGAGGATGTTTTCTGAGAGCCAAGTACTCTGGGGACATCAATGCTGGGGTACTCAACAAGAGTAACCTCTGTCCCCAGTTCAAGTATCTTGCGCATGTTCTACTGAAGTGCATAGCGTCGAGGAAGGGAGGATTGATGAGTTGATCAGATCAGATCCAGAACGCTTATGCTGCGTTGGTGCTGAACCACCCGTTCAGCTTCTCCAAAATGATCTTCACCTACCTGGTGGAGAACATTGAGGGGAAAGGGAAGGAAGGCTTCTGCATGTATCCAAGGTTTATGCAGATGATTATAGATCAGAAGCTTCCCTCCCTGCCGAAGGAGAAGGAGGAGGATGCTGTAGTGCTCGAGGTCATGGATGACACTACGTTGGGCAGGATGAAGGTGTACAGGGGGAAGCAGGTGTGAAACCCCCTGTCAGGAGGTTGTTTGGGCATCTGGCCCGTGCTGACTACGTGGTGCCAGCCAAGAGAAAGTGGCGCCACGATGATAGTGATTCAGATGTAGAGCAGATTGCTCTACCAGCTCATGATTCAGATGATGATGATAGCGGAGACGCCGGGGATGATATGCCTGCTCCACCTAGAGGCACTGATTCAGATGTTATTCCCCCGGGGTCTGCCCCTGCCGGAGAGATGTTGCTGAGACGGCCGGGGTTTCATCAGGAGTTTGTTGTTGGTGATCAGGAGGAGGAGGAGTCTGATGAGGAGCCCCTCACGAGGACTGTGGGAAGCAAAGTTGTTCCCACA